>VOQZ01001850.1:0-324243 GCA_008079305.1 Phytophthora palmivora
CAGCGTGAGTTACGCGATCTAAGAGATGTGCTCTCCTATCGAGTCTATTCTGATAGACTGGTCGTGAACATGTTTTCGTCCAATCAGCGATTTATAATTTTGATTTTGTCCAATCAAAATACCCATTTTTGGTTCCGTACAAGTCAGCAGTCCAATCCCAACTTGACCTTTAAAAAAGCGAACACCCCATTCATTTTTCAACGCGCTTCGTGCTTCACACACAATTCCATCGACTATGGCGGTCTGGGTGACTTTGCTTCGCGTGGTGACTTCAATTGCCCAGATCGGCATGATTCTCAGTCCAGGGCCCGATATCATCAACGTTCACAAGCACAAAACCACTGGCGAAATGGCAGCACTTCCGTTGGTTGCAATGATCGTCAACAACCACTATGGTAACTCTGACAGACAAGTCCTAGACAGACAATTGTACATTGCAATGGTGCTAATGTTGTGCAATTTGTAGGATGCTGTACGGCTATTTAACCGACAGCATTTTCCCACTTATGGTGACGCAATTTTTCGGAGAACTCGCTGCCATCGTGTTCACAGTAGTGTACTACCGCTGGACGAAACAACCGCCCTGCTCTGAACAAGCTTCTTGCTTGGGGACTCTTAGTGTATGCGCGCCATCACGTTGTACGTGGTGTTGGGGATTGCACGAGTCACCAATCAAAATGACGACCAAGTAGGCAAAACGTTAGGATATGTGGGTGTGGTGATTAATATTTGGATGTATGCTTCTCCTCTCGGCACCGTTCGACTTGTGCTGAGGACCCAATCGGCAGCTTCTTTGCCGATCAATTTAAGCATCATGATGTTCTTCACCACTGCATTGTGGGTTGCCATCTCTATCGTTGACGGTGACATGCTCATCATGTCCTTGAACATTGCGGGCTTCATACTGAGCATCATCCAGATCACGTTGTATGTGCGGTTCCGACCAAGCCACTCCGATATCGCACAGGACGACATGTTTGAGGTCGTAGATAAACAGATTGCGATCGTCGTCTCGCCTAAGGACGGGATACTTGAACACAGCCAAAAATCCGATGTACCAAGCACTAGCGTCGCCAGTCGAGACGACTCGATCCTGAGACGCCGAGAGCGAATTGGCTAGATAAAATACAATGAATAAATTTTGATTGCAAGAACGAAAGTTGTCATAGTTGTTGCATGCAACGACAAATTGTCAGTTCGATGTGCAGCACATTGCAGAATCGCGACTTGCGACTAGCGGGAATCGTGTGGTTGGCTTGAGTGCGTCAAGAAGGAGGATGGGGCCCTTCCCATCAATGAGTTTAGACAAGAATATGTGACCCTTCCGATACATACAAGTAGTACCGATTGAATTGAACATTTTTGATTTTGCTTCGAGAGGCCCAACGCATTTCGCAGTAACCATGGGAGTCTGGGTGACTTTGCTTCGTGTTGCGACTTCAATGCTCAATGTGGAATGATCCTAAGTCCTGGTCCAGATATTATCAAAGTTCGCAAGAACAGAACGACCGTGAAATGGCAGCACTCCCACTGGTTGCAATGGTTGTCAACAACTACCTATGGTACGTGTATGCCCTGTTACTGCATTGCTATGGTAGTACTGATGTACTCTTGATTAGGACGGTGTACGCTTACCTGACCGACAGCATTTTTCCACTACTGGTAACACAACTTTTCGGCGAAGTCGCCTCTATCGTATTCACGGCAATTTACTACCGCTGGGCTGTCGACCGCCCCGCTCTAAACAGACTTTTAGCTGGTGGTTGGTATTTTCACTCGTCTTCACTGTGTACGTCGTGCTTGGAGTCACGGGGACGACAAACCAAAACGATGATCAAGTGGGTACAACATTGGGCTATCTTGGTTGGGTGGTCAATCTGTGGATGTACGTCTCCTCTCTCTGGTACGATTCGGCACGTCATTAGGACCAAATCTGCGGCTTCGTTACCGATCAACATCAGCGTCATGATGCTCTTCAACACCATGCTGTGGGTTGCACTCGCGATCGTGGACGATGACATGATCATCATGTCACTCAATATAACGGGTTTCTTTCTCAGCATCACGCAGATCACCGTGTACATGCGATTCCGACCGAATAAGTCGATCAACGAAGAGGAAGCGTCGCTCTTACAGACAAGCAGATTTCAGTTGTGGTTACACCCAAACACATCGAAGCTCTTAAGAGTCCAGTTTACCAGTCGTTGGCGTCGCCGGTGGAGAAGACACGAGCTTAAAAGATCGGACTCATACATGAGCAGAATTAGCATTATAGAGGTAGTACAGCAGGGAAGTACTCTATAACAACTAACTCGTCATGTTGGCGATATCATCATCTTGTAGGTTGAACTTTGAATGGAAGGCGTTCGAGTTTTGGTGGTAGGTGTAACGATGACAACGGACACTCTCGTCGATTGACACAACAGTCCCGTTCTGCATTGCATTCGTATTTTTGGTCGGTAGATGAAGTAGAACACGATTTGAATGATGCTCAATACCGCCCCGATCGCGTTCAGACCAGCCAAGAAGTAGTCGCTGTCAACCATCCCAGAAACCACCCAGAGTGTTGTTGACACGAAGAGCATGAGGCTAAGGTTAATCGGAATCGAAGCCGCGCATTTCGTCTCCATGACATGCTTGAGAGTGGCCAATGGAGACGCAAACATCCAGACGTCTATAACGATGCCAACATAACCAAGATATGTGCCGACCTCGGAGTTCGATTGGTAAGTGACGCCCAGTAAGCCAAGAATCGTGTACAACGAGAGCGCAAAGTGGGCAGCAAGCGCCCATGCATATACCTTTCGCAGCTCTGTACGCTTTTCTGGACGCTCCACCGATAGTAGACAATGTTGTACGCGATCGCAGCGATTTGTCCGAACACTTGCGTGTCGCGAAGAGGGGGAACATACTGCCCGTCACGTAGGCATAAACCAACCTAAAACCACACCAATATCAGAAGTGTGATGACAAGGACTCGTTGTGGTTGCAACGTACCAAAAGTGACAATTGACGACCATAGCGACGAGTGGAAGTGCTGCGAGCTCTCCGATCCGCTGATGTCGGTGAACTTGAAGGATATCTGGTATAGGACTTACATTAAGCATCACCTGTGCAACAGCGGTTGTCACACCCAGAAAAGCGTACCAAAACCCCATTCTTGAGCGGGAAGAAGCTAGCAAAAGCAAAAATGAGGTCTTCGACTTGAGCACTGCATTGTGAACACTTTGAAGTTGTCAATCTGTGGCTCTGATAGTGTCACCAACCGTTGCACGGATGTCACGGTGTTGCTTTACTAATTTGAAGTTCACCCTACTTTTGTATAATGTTTTGTAAAATGCGTTCGGTGACTCCAGAACGATTGGATGAAGTTTTGATTAGTTGGCTACATTCGCTAGTCGACCAATCATTGAGGCAACTTATTTTGTAAAAAGTTATTCATTAACTCAGACTGCTTTGCCAATGGTTGGTGTCTGCAACGACTTGTAAGTAGGACTTTCAATTGACACCACAACACCGGTACTTTTGGATGTGGGGGACACGACAATGGATAATTCTCCATAGTGTCCCTCGAGCGTCTCCACACCTCGACTAGGTCGATAGATGTAGTACAACACCATTTGAATGGCACCCAGAACAACTCCAGCTGCATTGAGACCTGTGATGAAGTAGTCGCTGTCAAGTAGACCCGTCACCACCCACAGCACCGACGAAGCAAAGATCATGAGACTGAGGTTAATCGGTATCGACGACGCTGACTTGGTCTGCACGACGTGCTTTAGTGTGGCGAACGGGGACGCGAACATACAGAGATTGATAAAGACGCCGAAATACCCCAAATATACTCGAGTCGTAGTTCGACTTGTCAGTTACCCCAGCAAGGGACAACACAAAGTAGAGTGTAACGATGCAGTGCAGTACAAGCCCTCCAATATACAGCTTAAGTGTGTCCTTTCGAGCTTGCTTCGGGCTCCAGAGGAAGTAGATAAAGTTGAACACAACCGCAGCGAGTTGACCAAAACCTTGAGAGACAGCAACTGGGAAGATACTGTTCCGCAGAATACCGTAGCACATCCTGTGGTGAGTACAGCGTAAGAAAACTAGTTACCACAATTCGCCAAAACAATCATGAGTGCGACTTACCACAGGTGGCAATTCACGAGCATGGAGACTTGAGGCAGCGCGGGCATTTCTCCAATGCTCTTACGACGGTAAATTGCATACATGTCGGGTCCAAGACTGAGATTCAACATGACTTGTCCGAGTGCAGTCACCACATCAAGAGCAGTCTTCCAACCAGTCATAATTGGTCCTTTTGCTAAATGGAACTTGTGAAGTTAGATGTAAAATGTAGAATGGGATCCTTTCGCGAATTTGCTATCCTTAACCAAGGACTTTGAAACCCAAGCACCTCGATTGGATGGACAGTTTTGATTGGTTAATAATTCGTTTTCCGTTGCGGAGATTGGCTGAATGGATTTGTACAAATTCTGTAATCACCAAGCTTGGGTGGAATTGCACTGTCGTTTTGCTACACGATGTGATCAATGGAGGAGATTCGAGTTGATTTCCAATTGGTGTTATAATATTGAACTAAACATCAATTAGATGCACTATGGGATATCAGAGCGAGTTGTGTTACAATATATTGCAAGCACTCTTGGTCCCCACCAATACACATGCACAATTATAGATAGGCTTAATATCTCTGAAGTTAACGCTTAAAAATCTCCATACAATGCCACCCGACGAATATATTGCATGTAGTGCGTTTTACTTGGCACCTATATGTCTAGCATGCCTTGAATCCCGGTGCGTCATGCGGCTCTTGGGACAATGAGCATGGCCATTCAAAACTTGTAGCACACATTTAAGACTTCGCAATCGTTTCACAACTATATTATGACTCCTACCAACAGAGAGCTCGTCAGTATGAAGTGGTGCAAACCATCGATCTACACCACTTGCAAAACCGATATCCATGGATAGTACGAAGTACGTAGGAAACCATATACGTTGCTATCTACAGAATATGGATGTATTCTTTGAAAGAATACAAAGAAATTCTTTCACATTTTTGTGGAGACTCACTGTCATCTAATCGATAAGCTTATTGTGGCTGAACTTGGGAATCGGTGCTGGGCTTTTTGAATGTGTCCAATTTGTCTGAGGCCAAGAAGTTGCAGTGATGTATGGACAACAAAGTGTGCTGCAACAATCAACATCAGGGGATAATGATTGCCCCAATAAACAAAACACTGTGAAATTGTCCCAGCAATAGAGTTTCATATCGACCTCGTAGGACTCACATTAGAGATCACTGGACGTGTGCATGACGCAAATTTGCTCAAGCTGTACAGTGACACGTACACAGCGGCGAAACTGCTCAATGTACACGTTGCAGTGTGCGTCGAGCGTGTGTATTGGTCATTCAAAAGCAAGATCCGACTGAAAATGCATTGATAACAAAACGGGGGAATACAACAACAACAACAAAACAAAGTAACGACAATGGACGTCGTCGTCTCTGGTGGCGTATGGCCACTTGTTCGTTCAACATGCAGTGAGGTCATTTTGTTCTGTCGATATTGGCATGATGTTTTGGCATAACTTTATCGTTTTTCCATATCTTCAGTCGATATGTCTACTTTACAAATAATATTTGAAGTCTTAGTTTATATCACAAGCTGAAGTTCAAAGCCTTACACGATCAACAAACTTTTAGGCGACGTTAAGTCGATCTATTAGCGTAGGATGTAGCATCCAAAGCGGTTGCGCAGACTACAACCTACCTAAATGTTAAATTGACCTGTCTGGAGGCTCGATATTTCATGTAGTAGCGGTAATTCACGTGCTCCTTTACCTTCAAGCTTGTCACGTTGTCCATCCCCAACATAGACTTCACGTAGCTCTTGCTTCTGCCGGCCGTACCCCAAATTTCAGCCCTGGTTAACATTTCAGTCGGACTACCTTCCAAATCTGTGGCAGGGCCTGACATACCATGTGATTCTTCGTAGTCGTCGATCTTGTTGACGTATCTTGCGTAAATGCTCAATTCATTAGTACTCGCGAGCTTGCTTGGATCTACTTTATCCAATTTCAAGGTCTCCCAAACGCTGTGTGCGGAGAGCGTTTTCTTGTACCAAACATTGATCAACGATTTGTCAGCGTGTTTGAACTTCTCGAATGCCTTGTAGTTGGGATTCGACTTTAAAGTATATCCAGACAGTTTCTGCAACCCCAGCTTCGCTTCAATATCGCTCAATGGCACCTTTTGCATTGCCCAGGAGTAGATTTTGCTACTCAAAAAAGTGTTGTAGTACTCGAAGTTGACGCTGTTCGCGAAAGCATCTTCAGAAAACTTGTCCAGATTTAACTTGACAAGAACAGTATCGGGGGCAAGATCCTTCTTCAACCATTTTGATATTAGTCTAGTCACATACTCGTCGTAATACTTGAAATTTGACCAAGCTTTGAACCAATCCCCAAGTCCCTCATCAAGCCCCAACTTCTTCAAGACACTTCTGGGAGAGCGATCTTTTTCCACCCAAACAGGAATGCGGTTTAATATGTAGCTGTCGTAGTACTTATAGTTCGGGCTAGTTGCAAGTTCGGCCACTGATAACTTATCCATTCCCAACGTCTTCTTGACAGCACTGAGAGACATCTCCTTCTCCCGTAGAATTTTCATTTTTCTCTCGACAAAATCATCATAGTATTTGTAGTTCACGGCCGACGTAAACGCAGATCCCGATAGTTTTTCGAGTCCTAATTTAACTGATACATCGTCAACAGTGAGGCGTGAATGCGCCCATTTCGAAACTAAAGATTTAACAAACGTGTCGTAGTACTCAAAATTCGGAGACTGAGTCACAGTACTTCCAACCTTTGGATTCAGACCCAGCTTCGTCGCGACTTCGTTAACCGAAAAATCTTTCTTTAACCAATGCCTGACTTGGTTGACGGCGAAATTGTTGTAGTTCTTGAAAATGGGATTAGCTTTGAACGCACTTTCAGACAACTTGTCGAGCCCTAACTTCACCATGACCTCACAAGGAGTGAGACCCTCGCTTTCCCAGATGTTGATTCGGTGAATCACAAAATTAGTGTAGTACCGGAAGTTTGGGCTGTTTGGCATGTCTGCGTCTGCAAGCTTTTCCAGGCCCAACTTTATCATCACATATTCTTTCGACATATTCTTTTTCAACCAAACTGAGATTTGAGCGTTCATGTAGTCATCGTAGTACCTGAAGTTGGGAGCAGATGTAAACGCACGACCAGACAGCTTCTTCAATCCCAAGGCTTTCTGAATATATACTCCGCAGACTTATCCGTAATAGACCAGCGCTTCATTCTCAGTGGCAACAGCACAGAGCCAATTCTCTCGTCATTGTTGCGCAAGTCATCATTATCCCTTTCCACGTCTAGATACTCGCTCCTCTCAAACCTCTCGTTGTTGACCCTCAGAAACCGATGGACACTGTTGTTATCGTCGGGGACGAAAACTTGATCATAAACTAAATCTGTAGCCACAACGATTGCTTTTCCACTCGAGTTAGCCCATGAGAAAAATACATTATGGAACAGGAGAGTAGCCACTACAACCACTAGACCCATTGATTGGTAAGTATATATTGCGGAAACTTGTGTGAGGCTGCGAGGTGAATTGTGAAATGCTATGTATGCAGTATGAATAATGTGGAAAGAATGTATTGCAGAGTTCAAATCTGCACAGGATTCCTGTGGTAGGAACCGCCACAGTCTGTACCTACATGCACTGTACATGTGGTAGGTACAGACCTACCTTTCCCAGTTATTGATATGTCAACTTGCAGTGCACTAACGAGTTATTCATGCGGGTAAATTAGTCAATGAGTGTCTGGAAGACCACATCGGTTCGGTTTGTAGGAATAGTTGGACGTGGTGGATCGGGAATGCGTCTGGTTTTCGTTCTTGAAATTCTCCTTGGTCAATTGAGCACAATTTGCGTTTTCTGACGTGTAAACCGCAATGAGTGTTGAATTCCCCTACATGTGAGGCCTGGTTTTGATGAGCAATAACCATTGGCGTGAAAGTGTGCTTTCCTATGGATTTTGTACCAGTTTCCATGAATCGCTCGTATACAAGTTGCTAGAATGGCCTGGTCGTGCAGTTCACTATGGTATTCCTTGGGATGTTCTTGGCCAAGGACGGCACCATGCAGCCTGTAGAACAGGAAAACAACAGTAGGTGCTTGTACAAAATTTTCGTGAACCAAAGCATTTGGACTTATTACGAACTGCTAAGATTACGCGGCTTGATCGTCAGATGGGATGAAGCGCTTTCTACATCTCTAGCTGTGAACCGAACATGCTCCTGATACAATAATAAGTTAAATAACTGGCATGAAGATGGGAGGGAGTACGGCAGCAAAAAATCCGAAAATGATGGTCGGGATATATTTTAACTTCCCAGTAGTATTATGATAGTTCTAGAGAATATTCGTGACTAACAACCCTGAATATACTGAATAACACTTCAGAAGGTGCGTGTTCTAAAATATATGAGCACACGACGGAGTTACCTGACATCAATTGGTATCAGAAGAAAAACTTCTTGAAAAATCATTTTTCACGTGCTGGTGGATCAGATGCAGTGCGCCAGCACCGGCGGCCAAAGTCATCGAGCGGGACAAGTTTGCAGCACGAAGAGCTATGGCAACAAAAGTATCAATCTGTGCCGTCGGAAAAGAAAGGGAACGGCCGTAGACGTGAACCGTCCAAACATCAATTAGTTAATATCCCAAAGAAACAGCTGACAAAACGAGCAAAGTACTTCGACAACAAACTCCATGCTCGTGAGAATTCGACAGAGGCAGAAGCTACTCGCCTACAAGTTCAAGTAAAGCTCATGTATTTGTTATTTAAATAACCCTTTAGAAGGGTTATACCAACGAAGGTTCCCCTTTGTCGCAAAGGACTACGATAACGGGATGCGGTTAAGCACACTATATCTTGCATTCTGTGATCAGGCCCTAATTGAATCAAGGAACAAGGTTCCTATCATCTATCGACTCGGAGTCTTTGGTAATGCTGAAAGGTTTTATTCCAATCACCATACTTTTGTTTGCTTTGTGTACGGCATTCTGCAATCAGTTACAGTGTATTGTGTCTAGTTCTCGAGCACGATTCGGTAGTGGGCTTTTCCTAATTGCATGCGCGCAATTCCTTCGCTTACTTGAGCCATCGGTAAGTTCTCGACTATTGGGCGTACGTTCTTCTCACTCGCAAGCTTGAGAGTATCGGTGACATCATGGATACTGCCGACTAGATTCCCAACTATGCGGATGCCGTTCCCCACAAGAAACATGGGCTTGAATCGGATGTCGTCGTTAGGGACGCCCAGCATCACAAGTGTGCCTAGCTTGCGCACCAAACTAAGGTACGTGTTATACGGCAGGTCCTCGGCGGCAACAGTCACTAGAAGCAGATCAACCGTGCCGGCAGCCTTCTTCACATCGTCCGGGTTATCGAGGTTGTAAAATTCAACCGCACCAAAGCTTCGCGCCTCCTCTTCCTTCTTCGAAGAACTCGAAAATGCAATTGGAGTTGCGTCGAGAGCTTTGATGAACTGAAGTGCAAGATGACCCAAGCCACCAATGCCCACGACGCCGACACGGTCGCCAGCCTTCACGCCTTCACGTTTGAGTGGAGAATAGACTGCAGATCCAGCACACATGAGCGGCGCTGCCGCATCCGAAGGGATATTGCCCGGAATAGGGAACGCGTAATGACTTGAGACGCGAACGTAGTCGGTGTAGCCGCCGTACGATTGGTGGCCGTCTTCGTACATGGAATTGCTCGTGAATACCGCACGCTTACAGTAGGCATCCGCTCCAGATGCGCACTCACGACACGGTCGAGCAGGATCCTTGTTCAGGCATGCCCAAGCGTTGAAACCGACTCCAACACGGTCACCAGTAGTGAGATTCTGGACAGCAGGACCGGTTTGAGTCACCTCACCAACAATCTCGTGACCAAGGACACACGGAAACGGAGTCGAGTCGCTTTGGAGTGCATGGATATCCCCACCACAGATTCCACAATGCGAGATCTTAATCTCGACGTCCTCGTCACCGAGTGAGCGCGACTGGTATTGCCATGGCTTCAACATGCCCCTAGCTTTGAAAGCAGCGTAGGCGTTAATGGTGCGAGGAGCGGTGGCTGTGGACATAGTTCGCTTGATGAATTCGATTGCCCTTGTCATCTATCGACGAACTTGAGCGGTTGGAGGCAACTTGGGGAGTGGTGTCATGGATTGATAGAGACAACTTTACCTAAGTTCTCCATTGTCATGATTGCATAATAGTGTTATCAGATCGTCAAGGCCTTGGTGGTGGCATCCGTTGATATGCATTGATGAGATGAGATGCTACCTGGCTTGCCTCAACCTCATCTAATCTCTGTTTACGCTTGATTAAGGCTTCAGAAAGGATAGCAAGCAAATTACGAGATTCTGAGGTGATCTGGAGAGGGTATTCTACAAGGTAAAAACTAGGAAGTAATGGGTGTATTCTCCATTCAAACTTAACAACTACCAGGTGTCAAGTTCCCTGCATTCCTTCGCAAACAAAATGAGATTTGATATTGGTAGGTAAGATTGTGCATTTGAGCTGGGGTTGATGGAGATCAAACACTGGTGAACTTCATTGTACTGTACATACGTTGTTTGAGCCGAGCCATTGCAGTTTTACCAATGTTCATTTACAAAATCGCACTCTCTCTCCGACATTGCAAGTTGAATTACGTTAACAGAAATGGTCAGCAGAGGTGATCTCATTATGGTCTGGACCTGGGTCTGGTGCAGCACACTTATCATGGTCTATTTGCCATACCCCTCCATCCGTCATATTCACCGAGAGCAATCAGTTGGTTCCGCTTCAGTTGTCCCTCTACTCTCGTTGTTCGCGAATTCACACGTTTGGGTGATGTACGGATTCCTGGGTAGAGCGTGGTTCCCAAACTTCCCGGCTTTCTTCATTGGCGACGTCGCCTCAATGTTTTATATCTTTGTCTATTGGAGGTACTCCAAAGAACGTTGGCGTGTGGCTCGGATCATCGCCATGGTAACTGGAGTATTAGCAGTGCCGACACTTTACGCTACCGTCGGCTTCTTAGGATTTACTGGGCAAACACGAGAAGAAGTATGGAAGACCCACGGGTTGTGCTTTTGTGATGTCACCGTGATGTCGCTTAGCACGCTCATGCTCAAGAATCTCATCCACGTGTATAAGCAAAGGTCTGCAGCATCACTAAATATGCGGATACTTGTTGCTGGTACTTTCAACACCTTAGGCTGGTTCACGTTCGGTGTGGTAACTTCAAACTGGATCATCGCTGGGCCACAAGTGTTCGTCATTGCACTTCACATTGCTACATGGAGTATGTACATCGTTTTCACTCGCGCAAGACCTCACCTACTATGGATAATGACATCTGTGAAAGATCGATCAATCGTGCTATATATGTTGAGGAGGAGAAAGGAGGTCCCCCTCGTAGTGGTCAAGTGTTCCTGAGTTTATCGTCCCCGAAGAATGGAGATGTTATACCATGAAAATCAACAACGACTACGATCAAGTGTACGTGAAATGGTCGGAAACCTAACGAATGGTATTTACTATCAATTTAGAGCTGTAGCATAGCGTTCACTTCTTCAGTGACATTGCTGGTGATAACATTGGCTTGTACACAGGGCTCTCAACAGCCGCTGTGGTGTTGTCGATGACGATAGTAAAATCTCCATTTGTCTGGTCCTTGAGCTCTCCTTCTTGAGCCATTGGTCTGTAGATGTAGTAGACGATGATTTGGATGAAACTCAACAAAGTACCGATCGCGTTGATACCCCACACGAAAAAGTCGTCATCCACAATTCCGGACGCGAGCCACAACGATGCCGACACAAAGATCATGGCGCTCAGGTTGATCGGAATGGAGGCTGAGTTCTTAGTGGCGATAACATGCTTGAGTGTGCCCAGAGGCGACGCGTACATCCAGATGTTGATGACAATAGCGGCATAACCAACGTAGTCACCAACTTGTCCCTTGGTTTGGTTCGTGACGCCCGCCACGCCTAGAATCGTGTATATTGAGAAGGCACAATGCACAGCGAATGCTCGAGAATAAAGTTTGTAAAGGTCTTTGCGCTTCTCAGGCACAGTCCAGCGGAAGAAGATGGCGTTGTACGTCAAAGCGGCGGTCTGGCTGAAAGCCTGCGTGGCAAAGATCGGAAACATGTTGTCTGCCAGATATCCGTACAGCATCCTGATAAGGAATTTTAGTTAGCACGAGGCCTAGTCAATTGAGCTAGTTTAAACGTACCATGCGTGGTTATTCACAGCCATTGCTACAAGTGGGAGTGCCACCATCTCGCCTGTGCTTTTGCGGCGGTGAACACTATACAAGTCCGGCGTGAGACTGAGACTCAAAATGACTTGGGCTACGGCGGTCGCCACATTCAGGATGTCGACCCAGATGCTCATGGTAGGAGGAGTCGATGCAGATTTCCCCGTTCACGTAGTGAGGAGTAGCGAGTGGAAAGTAAAATGACAACAATTTGCCCTCAAGCGTTGAGACGTCAGTGGTGAAAGCTTAGAAAACGATACATGATCCGGATGTCAATGCAAGATTGGTTGCACTTAGTGACTGGAGACAAGCACCGGAACCGTAGACATTGTGGCCAAACGACTTGATTGGAAGTCCCAGCCACCGATTGGCCTGCGAGGAGGCAAATCTATACGTTTACAGCCTGTGTGGAATCGTATGATCAACCAAACGAGTTGATTAGAGGCCCATCTGCAGTTCATAGACTGGAACGAGGTATTGAGCATTTCACGTGGTCATGACAAAGCCGGTTATGGTGCGAAACTTGAGACCGACTCAAGTTTCACGGGTCTACAGAACACGACCAGCCCTAGAAGGGCATCAGTCAATAGCATTTTCATTGAACTACAGTATTGTATTAGTTGCTGTATTATTGCTATGCATCTCATGCCTTCGCTGCCACTGGGGACCCTATTGGTTTGTAGCTTGAAGCATCGACGAATGATGGGGTGGAGGACGTACTATGGTCCTTGGGAGACACAATGACGACTGACATGTCGTTCTTAACGGTCGTTAATGGTTCTTGGTGTCGATCAGGCTTATAATGGAAGTATACCACGATTTGAACGAAACTCAGCAGCGCACCGACAGAGTTAATTCCTGCAATGAAGAGGTCGTTTTCTAGGATGCCCGTTCCTAACCACAACAAAGTCGAGATCAAGATCATGACGCTCAGGTTGATCGGGATGGATGCTGAGTTTTTGGTCTTCATGACTTGCTTCAACGTCCCCAGTGGTGACGCGTACATCCAGACGTTGATGATGACTCCAACGTACCCGAACCAAGTGCCAACCTCCGCCTTTGATTGTCCGGTGACTCCCATGACGCCAAGTGCGAAATAAAGTGTGACCACACAGTGCAACGCGAGAGCCCGAGTGTATAACTTGGCCAGTTCCTTGCGCTTTAGTTTTGAGCTCCATTTGAAGTAAATTGCGCTATAGATTATCGCTGCGAGCTGGCTGAACGCCTGAGTAGCTGCAAGCGGGAATAAGTTATCTGTCAGATAACCGTACAGCATCCTGTATTGCACGTGTTAGTTTTGGTTAAGATAGTTGTTATCATTGATGAATCGGACGTACCAGAGGTGGTTGTTGACAGCCATTGCAACGAGTGGTAGAGCTGCCATCTCACCAATGTCTCTGTTGCAATGTACCTTGTAGATATCCGGTACAGGACTCAAGCTTAAAATGACCTGGCCGATGGCAGCCGCGACATTCAGTGCGGCAGAAAACGAATTACTCATGGTGGTCACAGTGAGCAAAAAGAAAAATACGTTGCTATCTAATGGAAGGTAGTGAACGGCCACAACATCGTTCCATGTACGAGTAAGTAAGGGGAATCGCGTGTAGTTATGCAAAGTCTAAACGAATTGATAGGAAGGTCTTGTCTAAACGTCTCGATAGGAAGGTCATGTGATTGATATCCGGATAATACTATCCCCCTGGCTACGATTTCGTAAGGACCGGTAATCACAGAGATTGATTAGAAAAAAATAATGTTTGGAAGACCAACATAGTCTTCCAAAAGTACCTTACCAGTTTTGAATTAGCATTGTTCACTCAGCAAGCTGGTTGTGCTTAGTATTATAACCCTTTTCAGCGGGAAGACACTCTACTTGATGAGCAGCGTAATCGACTCGGCGGAACTATGAATCGGTATTGGTGGAGTTTCCACAACCTAATGGATATAGAGCGCAAAAGTGATGTTAAACCGACAGAATGATCAACGGGGACGACATTGTTTTGTAAGCTGGGTATTCGACAAATACGGTGGTGTAATTTTCTTTCTTGATCGGCGGATGACCTCTTTGAAGTTTCGTGCTGCTGGAATGGTGTGACTTCTTTGGTTGGGTTTGGTCTGTAGATGCAGTACACGACAAGTTGAACGCAGCTAAGTAGGACACAAGCCCGTTGACACCCGTGACGAATAATTGTTATCTACAATTTCCGGACTCGCCCAAAGTCATGTGGACACCAAAATCATGTGCACACATTGACCGGGGATGAATGCAGCGTACTTTGTCCTCACAACGTCTCTAATGGAGATTAGAACATTGGCAAACTAAACGCGGCACCGGCATATTCAAGCATCCTACCAAGTTCAGATTTCGTTTGGCCATTGACATCTGTCAACATTAGGGCACAGAAGATTGAAACCAAACACCATATTGCGAAAGCCCCATCACAACTTGAGTAATTGCTTGCGTTACAAGGTATGAAGTAAAGATGATGGATGGATACCAGCCCGACGAGCTCACTGAAGAGTTGAATATCAAACAGTGGAAACATATTTTCGTTCGCGTAGGTGTAAATCGTCCTGCATCGTCGCAAGAACTCAACGCCAACGCGCGGTTAAGCAGATGATGGAGTGTATCCAACGTACCGAAAGTGACAGTTCACTACTATGGTCAGTTTTGCAACGACCGAGACTCGAAGAGCCAAGGGCAACTGCTAAACGTCGGTTTCCCGATCGCAGTAGAGGTAGAGAAGGTAGATAACACTTTTCGAAACCTCATAAGCAGCGCGCAAGTCTCCTTCAACACCGTTTTCCAGTATGCAAGCTCCTAAAGTCTTCGCCTACTTCAAACCCTCTTCACTGGAGACCGATGGGTATGCGTACGGGTCGGCGGAGATGCCGGCTTCTTCTGACAAACTTGTGCTGGTGAAAAGGGTCGCGAGCGGTCGCTGGGCTTTTCTCGATGAACACGAGTGTACTCGAGTCGCAGTCGAGGTCCGTCAACGAACTGTAACTAAGGAGGAGGCTCTCAGCGGGATTGGCACCTACGTGGGCAGCTACGTGTGCGTCGCTAAAGCTGAACCAGGAGCGCTCAAACGTTGGGATTATGGAGTCGTCACAGGTTACACCTGGTTTCCGGACCGGCTTGCAGGAGAATTGTTTGTGTGCTTCGGGGAGGAAAGCAGCACCTGGGCTTTCGACTCGCTTGAACTTCAAGATCTTACCATTCCAAGCTATGCTCTACGACCCTGTTATCATGTCCCAGTTGCAGATTTGATGCCTGCTGAGATGCGTCAACGCCATTCTGACGTACTTGATCACTTTAGAGGATCTGGTCTGCGTGCTACGCGCAACTCGGCAACCATCTTAAGGCGCCTTTCTGCTCCTGAACTCGACGAGAGCCATACTATTCCTCTTTATGAAGCTGCAGCGGCACGAGTGGTGTTTGTTTCGATCAAGTATGCCCTGGACTTTTCATATTATCAAGATGGACGTCGACGCGTTCCTCCAAGTGTCAATCTGGGGGAAAGCATCTTTACCGGTCCAGCCACAGCTGGTCTCAGCACCGCAACTGCAGGCGCACGTCAAATGGAGCCTATCACGGAAGGACAGTCATTCCTGCCCGGCCAACTAAGTGATTCTGACGATAGCGATGGTGAGGCGATTTGTGTACAAGCACCCACCTCGGCATCTGTGCAACCGGCTCGTAAGCGTGAGCGTGTCGCTCCTACCTCTGTGGCTGAAGACGTGGAATCTCTTAAACGATTGCGCGTTTCATATTCTGGTAATGCCTCGATGTTACGCAGTATCGATCAAGTAATTGCTCTGCGAGAGTCACCACTTGCTCTCGGCAGTAGCTCTGGTATGATCCCGTACAGTGGTTCAACGTCAACGAAGGCACAATATAATCCGTCAGCTCTTCAACGCGTCATCCACAGTCAGATAGTTAACGGTACGTACACTGCTATGGAGCCTCAATTGCTACTTGAGACTCTGCAGATCCAGCACGATTCATATGCGTTCTTGCCACACCCTGCCATCCTTCGCGCCATCTACAGCTGGGATTTTGGTCTTCGTGGTCTCTCCGTCATGCATTTCGCCCCAATCGTTGTTGGAAGCAAGCGGGCTTCGTCGCTCAATATGACGGACTTCTCTAAATCAGCTTCACTTCCAACTGCAGTGGTGCCTAAGGATCTAGGCTCTGTGATTGATTCCATCGACGGCTTGGCAGTCTTAGTCGCCATTGTGTTCCTGCCGTACGTCAGTGACCTGGTGGCCGAGGCCAGGAAGTTTGTCGTGTCACTGAAATCACGCGAAGGTTTTTCGAGTGTTGACGCGCTGAGTGAACTGGTCTACTGGATCAATGTGCGGTTTGAACGAGTTCGTGGTTTTCTCGCGCTCAAGGAGCTGGACAAGGCACAACATGTCCGTGATGAGTTCTCGTGTGCAGACCCTTCGTTCGTCCGCACAATGCAAATTATCACTGATGTGCGAATGTCGGCACTGCAGTGCCTCCAGGCCTCACAGGTACTGAGTCACCAAGCCGCCGGGGCGTCATCATCTGGTACTTCACGTGCCCCCAAAGGCAAACCAGTAGCACAAGCCCGCGCACCAGTTCCACAGGATGTGCAAGATGCACTGCCGATGATGAACGGCCAGAGTCTGTGTATGCGGTATATATCAAAAATGCCGTGCCCAAGCAAGCGAGACGGCTGCTTTTCTCGTAAGCGTGGCCATTTTGCACCAGCCACGCTCCCTGGAATTGTGTTCGATTTCATCCAGAAAAACTACGGTGGTCTCCGTAAAGACTGCGCCTCAATCTCGCGTGAGCAGTCTGAAGATTGAAGGGGCCAGGGTGTGCATCCAGTCTTCTGCACACCCAGGCTTCGACGAAAGCCACCTGAGTCGGTCACACAACGGTTCACACAGCCAGCAGATACACGAGCACCAACACGACGCACGGGAACTGAGAGACTCAGGCGTAGCCACTACCCCGTAACATCATCGTGTGGCAATAAGATTAAGGCTAATGGAGGGGCAGTATGCCCCACTGGCACAGGAGATATCCTGCCCCATGACTACAGGTCAGGTCGGGTCGGAGCCACAGAGTCAGCGGATTGCTGCACTGGCGAAGATATATCTAAAACCTCAAGTCTCCGGGAGAGCGGCCACGGCCTACAGGGACCTGGCACTTCCATATCAAGACTCTCATACAACACTGGGGACATCATGGATTCCTCCAGCTATAGTGGCGGCAGCGACGATCCCGTTATGCAAGATCTTATTCAATTCACACTGCGCGAACAGAGAGCATATGTACAGACACTATCAGTTCGGAGGCGCCTCCTCTCGCTGCATCGGGACCAAAGTGAATCCGGTTTCCGAGTGGCTTTGGCCAGCGTCGACTTGCAAGTACCAGCACCATCGGTCTCTCGTACGCTAGTAAATGGAGTAACTAAGCACTGGATTGATTCTGAGAAGCAGCGGGTATATTCAGCATTCTTACGGAAATCACGCATGCAACTACCCGAGTTCGTTCGCCTGCTTCGTGGTGAGTCCAAACACGATTCCCGTCCGAATAAAGCTCTGGAGATACCAACGAACTCATCATCGTGGTCCTCGTATAAATTTCGTCGGGAATGGGAAGATATTGTCCGGCACGGTGTCCGTCCACAATGGAAGACGCAATTTCCTGTCCAGGATAAACGCCCTGAAAATCACGCCTCAGCTACAGCAGCTTTAAATTCGCTCGTGAAGCAAATTCGGAAAGGCCAAGATGCGGGGCAATATCTAGTCCTAGACATTGACTTGTTGGCATCTCTCGAGAACGTCACATGTAGTCCGTTTGGAGCTGTCCAGAAGGGTACTACGCCTCTCTCAGATGATGCCCGGGTGATTCACGATCTATCATACCCGGAAGGGCTCTCGGTAAACGACAACACGGTTGTCAATGACTCAATATCCGTCACTTACGACGGTCCTCACTCGCTAGCGACTCGCATTTTAGAAGTGGAGTCACGATTTCCTGGCATCACGAAACTAATGTCTGGAGATGTAGCAGGGGCTTTCCGGCATATCGCAGTCAACGCTGATTTTGTGGGACGCTTTGCCGGTACTATTCCCGAGTTGGGAATCTTAGTAATTGATCTGTGCTGTCCCTTCGGCTGGACGCTTTCTCCACTACACTATTGGACGGCAGGAGCAGGAATCAGTTATTTGTATGCCTGTTCATCACCAAAATGGCATCTTCAACCTCCCGAGGGCGCGGACAACTTCGACGCCAAAACGTGGTGCGATGATCATAATCTCATTGAGCCGGATATCGGCTCACGACTCACAGAAGCGAATATTGCCCTTCGTACAGCCATGACAACAATTCTCGGCCCGGAAGCCATTAATGAGGAAAAGTTTACGGTGTGGGAGAGTGAAGGAAAAATGCTTGGCCTAATGTGGAATATCCCTCTTTCCACTCTCGCGATGCCGCAAGAGAAAATTTTAAAAGCATTATCCCGAATCAGCGATATGCTGAGTCAAGTTACAACCACGCAGCAGGACCTTCGCAAGCTTTTAGGAAGCCTCCGACATGTAGTAACATGTATCCCGTCGGCTAAGTCTTTCTTCCAGCAGTTATCTGCTTTGCTTTGGGGATCGAAACGATATGGAGCAATTTTGATCACGCCGGCAGCACGTGATGATTTAATGTGGTTTAGAGCGATTTTGCTCACGGCGGAGCTAAATTCGGTGCCTCTATCTCGATTCTCAGGCACACAGCCAATCGACTACGAAATCTACATGGACGCAAGTGACGCTGGTTTGTGTGCACTTTTCCCTGCACGACGAGAATACCTCCAGGTCCAATTTAATCAGCAAGAACTGGCCAGCATAGCTCGCTTTCGGTCGACCGGTGAAGGCGATTACAACATCAATTTGCGGGAGTTGATGAGTACTGTATTTGCTTCGCTTGTCTGGGGACAGTTTTGGTCAGGTCTCTCGATGAACAGACTATGTCACGTGCGCTTCTGGATCGATAATATATCCGCCATCTCTTGGCACAATCGCCGAGCAAGTCGAAATCAAGAAGCCCAAAAGCTTCTGCGAATTCTCAGTCTGCTAGAAGTTCAACATTCGTTTTACGCGTCGGCAGATCACATAGCTGGAGACACAAATATTATGGCAGATGCTGGCTCAAGGGTGTGGCAATCGGCGCAGCATCGATTAACATTCACTAACTTGTCGTCCGGTTGGTCACAGGTCGAGCTACCGAGCAGCTTAAGGAATCTCTCGCAGGTTTGGGAGCAATTTTGCGTGCGGGTGCCCTTGCGGACTCGTCCCAAAAACACTACCAACGATACTGGAATCAATGGTCTAATTGGTGCGACTGGATGACATATTCTCCGTGGTTGTCACAAAACACCTTGGGCGCGAATGCCACACAATTAGGAGCTTTTGCAGTATTCCTCTGGCGATTCGGCATGAATAAAGCAGGAACCGGTAATACGTACTCAACAATCTGCGCCAAACTGTGTGCTGTAAGGTGGTACCACCGGAACAACCTAGGGTACGATCCTGGTGTGGATGCAAGCCACGCCATTCTGTTGCGAGGAATTCGGCGGTTCACATCCCCGGTAACCAAGCAGCATCCGCTGTCGGTCCAACTTCTTCGAGCGATTTTGACCAGTTTAGACCTCCAGCATGCGCGCAATCGCTTATTGTGGGGTGGGCTGCTACTTGGCTATTTCTTTCTTCTGCGAAGATCTGAGTACCTTTACATCGGACACCAACATCATGCTTATGTGTTAAAGCTAGGTGGCATCTCTTTTTACCGCGCCGATGGAAACCCGTGCAAGCCTCGGCATGCTGAACGTGTCGGCATACAGCTTTTGGGGGCCAAAAACAACCAGTTTGGCCGTGAAGAGGTTCGATATCATGATAAGTCTGGTGATGCCAATATCTGTCCAGTGATAGCTGCACGTTGGATCGTCAAAGGTGCTAGAGCCTTCGGAACGACACCAGAACTACCAGCACTGTCGACCGGTAGTGAAACAGGTATCTCAGCAAGGGAACTGGCGAACACGATAAAGTCAGCCGCTCGTAAAAGCGGTGTGGATCCGGATCGTTTCTCGACGCACTCGGTGCGAATTGGTGGAGCAACCGCGCTCCTCAACGCCGGCGCAGACCGTTTGGCAATAAAAGTGATGGGACGATGGCTGTCGAGTGCTTTTGAGGAATATCCGGTGCTGACAGCTCAAGGTTCAGCGGGGCTGTCGAAGATGATGTGCTAGTTAGCTGAAGGTGGCTCTCACCTCCCTAAAATGCTTTCTACTTGGGCGAGCAGCACCGGTGTGTATTGGGGTGCCGCCACTCCTCGCCCGCGCACGAGAAACATGTATTTCCCCCACTCGAACTAGATTGTTGGAAATGGTCAGTTTTGCAACGACCGAGACTCGAAGAGCCAAGGGCAACTGCTAAACGTCGGTTTCCCGATCGCAGTAGAGGTAGAGAAGGTAGATAACACTTTTCGAAACCTCATAAGCAGCGCGCAACCCGCCACTCCTCGCCCGCGCACGAGAAACATGTATTTCCCCCACTCGAACTAGATTGTTGGAAATCGTGATTAGGGGGCAGTTTAACTACTTCACCAATGCTCTTCTGGGCTATGTCCGGTCGGAGTGGATTGAGCTTCAACAGCACTTCCGAGATTCCAGTTACCAATTCCAGATCACCACTCTAACAGTTGTCGAGACCTTGTCGTTGGCGAAATACACATTGAGGTTTTATCAACCTAGCCGATTTCGTTGAAACTCCAATCACGAATGATAGGATGGATTAGCCGAACACGTTTCGACAGGATTGGTTTCCCGGAGGTTACTTCTGTTGATCCGACACCAATGGAATCGTGACGAAATGGTGCACCAGAAAAAATAACGATGACATTTGGTAATGATTCAAGGTTATTGTGCTAGACTCGTTGGCTCACTATTGGTGATGGCATCGATTTGTAGTACGCTGGACTCTCGATGAGCACAGTACTGTGCGTCCCCACCTTAGGAGACAATGCGATGAAAGATGCATTATTCCCTGCCTCCAGCTGTATCACCACGTCTTCGTTCTTGTTTGGCCGGTACATGAAATAGATAACGATCTGAGTGCAGCTCAAGAGAACGCCAACGAGGTTGATCACTGCAACAAAATAGTCGCTGTCTACGACTCCAGCTCCTGTCCACAGCGCAGTGGATACCAGAATCATGACGCACATGTTGATCGGAATGGAAGCGGACGACTTGGTGCTCACGACGTGCTTCAGTGTGGCAAGTGGGGATGAAAACATTGACAAACTGAATGCACAACCCACGTATCCGAGAGATGTGCCAACCTCCGACTTGGTTTGACCAAAGACGCCCGATATTCCGAGTACCACGTAGAGCGTAACAGCACACCAAACTGCAAAAGCAATTGCGTAGAATTTACGCAACTGTTTGCGCTTCTCCTCGTGACTCCAACGGAAGTAGACAATATTGTACAATATGCCAACGATTTCACCAAAGAGTTGGGAACCGAAGAGTGGGAACATGCTGTCCGTCGCGTATCCGTACGTCATCCTGTTCACGCCAAGTTCAGATTTGCTATCAATTATCAATGACGAAATGGCTACATGTACGTACCAAAGATGGCAGTTCACGACCATTGTGATGAGTGGCAGTTCGGCTACTTCCCCAATGCTTTTATTGCGGTGAACGTTGTAGATGTCTGGCACAGGACTAAGTCGCAGCAAAATATCGGCGACACCCGTCGCCACGTTCAAAAGTGTCACTGCAAAGGTCATGGGTCGAATTCGGAATTGCAGTTGTGGTCAAGTAGCAAACTAAAAGCGAAATGTAAAGTGAGCCATTCTTGAAGTCTCTTTCAAGTCGTCGATGTCATGCGGACAGTTTTGGTACGGACGGGCGCAAGTTTAACCCCTCCAAGCACTTCGATAGGACGGCTCGAACTCGATTGGTCGAAAACACGAGGTAAATCGGTGATTGGGCCTTGAAGCAATAGTTTTAGCCAATCATGAGGAGTCATCCCATCTTGGAAGGGATCTAAACAAAAATCGCCACCAGCGTACTGTACACTAGCGTGTGAGAGACCGTGCTGGGCATTCCCACCACCAGTTCTCGATCGTTTGCACCGGCACGGTTTTGATCGTGTATTACCTAGTAATCACTCCGCCTTGGAATGATTAGACTCACAAGAATTTCATCGAGTCTACTCAGTTCCGTAGTGAAGCACTAGCGACGTCGAAGTAACAGTAACCTAAATAGCCTAAAATGCACGACATATTGTTGCTACCGCTCCGCTTACTCAACTATTCTGTTGGGCTGTGCGTTGCTTGTGAGAAGCTTGCATCATGTACTCACTCACTTTGACAGTGAAACAGACAGTACATTTTATTTGAGTCCTATTTTGTGTGGAACACACTGAAGGAAACGATAACGTCGATGGTGAGTTATCATGACGACTGATGTTATTTCAGCTGGCTTAACACGTCGAATTGCTCTAAGGACCTGGACTAGATTGACGTGGGGCGCGAATAATGTGTAGGACTCCGCCCGTAGTGCCTTGCTCGAGTGAACCACTGCGGCTGAGATGGAACGATCCACTGCGAGAGCTAAGCGCAGGTGAGCTCAATTGCTGGTAAGAACTGCCACGACTTATTGACGGAGAACTGAGCTGAAAAGAGTTTTCACGGCTCAGTGGGAGCAACGGCGATGGCATTGGCTGGAAGGTTATGCTCGAACTTGTGGTCTTTCCCTGCACTTCGGTCTTGGGAGATACCACAATCGAAATGCCGATGCTTTCATCGGGAAGATTGATCATGCGTTGAACGACTTTGCTTGGTCGGTACATCACGTACAACACTAGCAGAACGATGCCTAGCACAACACAAATTGTGTTGGGGATGAACATGAACCAGTTGCTATCCAGAGGCGTGTATATTACCCACAGTGCGTTGTTGGTAGCACCACAGATGACCATCGGCAGTTGGATGGGCGCTGCATTCTTGTTGCGCAACACGAACAGAGCTTTCTCGAATGGCGCTCCGTACAAAATAATAGCTGCGATGATACTCATATAGCCGAGCACGTGACTGATGCTCGTGTAGTCTTGGCCAGTAGCACCAGTAGCCGCGATGATCGCGTATAGAGTGATAGCCGCGAGCACTAAGGTAGCTCCACCAGCGACCTGGAGCACATACTTGCGATCCTCAGCGAATTTGTAGTACACTGCGATGTAGACGAGGGCGGCAAAGTCGCCGAAGCCGAACGACACGACCACAGGAAATATATTTTCGCTGAAGTAGCCGTACATCATCCACATGTGCGCGTTGCCGAGCAGTGAGACGAACGGGACGACCGAAATGTTGCCGACAGTTTTGTTCTTGTGAATCTTATAGATGGAGAAGGATGGACTCAATGAGACCATGAACGATGACAACGCTGTCATGATTCGGAGCACGAGGAGAATGGTAGCATCAACCATGTTGGAGAGTGGCTGTTTACTCTGAAGTTGGTTTGGATGTGCTCATCAGACGAATAAGAGTTCGTGTGGGCAAGCAAAATGCAAAGTGAGCTGAGTGCACGTGCCCCTAGTAGGCAAGATTTTCGGCGGTCTGTGTGGGAGGACTGTCTGTCTGCCCCTGGACTATCCCTTTTAGGAATATATCGCGCTTTAACTCTGCCTACCATATCCAGGTGTTTCCGGTAGCGAACAAGGTCCCTCCTTATGCGAGGCCTTCAGAAACGGCGATCGGCGTCAGTGCCGATTTGACGGCAACGTGTCTGTCTCAGTTCTTTTCTGAAGTTTTGACACGTCACATGGTCATGCAACCAAGCTGCACCAACGGACGATGGATAAGTGTTTGCCACGAGCCTGTGTCACGCGTTGCTTAACTCGTGCTAGCCGATGGCGAAGGTGCAGTGAACGAGCTCCACTGACAGCCAAGAGGAGTACGGTCACAATGAGGCCGATAATGGATAAGGAATTTTCATTTGCCCGTCAAAACGTCAACAAGCACACGTTCGCTCGATCGAGCCCTTGGTATCGATGCGCCTCCACCACGAATGCCAGTTACAAAATTTCAGCTACACGGCAAGGTTGCAGGTTCTTGTACGCGCCAATTTTTGCTGTGAGTTGTAGTCAGTAGTTGTGGTGTGCAGCTCGACTTGAGGCATTTGAAAACTGCATATCTGAGCGACTGACTTCGGAGCAATGGATCGATGGCATCACGGACCTGTGGTCTGGTGATACTCAATTACGCGAATATCTCGGTTTACCTTACTGGCTAGCACGATCGATGTCTTGCTTTGGACGCACCGAATTCTACCAGCCCAAACCACCGGCACCATTCCATTGAACATTCTAAGTCATCATAACTCATTTATGGTTCATTTGTTTAGCCATCAGACCAAAGCATGTACTACATGGACTAGACTTACACGCGAGTACTGACATCAACCGGAGACTGCATCATCTTATACACAGGACTGTGCAAATTCCGCTTGACCTTCCCAATATCATCATCAGATGGCAGTGGCGAGAGCACCATGGATACTGAGGCTGGCTCGACTCTCGTGAGGTTGCCTTCGACAGCATCAGGATCGCCTTCTTCAAGACGCAGTGGGTGCGTCTTCGGGTTGTAGATGATGTAGAGAACAATGTTGACCGAGCTGATCAAGAGACACAAGGCGTTGCCTCCGAATAGGAACCAGCTCCCGATCATGGGGCAGTACACGATCCACATGACGTTGTTCAATGCACCAGCAACCACCATGGGGATCGGAATAAATGCCGCCGACTTGTAGTGCAGCACCTTCATCATCCGCTCGAATGGCGAGCTGAACATGCTGAGACCAGCCAAGACGCCCAAAATGCCCAGGGTTGTGTCCACTCCGTCGTTCGACTGGTTGGTATAACCTGCTTTGCCGAGGATGGCGTAGATCGTGATGAGACCCAAGATGGTGGCGCCCGTGAGGATTCTACGAAGAGCTTTCTTGCGGTCTCGTGCAAAGCAGAAGAACACAGAGACGTAGCCGATGGCGATGAAATCGGAAGTGAGGAAGGTGGCGAACATGGGGAACCAGTTCTTGACGATGGCACCGTCTAACATCCAGACGTGAGCATTGGCCACCATGCACACAAGCGGCAGCACGGACGCGATGCCTGTGTCCTTCTTGAGGTAGATGCGATACATCGATGGTGTCATGCTGAGCGTGACACTAATAGACGTAAGCGACGCCAGCACGCGGAAGAGCGTCTCCACGACGACGTTCACCATAATTCCGGCGATTTAGATGGCGACTGTGTTTAACGACGCGAGTTGAGGACTGAGCCTTGGGATGCGACAGTCGGTGCTTGAAGATGGTGAGCGACCAGTCAAGGGCGAAAGTGTTCACCTCAACCTGCATGTTGAGACCGAGGAAGTGTTGTCCAATCAGCAGGACATGTAATCTTAAAGATTAGATGAGCAGTAGGTTGGCACTGTAGTCTGCATTAGTCAAGTGCTATTACACGCAATGAGTCATTGCCAATGACAAACACATTCGAGGCTCAACGAGGAGCACAAGTACTGCCAACGATGGATTTAACTTACGGGGTTTTGTCACTCGCTCTACGACCGAAGCGGGGCCAGCGGTGACTTGATCATGTGGTACATGGGGCTCTGCGGGATCACCTTGCTGGTCGATTGTGCGCTTGGACGGTCGATGGCGATAGACAAGGTCCCGTCGTCCTCTTTCTCCTTTTCGAGAAGGTCCTCCAGCGTGGCTCCGTACCCCAGCGGGTGTTTGCTCGGGTGGTAGATCATGTACACTGTCAATTGGGCGACGCCAAGCGTGGCGCAACAAACATTGGTCACGAAGAGGAACCACAGCCCAGACATGGGCGTGTATGTGATCCACATCGCGTTGTTAAACGTGCCGGCGATCACCATGTGGATTGGGATGAAGACCCCCGTCTTGTACTTCACAACGTCCTTGATCTTCAGAAATGGCGAGCTGTAGAGCACCAGGGTCACACAGACTGCGAGGTACCCCATAATGTCGTTCACCTGATCCCTGCTAAGTCTAGTGAAGACGCCGAGTCCACCAAGCACTGCATATGTGGTGATAATAGACAGCACCGCAGCGTACACGGCAATAATTTTCCAGGCCTGTTTGCGATCGGGTGTATATCGGAGGAACACAAACATGTAGATGGTGGAGATGAAGTCGCCAGACACGAAGGTAGAAAACACGGGGAACCAATTGTTGGTGAGCAGACCCTGCAGCGTCCAGACGTGGCAGTTGGCGAACACCGACACGAGCGACACGATGTTAGTGTTGCCGATCGACTTGGTCTTGTAGATCTTGTAGACTGCTGGTGTCGGGCTCAGGATCATCATGAGCGACGTACAGGCCGCGATCACGCGGAAAACGGACTCCACCGAATCGGACATGTCGATGTTGTTTTCGCACACGCCGGTGAATTGAAAAATGAGACGACGTGCAGGAAGCCAATTTGCCCTCAACGTGTACGTCTCGGTCCGAATCGGAGCAGATGGAGAGGAAGGACGAGATGGGCATGTTACATGAGTGGTTGAACTATCGATGCATCGCAAGTATCGGATCCCCGGGACACTTCAATTTTGAGGCACCAGAAGCTTTGCGCATACACTTGTCAACCACAAGAACGAGTTGAGTGACGGAGACGTCATGAATCGAGTTTGGATGCAGCTCGACTTAACCGCGTTGACGCAGGACTCGTCTATTGCGGCAATACAAGGACGGGAATCTCGCCAAAGTATTTCAGTAGTGTGTGAATGCAACGACGAGACTAGCGTCCATGCTGGCACCGCAACCACTGGCTGAGCCAGTGCTGAGGCAGCAAAACATGCTTTTGTACACTTTGTAGGTTTACGCTGTTGTTAATACTGAAGTATTCGTCAGATTGGAATTGCATGGCCAGACCCACGTCGAAGCATGTGTTCGCTAGAAATTGCAAGGCACCAAGTCTATCGACGATAACAAAAGCTGAAACACAATTCTATGGTGATGATCATGCAGCACCTCTGTGGTTGTCTTCTCAGCCTGTCATCCATCTAGACTCCAATTCATGACATTAGCATTGACCTGAGTCGTTAAAGAAACCATGTGCCATTGTAATTCAGATATTGCTCTTCTGCGCTGCAAGTTGTAGCTGCTGGTATAGCATGCTACCAACTTGTGCTCTACATGTACAGGTTGGAAAGAACCTCGCTTCCGTGGCTGGAGGTTGCAGCAGTCACCGCTAGTCCTTGCCCTACAACTCCCATCGTTGCAAGTACTATTCTCGCTTTCACTGTTGAAATTAGCCCAAGACAAGCATTACCTGGTCAGGTCGTCGTGGAAATGAACTTCGAGTGTTGGCGTCAATCACGTCCGTCTTTGTCATGCTCTGAATGACGTCCTTATCTACCTCAAGAAAGATATTGGAATCACATCCACCCTACATTTGTCTCTACATTTTTGCCATCATCAAGGAGATCCAAGAGTAGTTCTACAACTTGTGTCTGCCATCATCAAGAACTACTCTGGGATCTCCATCATAATGTCGCCGATTCCGGACGACAATGGTTGCAATCAAAACTGTCGAATGCTGTTCACGAACTCGGCAACTTCCCCTTGAACTTTGTCAAGAAACCAGCCTTAATGTCGGTAGCATTTTGTAAGCTTAGCAGATCGATGAAGGCGATCTAATTCACCGTACCAAGTAACAGCTCATCTGAAAAGCTTCGCAAAAACGTGAGTGTATGTACAAAATACTTGCTGCACCTGACAAAGCTGAACGCTGCAACATTGTAGTATGAGGTTCATACCATGAACCAACTTGAAGCTGATCCACGGCCCCATCCTCTCACATGGAGTGGCTCTTGACATGATGACCATGACCATGAACATGTCCTTGAAAAGGAAGATTCATCGAGTGTGCCGATAGGAAGCCCGGTTTCCGACTGGAATTAAAAACAGCTGCATTGATCTCTGCCGTCGACTTCATGTCGGCTTCCGTGACTGCATCCCACTGCAGGAACTTTTTAACGACGTCCGGCATTTCGTGCTGCTGGGGCAGACCATCCACACCCATTTCTTCGTACAACAGTCTCGAATCCACTCGATCTCGACCCTGCCGTAGCATACAGCGTGACAATCCTTCCGCAAAGATCTCACCCGTCTCGGGGCACTTGAACTGAGCCAACAGGAAGAGCCAATCGTCATCCCAGTACACATTGCGGGTGTGCACCTCGTAGCGTTGGAAGAGCTTAATGTCCTTGAAGTGGCGGATCCCCTGTGACCCGAACACAAAGTACCAGCGGTTGCGGACGCATGCGTGCAGGATACCCTGCACCCCGCAGCCGTACCAGATAGCCAGCTCCATACTGCGATAATACGCATTCTCCGGCAGCTTGCCCGTGAAGTTGCAGTCTTTCAAGGACGCGCGCGTCTTCCACACACCTGGATATCGCAGCAAGGCACCTGGCACCTGTGGTGTCAGCTTACGGCGCAGCACACCCGCCCCCATGTGCCACAGAATGCGGGGGATCATGGCACCGGAGCTCCAAGTAGGAGCTGTTGTGAGAACGTTGTTGATTACGAAGCAACAAATGTGACGGCGTCAAACAAAAAGATACTAATCAACCAATAATTAAATCGCGATTTGAGCACACCGTTTTACAGCCCTTTATCTTGGCTTTCCAGAGAGCCCTCAAACAGAGAAATCCATTCAGCCGTTTCTGAGAAATCGGCCGACGAAAAAAGTATCTCGGGCCGAGAAGGCAATGTCGATTTTTTTTTTATTGGTGAGATTAGCCCGAAATTGTCCGAGGAATCCAGTGGTAGTCTCGGTTTTAGCTAATTCGAGCTCTAAATGCCCCGTTTTGCCATATTTTTGTGGCTACTCCCGTGTAGCCAAGTGTAGTTTTTGAATTTTTTTCAAAAATTTAGAAAGTCAGTCAAAGGAGGATGTAAGTATCATTTCGATTTAATGATTACTTCTTAATTCAACATCATGCACACTGCAGCAGCTTACGAGGAGGACGTCTTCTGCTTCTTTGCAGGGCCTTCACTCGCGCTTGACCCCGTCTTCTGACGTCCGCGACGATCCAGTTTTTCTTCGCCGCCACTGCCATAGCTGCACGGTGCGCTCGACGCGCTTGTTTGGCCGCTTTTGCGTCCAGATTTTCCTGCACGCTTGGTTTGGCGTACAGCGGGTCGTCGCGGAACTCCTCCGGGATATACGGTCTGATGTTGTGGTACATGCTCTCACTTTTTTCTACGTTAGGCGGAGGTGGGGCTAGTATCTCCACGTAGTCGCTCATCATTTTGATCACCTTCTCTTTAGTGGTGAGGATGCCGTCAATATTTCGCCGGAGGTTCTTGATGACAGGCTCACTGTCGGGGCCCTTTCTGCAGGAAACAACTCCCATGTCAGCCTCGTCCATCGAAAATATCTGGAACTGCTGGATGCCTTCTAACCGCTTGTACAGCTCCGTCAGCACACCTTTGTACGCCTTAAACTGGTTACTGCCCCGTGGAATGTAAACAGTTTCTGAGTTTGACGCTGCCTCCTTGACGGCATCTACAACATGAGCCACCGTGTAGCAATCTACCTTCGCAATGTGCTTTCTGATGTGGCCGAATCCTCGGTCACATGAGTTCTTTGTGTGGCCCTTCACAAAGAACTTGTAGTCAACGTGCTTCAGAATCCCCATGTCAACTTGAGCCAGCAAGAATTTGATGACATAGTTGTTCTTGTTTTGCCCCGAGCAGTTGTCTGCATATACGGTCAAGCGAGTCTTGCCTTTAGCTAGAACGTTGGTTCGAATAAAGTTCTCGAGTATAGAGTTGATCTGGTCGCTTCCTTTGCCGCTAGTAGTTTCATCGTAGAGATAGTTTGTTTGGACACCGTCGTTCTCACAGAAAATGCCAAAGCAACTCACGGAAAGCAGGGAGCAAAAGTACCACTGCGAAGGAGTGTTAGCCACGCTTGGAACGGTTAAGTTCTGCGAGAAATCCATCACAAAAACGATGTGGTCGTCACTCAAAGCAGACTTGTCTTTCTTATACTCGATGCTACAGCCATAACAAAATGATACCAATATCCCCTGTTAAATCTTACCCGTAAATCAAAATGATATCAATATCCCTTACCGCATTCGGCGAGCTGACTCTGTGTGCCGTCCGAGCGCCTCCGTCTTCTCAGCACTAATGTCGTTCCTCATGCCAGCATGGTATATTGAGCATATATCACACACATTGCTTCTGGGGGACCGAATCCGGATAGTGGGGCAATGGAACGTCAGTAACTTGCGCATGGTTGAACGCGCCGGTTCCCTTACTCGCAGGTGAATTTCCTCTACGAATGAGTGCATCTCGTTGTAGATGGCATCCCATGTAAAATGAGCTGGAAGCAAAGTGTACATCTCGCTGCTGTAGTACTTTTTCACGACACCTTCCTTAGTCTTCTGCATTCGAACTCGTACGGGCACCACCTCTCCAACTTCTTCTGCAAATTCCTTAAACCACTTTAAAAGCCAGAGTACGTCAACAGCGGCTGCATTCTTGTTGAGCGTGTTCCCGTGAGCTATAGCGCCGATGTTTCCGTCACGGACGTGAGTTTTGTACCGCTGAACTGTCAGCGGCTTCACTCCGTAGCAACGAGCAAATGTAGATCGGCACACTTTACCAACGAATGGGAGATAGTATGCAAATTTCTCTCGAAGTCTATAGCCCCGAGCACGATCAACAGGAACCTGCATTAGCACACCTAGCAGCGTGTAGAGGCTGATGGTCTTTTCGGTCCTCGTCATAGTTGATAGGGAACACAGCAAAGACTCCACCTCCTTTGTCTTTCCCTCCACGCATCGATTCTCGCATTCATCAGCCCGAATAATGGAGATTACCTGGGCATGCAGATCTTGATCCATCAAATAGATACTAATGTCCTCCTCGCCACCAGCAGCCGTGTCCTCGCTTCCACTCTCGGCCGCGAGGGGATCTTCGTCCTCACTAGATGCCTGGGAGCTGGGGGTCCAGTCCTCGTCGCCGCTGTCATCAAAGTTGTCGCTGTCGCTTGCATAGACGTTGTCTCTGCCGCGGTCGCTAGTCTCCTCTGCCTCCACACTCCCAGCGTCTGCAGGGACGTGAGCGTCTACAGGGTGAGGGTGAACACCGCTACAGGCAGCAGCAGCATCTCCAGACGCGTACACAGCTAGATCCTCCATGGTCCGTTGTCAGGTGATACACCTCGCTCAAATTTTTGAAAAGTGAAAAGGGCCGTTGGCGAAGCAATTCGTATAGGTACGAAAAACTGTTGGTCAACTTCAGGGCCGTTTATCTCGAAAACGCAAAATGGTTGATTAGTATCATTTGGTCTGCCGCAGTCTCAAATGTGACTTGGAGTTTGTATGTGCGGTTTGATTTGGGTTTATAAGGTGCATCTGATAACAGAATCAGACACGAGGTTGAAGTGAGGACCATCACTCTGTGTCTGCACGGAAACTTTCGTCACTTCCGCATTCTCCGCGCGCTACGCAAATCCAAGAGAACGAAGAGTGAATGTTGGAGGCAACAGACGTTGTGGAGGACGTGCCGACGTCGCAGGACGCCAAGACGCTTGTCCCGATGTCGCTGAGTCTGTACGTGCTGGCTAGAGACGCTTGACTTGTTTCATTGCTGACTTGACTTGTGTGTTGTGTGCAGAGTGGCAAAGAAAGAGAGAATCTTGCAGATGGAAGCGAACAAACTAGAAAAGCTGCTGAGTGAGCGCAATGAGATGCTCTGTGGCTTGCGCGAGAGTCATGAATACATGCTTACAGCCAATGGGCAGCTGCAGTGCGTTGTTGCGCCGTTTAATGTCGAAATTAGTCAGCTAATTGCTGTTATGTGTAGAGAAAAAGTCGTCTGCGACGAGAGCAACTAGTGTCACTACGGGCGAGGCTGGGAGCTGGTCAAGAACAAGATGGAGTGAACAAGTCTGGCCCCTGCGATACTCTCGGGATGAATGAGCTTGAGGCTACTGCTGAGAAGTGTGACGTGCTCAAGGACATTTTACTTGCGTTGGTAGACAAGCGTGCAGGGTTGGAGCAACGGTGCATGGGGCTTGAGGAACAAACTTTTCGTGAGATGATAACTCTGAGAGCGAAAGAGGAAAAGACGAACGAAGGTATGATGTTGGAGCGACGGCAGCATTCGCAATTGTTATAGCTTATGTGCTATTGCGCTGCAGTTCGAAATACTCTCTTCCTTTTGCACGAAGACATTCGATCAACCCAGTGGAACCTCGAGGTAAAAGGATATACGTTTTGGAGTGATACTTTTCCTTTACTAACTGTGAATATAGAATGACCAATACGAGCTTGCTGAAGAAGACAAGCGCCTCAATACCGTCAGTCAGAGTGCTCAATGCGAAGCAACAACGACGGAAAAGGTCGACTCCGCTTTGCGATCCGAAAAGGCAGCAGTTGAAGACCTCCGAACGGTATTTATTGGCTTTCCTGCTCTTTGTTCCGCTCATTGCTGACTGTATCGCGATTTCCCTGGTAGATCTGGCGAAATTATGAGGGCATGATCCACGAAGAACATCGCTTGCTAGCAGTTGTAAAGGAAGACTCACGAAGGTACATCGATTCATAAATATTGTATCATTAACACTCATTGACAGCGGGGTGCAGTGAACAGCGAGATCTCCGCAAAATGCTTGAAAGCAACGGGGTACGAATAGAAATACTAGATACCCACTACAAAGTTGTTATTGACGGCGTTTTGTGACTACCGCACAGGCGACATGTTTGACTGATGAGGAAGTTTCCCAATCAGCGAAAGATCTGCAATTACGACTTCAGCATCTTAATGTGCGCAATATCCAAAAATGTTGAGAGTATTTCACCTTTCCATGGGCTTAATTGTTCGCACGTGCATACAGGAGGAGGTCACAACTGCTAAATTCTTTAAGCGCGAACTAGCCCTACGGAGGAAACAAGAGAAGGACATGCTGGCCATCGCACAGTCAAGCATTAAGGTAACAGTTGACATTGAGCCACAACTATCAATCATCCTCTAATTGTTGTGAGATCACTGTAAACAGGCAAAAGATGAGCAACTGACTTGGTTGGAGCGTCAACGCGTGCATCTCGAACATGAGCAAAACGAAGCGGCAAAAGCTCGTGCTGCTGATGAAGTCGGTATGTGTAGTGGAAGCGAAAACAATCTATTGCAAAACTAATGGTTTCCGCATCATGTAGCTTATCGGACATCGATTGAGGAGCACAGAGCAGCAATGGCTTCATTGGAATCTCAGATCAAGGATGCTGGAAAGCAAATGAAGAATACGGAGCGAGCTATTACCACCAGAGATAAAAAGATATCTACTGTCAACAAAAAGGTTACACAGAAGGCAAAGGTGCTAGCCGAATGGAAAGCAAGAATTGAAACCAAACGGAGCGAAGTCGCAAAGTCTGCAGTTACCCAAGAGCTACTTGATACGGAAGTGATGGGCGTGCAAAAAGTGCTGGAGCAAGAGCGACACCGTCTAGAGCGCATTGTACAACTTCAGACTGCACAGGATTTGGAGACCGAGGAACTGCGTTCATCATGTGCCGTGGTAGAGTCCGAAATTGAGCTCATCCGCCAGGCAATAGCAGCGATGACAACCAGCATCACAGCAGCTCAAACATCTGTGAAAAATCGCATCGATGAAGTTCGGGATAAATTTTTGAGCACTTTCGTTGTCGACGACGCTGAAATCTTGATCGAGTTATTAAACAAAGAAGTACGTGTAAATGGGGTGGATATCTACGCAACCGTTTAACCATTCAATTTACTTGGTTAGATCGACAGCTGGACCAGAAAGGATACAGGTGAAGTCGATGATGTGATTGCTAGAGAGACGGCGAAGGTGACGCGCAATTTGCTTGCAGCGTAGACAGTTTGTTTTACTAATGTTAAGCTGCTGAATTCGACAGATTAAAGAGAAATATGATGTATTGGCGGCTGACATCCGAAAGAAGTATGACAAGATTTTGCAGCAGAAGGTAAGTTTGGTTGTCGACCCATCAATCAATCGAACTTGACTGATGAGCTTACCGTTCATTTTGCTGTTCATTAGACAAAGCAGTACAACGCAAAGCTAGAAAAGCTGAAGAAGCAGACAACAAGTATTTCCACTGAGAAGCCGCACACTGGAAAGGAAGGCGTGATGATTTGTGTATCTGCGACGATCCACGAGCCGGAATTACGTGAGAATAAGCGTCATTCAACGAATAAGGGAAACTCTGCGGCCGATAATCAAGAGTTTAACCAGCCCCAGAAAAGCATGTGTAACAGCGACAAGGTAGGCCTGGATTGAGCTACTTCCGTGTGTCGAAATGTTCACAAATTGTACTGCTCTGCAGGAACTAAACGCCAAGAAGCGTCCGTCAAAGCTGAATCCAACTCAACGAAAAGTGAATGGAGTGCCAGATCAAACTTTAAAGTCTGCTCGACGTCAGCTCGCGCCCGGATTAAACTTGGTGGACACTTCACCCCAGACAGACAACGAGCTGACAGACCTTGTCACCACTGTATCAACAATGAAATCTGCCAAACCTGTCTGCTCTACGTTCTCGCAGCAGCGCATCCTCAGTACAACCAGGGGTGCACGCCGTCCTCGTTTGCGAAGACGTCCGAAACCGCAGCGAGTGGAAAGTTCAGTGAAGGCGACAGCAAGTATCACACCGGAAGTGGCTCCTGCGAGCAATACACATACCCTGCTCAGCGATCAGTCAAATCCTGTCACTGGGATGTCGAGCCAAGACTCTCTCAACTCGCCAGCCGACTGTGACGAAAACGTCGAGTCATCACGACATGCACAGGATACAGGCAACACCAACTCAACCAAGAAGACGCAAGCATCGAATGCACCATCCATTGAAAAACAAGTTGTAGCTAAGAAATCGCACTTGCAAAAGGTACGCCACCCTTGCTTGTTAGAGTACATCTTGCAGCGAATCTAATACGAAATGATGTAGGTGGGTCAACGTAGCAAACCCGCTGTCAAGCGCCGCACGTCGACGAAGGTTTCGCGCAAGGCCAACCGTATTTCACTCGGGCAATCGCGCATCGCGGACTGGTCTGCCACAGACTCGTTCTCATTCGAATGAGCGCATTTCCTACGGTAGGCATCATTGCGTTCACTTCATCCCATTAACACGATATTTTTGTCGTGAATCCGAGTTCATGCGTAGTCTCGATGTTCACATGGCAGTACCAGCCCGCGCTACCTAAACTCGCAGTCTGCGACACCATGGAGTCAACTTCAGCGCTTATGCAACAACAAAAGCACTAGCCAATCAGATATTTTAGCTGACCTCGAATCAGCCAATGATTACCAAAGGTAGGACCTGCTGGCGGTCTCCTTGAAACCTTGAAACGAGGGGTGCAGGAAGCTCCATCAGTAGCAGTTCTGCCGTTTCCAACCGAACCTTCGCATCAATCATGTTTTCGTCCGTGTTTCGCTCCGCGTCCCGCCAACCTATGAGCAGTGCCGCTTCCGCCACTGCTATGGTGTCAGCTCTCGGTCTGGCTAGTTTCTCGACCTCCGCGCGCAACGCCGAGGAACCCAAGGTGGCCCTGAGTCCTAAGGAATTCCGCTCCTTCAAGGTGACCAAAGTGGAGGAGGTGACCCACGATACCAAGCGTCTAGTGTTCGCCCTGCCTAGCAAGGAGCATGAGATGGGCATCACCGTGGCCAGCTGTCTGATGGCCAAGGCTAACGTGGATGGCAAGGCGGTCGTTCGCCCATACACTCCCACCAACACGAACGCTGAGAAGGGCGAGCTGGAACTCGTGGTGAAGGGCTACCCGACCGGAAAGCTCAGCAAGCACATTGTCGAACTGAACGTGGGCGACGAATTGGCCATGAAGGGTCCGTTCGTCAAGTTTGAGTACAAGCCTAACCAGTACAAGAGCATCGGCTTCGTGTGCGGTGGATCGGGTATCACTCCGGCCCTGCAGGTGGTCAAGGAGATCTGTCGCAACCCGGACGACTCGACGCAGGTGGTGTTGATCTTCTGCAACCAGACGGAGAAAGACATCATCCTTCGGGACGAGTTGGACGCTCTGCAGTACATGTACCCGCAATTCCAGGTGCACTACGTGCTGGACAAGGCTGAGGCCAACTGGGAGGGATACACGGGCTACGTCACCAAGGAGCTCATTGAAAAGCTCCTGCCCGGACCGTCAGACGAAAGCCTGATCGGCGTATGCGGTCCCCCGCCCATGATGGATGCCATCTCGGGCAACAAGGCCCCTGACCGTAGCCAGGGCGACCTCAAGGGCCTGCTCAAGGAACTGGGTTACACCAGAACGCAGGTGTTCAAGTTCTAAGCTGCTTCAGCAAGAAGATTCGTCTATTGGCCAATCCATCTACGTGTAGACAGCGACTGCAGCTGACTAGCTATTGACAGATAAAGTCGTAACAACTGCACACCATTGCAGCAAAAAATATAGCGCATTGGTTCCTACTACTTGGCTTTCCACCACCAACTTGCTCAATGGCTGGTTTAACAGGATAGAAACTCGACGCGAAAGAACAGTAAGTACCGTGAAGTAATTGCAGTTTAACATGGATGACACTAATCCTTCCACCGGTTGTTGCACTCTGCCAGCCGGCTTGGATACTGTCTTTTTGGTGGTTGTAACCTAAACATGAGCACCTTCATTGGCAACGAGGGGTTGCACGGATTAGGGTGTCGGTGTGCTTTTGAGTGTAAAGAGTTCGTGCATCTGCACAACCTTCGCGACAATACACAGCTTTGGCTAGCAAAACTTGAACGTGATGGTTTGTGTTTCCTTAGTAAGAGAAAGAAATGCCCGAGCGTACCGTAAACGCCTTGTCAATCGTTGGGGGGGGCATATAAGCTCTATGTTATTTCTAAGCCTTGTTGATCGTTGTCGATCTTGCATCGAATTCGAACCCTCACTTCAACTTCCAACCGTTACGAAGTAGCGTGTAAGTAATCGTGAAGTGGTTCCAAATCCTCGTTCTGAGTAAATTGGACTCCGTTTCTGAGTATTTCTGAGTCGAAAGCCAGTAGCCGGTTCACAAAGCTGAGTCGGTAGTCATCGTGTAGAGTCCACACAGCAAGAACCCACACCACCTGCATCGACATAATTCGAGTGAACGGCAGCGATGGAAGTGGTGTCACCAGCTCAATCTGCGGACGACGTGCGGCCGTCACACATGCTCAACTCGCGTCTGTCGGATGTCAATCATTTCACGCCCAACAGTGACGGACTGGGCGCCACGCAAGTGCTTGGGGCCACACAAGGCCCTCGACCGTCCATGATGGCGTCCATGATGCGTCCGTCGTCGATGATGCGTCCGTCTGTAGTCACCGACCTGAGCAACAACTTCTCAGAGGCTAAGATTCACGACGCCCATGTGCAAGTGTTTGCTAGCGACGTGCTCATGGAGGGAGAACTCACGAAAAAGGGCGAGTCCGGATTGCAGACGTGGAAGAATGTAAGTGTACGTGAGTGTGTCAAGTCGGTTAATTGTGGCTACAAGAGAAGACTCATGTTCTTTGTGGCATTAGCGGATCTTTGTGTTGCGTGGTCAGGAGCTGTCGTACTACACCATTGACAGTAAGCAGCGCTATGGGGCGTTGAAAGGCACGTGGGATATTGCGGGTGCATCGGTGGAACGACTGGATAATTCGTCGTTCACTTTAAAGCTTGCCAATGGAAGTGTCCGTAGTCTTGGAGCTCCAAATGTACAGACGCTCATGGACTGGATGACGGCCATTGCTGTTGCTGCAGAGGCTCATATTGTGAAGCCCACGTCGGACTTGTCGCTTGTGGATCAAAGTCGCACGACGCACATTATTCTGGTGCGTCATGGTCACTATGCTAGTTCACAGACACCGTCTGTGGACATGCATGGGCCATTGACGGATTTGGGAGTGCAACAAGCCCGTGCAACGGGCCGGTTCCTGCACAAATACTTGTCTGAAAGAATGGTGTTGAAGCGGTTCCCCAAGTTCCCAGTGTATCACAGTGGCGTTCGTCGAGCAGTTGAGACGGCTGAACGGATTGGAGATGCCTTCCCATCGGGAGCTGTGCAATTTCGGGAGAACAAATTGTTCCGTGAAGCTTGGCCAGGCAACCCACTACCGAATGGCAACCGCCAGCAATTGGCGAGAGAGAAGCTGGATAACATGGTGTCGGACTGCGCTCGCCTGAAAATGGCCTACCGCACCACGTTCCGACACTTGATTCCACAGGATCTTGAGATTGAAGAGCGCCCGTTGAGCGAAGCTGACCAGAAGCACTACGCGAACACGTTTGGCGTGCTTTCGACGCAGACTCGCGCGAACGACAGATTCCGCGTCGTGGTGTGTCACGCCAACATCATCCGTTGGTTCGTGTGCAAGTCGCTCGGTGTGGACCCGGATGGCACGTGGGGACGCATGCGCTACAACCACTGCGGTATCACTGCCATGGAGGTCGACAGCGTCGGGAATGTGCAACTCACCTACATGAACCAAACCGGACACTTGGAGACGAATCAGCTCACCGAGGTGTAAGTGAGTTTACTTGCTACATAAGGAGTGTCGAGCGTTAGTATCGATTCGTTTATATTGATTTCGGCTCATCAACAAATATTGTACATGCTGTAATGGCTTCGGCTTGCTTAGTGCTGCAGCATTTCGTACGCTTTAGATCATTCAACCATCGATCTGGTTTGCAGCATGCTATTTAGATGGTTGCGCACTCATTATCCGTGAAGAATGAACGGATTTATTGCGGCATTCAAAGTGGGCACCACGCAACTCGGTGCCACTGTCCTGCTAGCTGCATTGGTGATTTGAGCCCAACATTGTGCCGTGGGGTCCATGGATTTTATCATTTCCCACTGCTGATCCGTGGTGCACATGGTCTCAACCCGTTCCTATGCATTTTCATTGTGTGTAGACTGGCGAAAAGCTCCGAAATGGTGGACTAAGAAGCCCACGTGACTGCCTCATGGACATTGCGGGACTCAGTCACTTCATCGCGTCAAGCACCAACTGGGACCATCTGAACCTTGGGCCTGTCCAAGATGCGTCGCATACACCGAGAAATACCAGTCTCGTCGGGTGACCTGAGCCATCTGCCAAGCACTGGATGGAAGCAGTAACATGGCCACAACCCATTCTCGACGCTCAGTTTCCACCTAAACATCCATTCATTCACTAATTTGCGCTGTCGAACTCAGCTCTCATGAAGCAGGGAGACTTACCGAACGCTTTATCACCCGAGGAATCCGCAGCCCTTTTGACTATGAGCGACTCGTTTATTCAAGAAGCTGTGCACATGTCAAGACACTTTATCGGCTGTTCACCTGTGGACCCCACCCGATGGAAACGGGTAGCCCATATGCGTGACCTCACAATGTACAAGGAGCGTCGAGCTCGATGGAGACTTGGTAGCAAGCGCAAGCTCGGATCTCGTCTCGCAGATCATGACTACGTAGACGACAGTGCCAACCTCCTACCAGCAACGTTGATGATTGGGACCTTCCCTGGTGACCTCGAGTCGGTCATGTTCGGACTGCAGAGCTCAACAGAAGATGCTACGCGGCTCCGAGCGTCATATCTAGGTGACAACCTCGTGGATGAGAAGCTATTAGCAGAACCTTTGGAATCACCAAGCTACGAAGACCCATTGCGATCGTGTACCTTGAGGTGGCGAGGTCTTCGTAATGGCACTACAGCAGCCAGAGTAGCATCTGGGAAGATTTTCAGCTCGCGCATGATGGAGACCGTGTACATCGAGTCTACTGGTATCACACATCTCGGCACTGGTGAGCGAGTTGGTTATGAATTGCTTCAATCCGTGGAGGTGCCAGGGTTTGGAGGCTTCAGTAAGAATGGTAGACCACAAGCTGTCATTTCGTACTGCTACGTGTATCGTCAGCCGTCTCCGGATGTGATGGAAGTGTTCATGTTGGGCTCCACGTCTCGTGACGGTGTTCTGCTTGGTGGTGCATTGGCCAAGATGCACAGTCTGCATCGTGTTGTACGCTGCGCCGAGCGCAAGAAACTTGCGTGGCTGCTGAATTCCAGTCAACCTACACTAGCCAACCCGAAAGCCGGTGGCTGTTGTGCCGAGTGCTTTCGTTCGTTCGGTCGGTGGCCACACAGGGCCGAACGACAGTGTAGTGCCTGTGACGACCGTGTCTGTGCAAGTTGCACAACTTATCGCCAAGTTCGCTTTGCGCTGCCATTCCGTCGCAAAGTCACTCGTTCCAAGTTGGCCTTTTGTGGCCGCTGCTTGCAACGCGCCGAGGACACGAGTCCAGTGACTGTAGCAGCTTACGAAGCTATGGAACAAGGTAACGACCTTGGCTTTGACACCTTTGCCAGCTCACTTCTGCTACCACATTCAAAATGGACCAGCCAATGCCTCGACGTGGACGACGACCTCGCTATGACAATGTTAGGTGACTAGAACTCCTGATCATTATTGACCCCCATCGGAAGAGGTCAACTTCATAAGTCTTCAAATATTTATACCATTACTATTAGAAGCTCTCATCACTAGTCTTATTGAATCCCAGACGTACCGAGCAACGGATGCTTGTGGGTCTTGTGGAAATGCACACTGGCGTCGTCCATGGCAGCACAAATCATCAACACAAGTGCCATGTCGACCCCAATGGCCGTCTCGACATGGTACGAATTGCCTCCGAACGTCGTCATCCTGCTACTTGCTGGACGATAAACTTTCGCGATAGGTTCCCTTCGACCTCCGCGTCCTCGTTCCAGATACAACACAGCAGCTCGCTGTCGCCACATTCCGTGACAGCCGATTCGACTCTTCCCTCCAGTATGTGGGTCTTCCACCTCTGCAAGTAAGGGCTCTCCACGACCAGGAACAAACTTGATGAAGAAGGTCGTCAAGACTTTGGGCTCAGGTGTCCGTCGTTTACCAAGACACACGTCGTACGTGGCAGCAGATGGATGGTCTCGATGGGTCATGTGGGCCACAGGGATGCCGTACTCGTCCACGAGCCACTTGGTGCGACCGTCCGACACTTCACCCTCGAAGGCAGGCATAACGCGGAACAATGCGCGTCCCGACTCGACCTCCCGCACGGCGTAGCCGTTGATATCGATCGTGTGCGTCCAGAAATTGTCCGTGAGCTCGAGTGTCGTGACGCGGCGGCGACAGAAGCGAGGGTTTACTACGAACGGGAACTTCCACTGCGCTGCTAGAGGCGTGGCCAGGAACTTTTGCATCGATAATGCTGCCCCCATTGTGCTGTGACTCTATACCTACTGTAGCTGTAGGGGTCTTATGACGTTCAGCGACGCTGTAAACTGCTGAGCGGCGAAATAAGACCTGCAAGAATGGCCCAAGTATTGTGTGTGACGAGATGGTGAGAGTCTGCAGGTTGAATTGATAGACGATGACCTGGGATCGAATGGTTTATGCGACTATGCACTGGTAAAAACCCCGCTGTGGGAGCTCATGAGCTGAAAATGCAGCGCTGTGTGATGCTGGCTATGACCTTGCGTTCGATTGCAGCGGCTGGACCAAGAGCCAGTCCGCCTGTCAACGACCGAAAGTGAGACCGATGCAACAGCGGCCGATGGAGGGCAGACCAACGCATCTCCTGGCATCGATATCATGTTGGAAGGCTGTAGTTCTGTTGAAGTTGCCTTTTTGACAGTTCAGAAGTGAGCTTTACACACTATCACTAGAGAGCGATGGCTGTTGATGGTGGTAAACACCTGCCAGCTGCCGAACTCAGTCTACAGAATCGAATCGAGTGCAGAGATCCAATATTAGAAGCCCTTCCTGCACTACCAGCACGATGACTTTGCTCACTAAGAAGCTTCTAAGTGATAAAGTGATGGAGCTCGGTGTGGTGCCGTTAAACGCTGATGCGCTGCGATTGGCTGAAACAACTTCGATCTGATTTTCAGCCAACGGAACGTCGGAGTCTATCTATAAGAGTCGTTTCGCCGAGATGCTAGCGCACCGAACCCGCAGCCTCCTTTTAATAGCGGTTATCCTACAGACGCATAGGAAGCTTCTGGTGCTTTATTGCGTGCCTGGTGTGTGTCGCGTCGCCACTTGTTGGTTGCCTCGTTGCAATGCTCAACGCCACGACGCGCTGTGATTGGTCGAAACCTTTTCGATCCAACTAAGTGCGACGGGCGTTGCAGCTGCGAGGGATTTCTGCCAAATTTTGCATCGAGGTCGCGACGACCATCACTCCAATGACATCTTGCTTTCAGTATTCTTGTCCATGACTTCACCCCTCCTGCATCTCGAACCTGTCGCGCCCCCTTTGTGTCGCCAGAATCCGATTTCCAAGCTCAAGCTCAAGCGTCAGCTCTCTTCTTCCCTCTTCCCAAAATGGACCGTGACTCCCTTGTGTTCCTTGCCAAGCTGGCCGAGCAGGCCGAACGATACGACGAGATGGTCGACCACATGAAGGCCGTGGCCAACAACCACAACGTGGAGCTCACAGTGGAGGAGCGCAACCTGCTCTCGGTCGCCTACAAGAACGTGATCGGCTCGCGTCGTGCGTCGTGGCGCGTCATCTCGTCCATTGAGAACAAGGGCGACTCGGAGCGCAGTGAGCACATCAAGGCGTACCGTCAGAAGATCGAGGGCGAGCTCGTGGACATCTGCAATGACATTTTGACGATCATTGAGAACAATTTGATCCCCAACTCGTCGAGCGAGGAGGGCAAGGTCTTCTACTACAAGATGAAGGGCGACTACCACCGCTACCTGGCCGAGTTCCAGGTGGACGACGAGCGCAAGGAGTCGTCGGACAAGGCTCTGGAGAGCTACAAGCAGGCCTCGACCATCGCCATGGCCGAGCTGCCCCCCACGCACCCCATTCGTCTGGGTCTGGCCCTTAACTTCTCGGTCTTTTACTATGAGATCTTGAACTCGCCTGACCGTGCTTGCAACCTGGCCAAGCAGGCGTTCGATGACGCCATTGCTGAGCTTGACACGCTCTCGGAGGAGAGCTACAAGGACAGCACGTTGATCATGCAGCTGCTGCGTGATAACCTGACGCTGTGGACGTCGGACCAGGAGCCTGACAATGCCGACGCCAACCAGGGCGACATGAACGTGCAGGATGTGGAGTAAGCTCCGCAGCCACGCAGGCAAGCCTTAGGAGCTAGCTAAGCTGGCGTTCGGGTGAGGAGAGGGTCGAAGGAGATGTGGATGCGGCGGAGGACAAGGGACAGAGAGGCCGCAGCTTTGTTGGCCTCCTCCCTCGAGCCTCGACCAACGCCGCGACTGCCAGCTTTCCCCTCGTCCGGACCCAGCCGTCCAGTCTTAATATTGGTAGATAGAACCCCACGATAATCTCAGCGAACTGTCTTCCCTGTTGACGTGGCGTGTCGTGCGTGGATAAGAACGTAAAATTGTAAACGAGATGTTCCCAAAGATCGAGATCTTTGGATTTTTGACCAATGACACACTGCCTCTGTACTATCTTCAGGTGGACCACACCACCACGGATTTTTAGTTTAGACGTATGATTCCTTTACTTTTGGTCATATCTCGGCTTGTAGGACGCATTATAGGTAGTTAGTTAGATATGTTCCTCCTATCAGATAGGGTAAGAAGAGACTTGTGACGCTGACCTAGATTTGAAAGGACTTCTACTGTATAGGGTGGTGGCATGTAGCAAACTGGATTTCGCACTGCAACAAAGCTTAGGAACAAAAAATAACTTTATTTCACTATGCTCACAATGAGTGCTGTTTCGCATCCCCACCAGTACCAAAGCTATTCTATTTTTGGAATCTAAAAGCATATGTAAATTTAGTTTTGACAGAATATCTTGCACCGGCACGGCTCTTTTACATTGACCAAATGGCGTTGAAGCAATAACTGCGAGATCGACACAGTCATGGCTATTTGAGTTCCTTGAAGAAGGCGCCAAAGAAGAATTGTTATTCCTAGACCTAATTCAGTCTAGGCGTCGAGAATCGAGGTTCGTTCACATCCACGGGAATCGAGACCAGGGAAGCCGAAAAAATTTATCAGTAAATATATTTAATATATTTACTGAAAATGTATTTCCGAAAAAATCGTAAATATTTTATTTTGGGGACTAATCTGCTACATGTTACGTATTTTAAAACTTTGGTGAACCTGTTCACAACATTTATTTCAGAAGTCTGACAGCCAACAATTAATTGTTGGTTCTTAGCGTTCTCACTTGGTCAGCTTCACTACCTCATCTCACTCTACAATTTGCTTGACAACCACCAAGCAACGTCTCCATCTCTCGTCATGTCTGACGTCCTCCTTGCCCCCAAGTCCCCGAACTATAAGTTCACGCCGTAGCAAGTGGCAGCGTTCTACTTCAAGCCGCTACTGACCGAGGACGGTGAGCCTACCGGTCTGCACGCGTGCAAAGTGTGCGGAAAGACGCGCAAGCATATACCAAAAACAGGTTATACGAACCTCGTCTCCCACGTGCGGTCCGACTACCCCAGGTTCGAGGCCGAGATGGAGGCGGCAAGCACTGCTGCCACGGGCACGCTGCTGCCGTGGGTGCGTCAGAAGGCATCTAATCGCTACGCATGACGGCTTTGGATCATTAAGGGAAATCTCCCGTTTTCTTTCGTGGAGATGGAGACGACAAGACGGTAAGTTTTTGTGATTTTTATAATTGTATTTCATTTTTTTCTCTCACGTTGATTGTAATTTTAAAAGGTATACAAATCTACCACCTGTCTGTAAGGAAATTCTTGGTCGCGACATGGAGAATGTGACAAAGGCCGTCGAGAAGAACATCGGTGCCGTGCTCCCGGACAAGTTCGGAGCGATTCTGGATGACTGGACGCATGGTACCGAGCACTACATGGCGGTGTACGCCTGCTTCGAGCTCAACGGCGTCCGCCACTGCCCCCTGCTGTCGCTCGCACCGATTATCAACGGTCCCCACGACAGCCTCAATGCTGAGAGACATGTGGCTGCTCTGGCTGCATTTTTGCCTTTTTTGGTAAGGGTCTCTCTAACGTAATTTTTCTAGTTGGCGACAACTGCGCGATGAATAAGAGGCTAGCGCGGCTGATGGAAGTGCCACTAATCGGCTGCGCAAGCCATCGCCTAAACTTGGCGGTACGCGGCTTTCTGGAGCCGTACGAAGCAGACTTGGAGCAAGTTCAATCACTCATGAGGCGTTTGCGAACAATTACTCAAGCGGCGAAATTGAGGTACGCCAATTTTTAATGTGGTTCATATTAATTTAATAATGTGCAAATTTTGACATCATTTTCGTGGAAAAGGTTGAGAACTTCGCTGAGACCCAAGTTGCGGAATGAGACGCGCTGGGGGTCCACCTACACGATGCTCACGCGCTACTTCGATCTGCGCGAGTTCGTTAGCGCGGATGACGAGGAGCTCGCGGAGGAGATGCCGTCACCAGCCGCAAACCGACGGCTCAAATCTCTTCTGACTCAGCTGGCGGATGTGGAATCCGTCTCCAAGAAGCTGCAGACGGAAGACCTCACATTGCTGGACGCACGCGACCTGATAGATGGACTTATGGAGATTCAGCCATCATTCAACAACTACCTCGGTACGTCTGTATGACTTAGCTACATTCATGTACATTCCTAACTACTGTTTTATTTGGAGTAGCTCCGAGAGCTGATATTGTTCACTCTCCAGATTTTGAGTCGGGCGCGGTGAAAGTGCTGGGTGGCCAATCCAAACGACTATCACGAGCCGAGCGCACGACACTGCAGCCATTTTTGAAGGCTGAGAAGGCGGCAGAGGAAGCTACGGGCGAGGAGGAGCCCACAAAAATTGGCTTTGCCGACCGTATTTTGAAGAGGCGCAAGGTTGAAGCTACCCCGAGTGCGTACGAGCTACTAGCAATTATTCCACCGACGTCCAACATCGTCGAACGCCTCTTTAGCGTCGCCCGAATGGTGCTGCGGTACGAAAGGAACCGCCTCACGCCACTATCTCTTGAAATGATCCTGTTCCTCAAGATGAATGAAAGTTATTGGGACGTGACGACCGTCGACGCCTGTATCTAGACCGTAAGATGCACTTTGCTTTACATGATGATGGCCTTCTTTGTTTGACTCGCTCACGTTATTTATTTTCTGTAAGACGCTAGTGCATAACGCTACTTATTGCTGCTTGTCTACGAAATAGGTATAAATGATATTGTCGGCTTCCCTGATCGAGACCAGGTTGAGCGGCAAATAAGAAGCGCAACACTACGGCTCGTCATTTAAGGCTGCTCCAGCAATATTTCTGTCCAAACCCTGTTTACAATGAACAGGATTTCAGGATTCGCTTCCGGATGACACAACGACTGTTTGATCGAGTCCTGGTAGCTGTAGTGGATACAGACGAGTTTTTTTGTTCAAAAGGTTGACGCTACTGGAATACAGGGAATTTCCAGCCTACGTAAAGTAACTGCTGTATTTCGTCAACTCGCGTACGCCTCCTCAGCGGACTCACTTGATGAAAATCTAGAATTGTCAGAGACAACATCACTCAAGTGTTTAAAGCACTTCTGCCTTGCTATAATTAAGCATTTCGGTAATGAATATCTGCGATCACCAGATAACGATGACCTGAAGGCAATACTGGAGCAGAATTCACGTAGCGTATTTGTTGGAACGGTAGGTTCCGTTTATTGAATGCGCTGGGAATGGCGAAATATATTGGAGGCAGTCTCTGATTACAACCTACGAATCTGGCACTGCAACTCCGGGTCACAGGCTCACTTAATGATATTAACGTCCTAGACCAACCACAACTACTCAAAGATTTTCTACAGGGCATCGCTCCTCGAGTTGAATTTACGATTGCGGGTAATAAAACAATTTTCAGCGTTCTTATAACAATGTTTCTAAGATATGTTGTCTATAGGATAATCCTTCAACACACCATACATGCTTGCTGATGGAATTTACCCTGACTGGCTAGTATTCATGACGCCTATCGAAAATCTACGAGGAAATAGGCAAACTGTAACGGGGTTACATGAAGGGGTACCCTAGAAAGGGTACCGCCTTTAGAAGTTGATATACTTCTGTTTGTATTCGATTTGGATACTCACTCGTGGGTGGTGCGGACCACACCACTGCCACGTAGGTCTGGTGGCTGTGGGCCAACCAATAGCATTTGACCTACCTTTTATATGCAAATTAGGATAACGGATAGTTAATTAGGAGTTTGTATTACAGGCCAAATGGACCTAATTAACTATAAATACATCAGTCTAAAATCTACTCTAAACTGGCTATTAAGTCATCTAAGACCAGGGACTAGTGAACTGCCGTTCACTTAGAGTTTGTATACTCTTGATAGCACGCTTCCTCAAGCAAGATGCTCGTGTGACCCCGTCACACTTGGTAGCACTTGTAGTCAATCCACACCTACGCGGGTAGATTGACTACCTGAATCCTCTGTGGCTCCTACAAGGTAAGCCAGGATGGATAGAGGGGAGTTCCCTCATTTGACCGACTCTCAGTTTGAGTCGGTCCGGAAGATGGTGGGCATCTTTGGAGGAGATGCCTCCGAAGCTTGGCGGCTGCTACGCCGGCCGAGCAGGTCGAACGCATCGAGGCGTTCGACATATATGAGAGAGGGCTTATCGCCCACGTACAGGGGTTGCAGACCCCCGTGGCTGAGATGAAGCCAGCCCAACCTAAGCCGTTGAGGCTTAAGGTTAATCCTTATGAGGAAAAGGAGGGAGAGAACCTCCACTTCTGGGTCCGAGAGGTAGCGCTCGCAATGGACGCGGCTCTAATCTCGACCGAGCGACTTCGGGTCGCTTTCGCCCTGTCAAACCTAGGAGATCGGGCGAAGACCTGGGCGTACACGTGCGAGGCGACAACACCGGGTTGCTTCACATCCTGGGCTCAGCTGTGTTAACAGCTTAGAGCCGCCTTCCTTCCAGCGAACTACGAGTATCGCCAGCGCTCGCGCTTCCTTGCCAGTAAACAAGGGAAGCGTGAGCTGCACGAATACATCCAAGATATGCGAGTGCTCGCTGCATCTCTGGTGGGGAACCCCCTACCTGAACACATCAAAGTGACAGTGTTCATGGATGGCCTGGAGGTAGGCCCATCCCGCACACAGTTGTTCTGCGTGCATGCGAACACTATGGAGGAGGCGATCCAGATCACCCTCCAAGAGGAGTACAGCCATCGACAGGCTCGTACTCCTACGTCGGTGTGGCAAGGCCACAATGCGTCGTCAGGCGCAGTGCAAGGAGCTCCAGCAGCTGGAGCTAGCACCGGACCGGTACCCATGGAACTGGGTACGGCCGTACAGAGCTCCATCCGTTGCTACGGATGTGGAAGCTCGGGCACATGCAACGTGCCTGCCCTGCGGGAGGGCGAAAGAAGTTCCCTTCCAAACCTAGGGGCTCAAGGGGCCCGTGGCAGAAGCCGCGACCCAAGAGCCAGGGGAACTGGGGTCACCAGTAGGGGCGCGGCGCCCTACTGGGGAAGATCTAAGTCCCCATGGTAGGAGTGCGGACGGCGCACGCCATGGAGGCTTAGCCCCTGAGAGCCTGGGTGCTCTCGAGACGAGGAAGAGCAGCGGCGGACTGCTCGTGGTACGCGCGAGTGTACGAAGATATGGAGATCCCTTTAGAGTCCTGATTGACTCTGGGGCGTCGACGAACTTTGCTCGACGCCAGACGGTCGCGCGGAATGGCGACAAGTATGCCGACGCTTTGCGTGAAAGCGAAGGCAGGGGCCAGGTCTTGGTGAGACTGGCCGACGGTACGGTGGTTAACGTACCTGGGGTCCGTATGGACCTGGCTGTAAAGTTTGAAGACTTTGACAGCACGGAGTCGTTTCTTGTCCTAGACATGGACAAGTACGACTTGATCCTGGGCATGCCGTGGCTCGAAAAGCACGAGCCCTGGATCGATTGGCGCGGCAAAGCCATTGGGGCTAGCCGGCCTGCAGTCTCCGACAGAGCTTTGGTGAGTAATGTTCCCACCTCTGTCCGGGACTGGGGCGCCAGAGATGGTCGCCAAGGCGCGTATGCGCCCGAAGAAGTACTGGGAGTCACTGACTCCAGTGAAGATGTTGCGATGAGCCTCGCAACCGGTCGTGAGACCAAGGCTCATTGCCAAGCGTGTGGTTGCCGCGACGGTAAGTCCCAACGCTGAGAGTCGTCGCGCCGTATGGGCTTCGACTGTGGCAGTGCCGGACGGCACTGACCAGGCGGGTAACATAGGTCCGCAAGCAGCAGAGACTGCTGAGAAGAGCGCTAAAGGCGTCTCCTGTGTGGGTAACATAGGTCCACAAGTGGGTAACATAGGTCCACAGGCGGGTAACGTAGTTCCGCAAGCGGGTAACATAGGTCCGCAAGCAGCTGAGGCTGCTGGGGAGGGCGCCGAGAGCGCCTCCGGTGTGGGTAACATAGTTCCACACAAGGTCGAGGAGACCGAGAAGATTGAGAGCGCAGCGTGCGTCTCTAGCGTGGGTAACAGAGTTCCACGCGGGGTCAAGAAGACCAGTACGAGTGCGGAGGTGTCGTTGAACACCTCCCGTGTGGATAACCAAGTACCACACTCGGAGTCTGAGACTCCACCGGCACGGCCGGTCGAAGAACAATGCCATGTCTTCGACGGCGTGTCCGGTCGTCAAGTGAAGGCAGGTGCCGTCCATTTGGAGGCACTGCCAGAGGTGTCAGCACTGCTGAACCTCGAGGAATTGTCCATGAAGGACTTCCTTGCCGAGTTGAAGGCCGGTGTACGCGCCGACCCAGGGAAGGTCAAGGCCATAGCGGCTTGGCCGACCCCGAGGTCACAGAAGGACCTCCGGAAGTAGTTGGGCTTAGCCAACTATCTTCATAAGTACAGCGCAGGGTACGCTGAACTAGCTCGACCCCTGTCGGATCTCTTAAAGAAAGATGCCGACTGGGTCTGGGAGCGACAGCACCAAGATGCTTTTGATAGCATCAAGGCGAGCTTACAGCAAGCGCCAGTCCTGGCCTTGCCGGACGAGAACAAGTCATTTAGCGTCGTTTGTGACGCTTCTGACTATGCAATAGGCTGTGCGCTATTGCAGAAGGACGATGAAGGACACGAACGTGTCATCTCCTTCCAGTCCAGGCAGCTGAAGGCTGCCGAACGGAACTACCCCGTTCATGACAAGGAGCTACTTGCAATGAAGTACGCTCTTGTCAAATTTAGAGTTCATCTCTTGGGGACGAGGCCCTTTGTGATCTATACTGATCACGCGTCCTTGCGGACTGCCACCAACTCGCCGCATCTGTCGCAGCGGATGGCGAGGTGGCTGTCATTCTTCGCGGAATACAACTTCCGCGTTGAATACAAGCCGGGCAAGCTCAACGTGCTTGCCGATGCATTGTCGCGTCGACCTGACTATGAGCTAGCTCATGTCAGTCGGGTCACGACAGATCTATACGATCGGATACGCTTGGCGTATCAAGGGGACGAGAACTACACACCCCTGATGCAGCTCTTGTCCGATGGCAAGGACGCCAAAGTCGACAGGCTTTCGCCTCGACAGCGGGCGCAGCTCCATCGTTATGAGCTGGCCGATGGGTTACTCCATTACAGAGTAGACCCTAGAGATCCTCCTCGGGTTGTCGTTCCAAACGACGAGGATCTGAAGTATGACATACTTCTGGAGGCGCATGATGCGCCGATAAGTGGTCATCTTGGCCGGGAGAAGACCTACCAAATGGTCTCTCAGACATTTTGGTGGCCCCGCATGTATAAGTGGGTGGCGCACTATGTCAAGACATGTGAAACATGTCAGAGGGTGAAGCCTTCGGGCCACGCCTCGGCTCCATTGCAGAACCTACCAGTACCAGCGGACTGCTGGAAGTCGATGAGTCTCGACTTCGTCTTCGGCCTGCCGGCCAATGACAGGGGCAACACCGGCATATTGGTGTTTGGCTGCCGTTTGAGCAAGATGGTGCATCTTGCTCCGGTACGTGACAAGGTCACCGGGAAACAAGCTGCACAGCTGTTCCTAGATAGCGTGTTTTGCTATCATGGTCTACCAGGGACCATCGTCGCGGACAGAGACCCGCGTTTCACGGGTGCCTTCTGGGACACCCTGTTCCAATGGTTGGGAACTAAGTTGACGATGTCAACTGCGGACCATCCGCAGACGGATGGTCAGACGGAGCACGTCAACCGCGTGCTCGAAGATACTCTGCGCAGTATCTGCACAGAGGCACCTCGGTCCTGGTCGGACCAGCTGCCTATGGTTGAGTTTGCACTCAGCAATGCGGTGCACACATCAACGGGGTTTACCCCGTTCTACTTGAATGGGTTACGACACCCCCAGGTGCCTCTTACCTTGCGGGGAGGCACCGTGGCCTCCATCGTAAGTGGGGGAGAGGCTCGGAAAGCCTTTTCCTCCCAGGTCTCAGGAATTGAGCCCGAGTCTTTAAAAAGACAGTTGTCGTCGTTTATAGACAACAGGCTGACGTTAATCAGCCGGGTTAGAGACGCAATGGCGTTAGCCCAAGACAAACAAAAGGAGTACTCTGACACAAAAGGAAGAGGAAACTTAAACGTGTTTAAAAGGGGTGAATTAGTCCTATTAGACACTAAAAACCTACCGCTAAAGGTGGTTAGCTCTGTAGAGAGCAACAAGTTGAAGCACCGCTTCATCGGACCCTTTGCGGTCCTGGCCAGACATGGCGCGGCGTATACCATTGACCTCCCAAAGTCAATGGCGACGCACCCGACGTTCTACGTGGGGCGTCTTAAGCGGTATCACGATCCGCTGGGTCTTCCTTCTCGGACGGAGGAAGGTCAAGGTGAGAATTCACCTCCTCGAAACGAGGCTGAGTCATCTGGACAACCGGAGTTACCAGTGTCGAAACCTGTGAATGAAACACAGGCTGGTACCCACGCGAGTCATACGAAGGTGTGACGGTACCGAATGGTAAGAGCTCGCGTTAGAGCCATATCCGTAAGCCGAGTGGTACGAATACCCCTGCGGCTCATAAGAGGGCATACGACCATGCACCTCATGGCTTAGAGTCTCTAAGCCTCGACGGAGCTCCTTCGAGGCAGCAGCCGGAGCTCGGCGGTCAACTCGCCCATGGAGCTCATGAGTCTCACGACCAAGAGCGTCCAAGTCCTGACGAAGGACCTCAAGGGCCCCCGGCTTGCCAGCCTGACAGGCAGCCTGACCACCAGGTCCAAGCCCAAGGGCTATCTCGATCGCATAAACGCGATCTCGAAGCTGACGGACCTCATCGCTTAATAGGGACCCCACAGAGTCCCGACCCGAAGATGAGGGTCCAGAAGGATAAGGCTGAGAAGGAGCCTCGTACTCAAACGCGTGCGAGAGCTCCTCCTGCCCTCCTTGACCGGAACGGCGAGCTCCACTACCGTGTAGAGCGGGTCGTCCAAGAGCGGCGGCACTCTGGGAAGCGCCAGCTGCTTGTGAAGTGGCGGGGTTACCCCTCGTCAGAGAACTCGTGGGAGACAGAAGACCGGCTCCGGGTTGACTGCCCGAAGGCTGTTGAGATTTGGGATCAACAGCCGGGGCGTAAGTAGTCCGCGGCTTTTTAGCCGCCTTACGGTGTACGGTCCCTGGGTTGACGGAACCGTACCCGCGCTCTTCTTGAGCGCTGGCCTTAGACTGCTGTCTAAGTCCCTCCATGACGGAGTGGAGTTGCCGCTTAGCGACTAAGTGGGCAAACTCAATTCGAAGATCTCGCTGGTCCAAAACATAGGACAGCAGGCGATCATTCCGGAGTTCTTTCAACTCCTGAACTGTGAAGTTCTTTAGAGAAACCCATCTCCAGAACAGGTCTTCTGCCTGGGTCTGGGTTACGGTGTTCTCGGGCTGTACCCAAGGGTACCCCCACACGGGGAAGAGCCCACCACGGTCTTCCGGTTTCTTCCGGAGACTCGTAAATTCCTTGAGAGGAATTCGGTGTGGTGCAAGCAGCACACACCTAGCGGCCTCAATGTTGCTGACAAAGAGTGGTTCGTCCTGAACCAAGGCACGCTCATAGGCGCCACGCGAAGTGCGCCCATGGTTTAGACCACGAGGGGCCTTAAGGTGCTCCAAGAACATTGGAGACCCAGACCCCGCATCCGGTGGGTAGTATCCGCGAGGATACACCGGCGTGGGAGGCACAGGAGTGCCTTGCAGCTGAGCAGCTTGATAACGCTCTTGCTGCTCATCGAGATCATTAGAGATGTGGTGAAGCAGATAAGAAGTTTTCCGATCTCGATCTCGTCCCGTCAATCAAGATCAAGAGCAATCCCTCTCTACGGTGATCCTCGATATAGTGACATTCACTATAATGACCAAGTGAATGCGTCCGCGATCATCCCCGTCCAAGACGATTGTACCCACGCGATATCGATCCTGACAGGTAAATATCGATCTTGGCTTTTTTATGGGTTTTAAGAAGCCAGTGCGGCATGGATAGCCACAGATGGGAAGCATAGGACATTAACCATTAATTCAGAGTTGTTTTTACCTTCTACTACACAAGTCTTCCTTCTTCTTCGCTATTCCGGGTAGGGATATACAAGATTGGCTCCCGACGTCACGCAGGATCAAGATCGACACTAAGTAGAAACCCTACGCCCAGATTGCTTGGCTGGACGTTCGTCAACCCTCAAATCTCATGACCCCGCTATAGGAAGCGGCAAGCACGCATTGAAACCATTGGATAAAGGTCACACACCGACTACAAGACCCCCCGAGCTAAGATCGACACTGGTTGAGGCAAGATCGATCGAGTACAACCAAGATCGAAGCTCAATAACTACGCGGCGCAGCGAGTAGAAGTATCCCCGCTGCTGCCACCTTTCCCGCTGTCCTGTCAGACAGCGAGATCGACAACAAGCGCGTCTAATCGAGATCACCCGAGGAGCGATCTAGTCCCACCGACGGGTACACAAGGTGAGATCAAGTAACTTCACGGAAGATCGGAGTACCCCCTCCGTTAGTCGGCAGTTCGGGCGCAGTGTGCAAGAGAACTCCTGCGATCTTGCGATTTCGCAGAACCACTTCGCCACAGAGATCTCTTGGGGCTCAGAGACAGCCCCCTCCTGTTCCTCATCGTCTGAGGAGTCGAACAGGGATTTGAATCCCTTAGCGATTGGAGGCTCTGACGTAGGAGAGCCAGGGGCTGCGCGCTTCATAGCAGCAGCAGCACTCTCACCAGCCCGTTCGCAGCTTGGGCTCGAGCCTTGCCTTCAGTTAAGGTAAGGTTCTTGGCAGGCGAGCTCGTCGAAGCTGCCTTTGCCTCAGATGATTCAGCATCATCAACAGGAGCGTCCTGAGAAGGAGCATCCTGTGAAGGAGCATCCTGAGAAGAAGGTGGATCCTTAGTGGATTCAGGAGAGTCCCCATCAGACTCTGATCCCGTGATCATAGGGATGTTAAATTTCGGGGACTCTGACCCAGGACTGTGGTCCCGATAGGCGAACCGAGGGTTCGGCCTATCGTCGGGTGACAGGGAGCGCGAGCGACTGCGTCGCGGACTCCCTTCTTGTCTGGCGGCAGCAGCAGAGCGTTTGCTGCCTGCCTCGGAAGCCGCCTTGCGGACTTCCTTGCGCGGAGCGCCCTTGTCCTTCGACTTGGCCTTAGCAGTCTTTGACCTCGCGGTCTTAGACTTGGAAGGCGCCGAAGCGCCGCGGGTGCTTGCCTTCTTAGGGAGGTTGACGTGGAAACCTCGGGGTGCCTAGAGCGCGCGAAAAGGCTGAATGAAAGCCTTAAAGCCACAACGGTGGCTCGTCGATGGGTATCGACAAGGACAGAAAGAGAGCGGAGCTCTCTTCCTAGCTCCTCATTGATTGGAGGTATTTCTAACCTAAGTGGGGGAGGATGTAACGGGGTTACATGAAGGGGTACCCTAGAAAGGGTACCGCCTTTAGAAGTAGATATACTTCTGTGGGTATTTGTTTTAATACTCTGTTGTGAGTGGTGTGGACCACACTCCTGGTGTGGACCACACTACTGTTACGTAGGTCTGGTGGCTGTGGGCCAACCAATAGTAATTAACCTACCTTTTATATGCATAATGAGGATAAAGTATAGTTAATTAGGAGTTTGTATTACAGGCCAAATGAACCTAATTAACTATAAATAAATCAGTCTAAAATCTACTCTAAACTGGCTATTAAGTCCTCTAAGACCAGGGACTAGTGAACTGCCGTTCACTTAGAGTTTGTATACTCTTGATAGCACGCTTCCTCAAGCAAGGTGCTCGTGTGACCCCGTCACACAAACGTTGTACGCATCACAACTGGAAGCTTGCCGAAAAGACATAGAACGTTGTTTAGGTGTGCTTCAAGCACGAGACGCATTTGTTCTGGCTGTGCCAGACAGCCACGATGTCCCTCCCAGATGATGAGCATCTGGGTATGGGTTGTCGGATCTCACATGGAGCTGGGCAAACTCCATGGCTACATGTTGGTTGGCGTACGTATGCTCACTAACAAGCCGTGTAGGCTAGGACGTAGGAGCAGAAGCAGTTCCGCTAACCTTTTTTATCTTTCAATATACTCACTTTGCATTTTCACTCGTGCCAATCACACGAGCCTGAGCCGTGCACGCTCGGGACGCAGAACAGCATTATTGATACGCCGTGTCGTCTTTGGAAAGCTGACGCAATTAACATTGTGATGCATGCATGTATTATTTTGCACAATTTGATAATCGAAGACGAGCTGCACGACCCCAGCTGCAACAGACATGACTATGTATTTCAGAAGGATGCACAACCGGGAGATGTTCCGGATCTGAAAATTATTCGTCCAATCAGACCACCTCGATCTACCAGCGTGCTAAATCTGATCGCAAACTCTAAGAAACTCCACGACATCAATCAGCATTTTTAGACTTTGAGTTCACCGCCCTCATTACCTTCTCCAATCATCAAATTTTCAATAGTGTTATCAGAGTCTCGCTTCTTGACAGACGATTTCTTCTAATTCCCCTCTCGCCAAGAGTCCTTCAGGGCGTTCCAGCACTGCAAAAAACAAAATTTGCCGTTCTCAGCTTCGTATAACTCTATCGCCTGATGAATTATGTTAGTTGGTGATCTACCACTGACTAGAAGATTGTTGGTTTGGTTGTAGCAACCTACAAATTTTGAAGGAGACCGAGAAATAGCCAAAAATCGAGATTTTGTGTGACCCCAGATTGCGTGTGGAAGGCTTGCCCAGTGTGACCTCGAATATTACCTTTACATTTTGTAAAAGTCATCTCCAGTCTAGTTAGTTCCGGTCCCAGCGTCATTACTCGCAGTCACCCTCGCCTCCCATACCGCCTTGTCTTCCAAGGTGGTGTAATTTGCTCCTCGTTTATCGCTCATTTCACTAACTATTCGAGCGGTTAACTCGCACGATTCTATTTTCGTAACCATATTTGGCCCAGAAAATAGCCGTGAGTAGATGTATCCTATTTTTATTTAGCAATTAGCTGCGACGGTGGCTCAACTTAATGCTATTCGAATACCAAATCTCACCGATGGGGACACTCTAATTTATTTAAGGAGGTTAGGTGCAATGGAGAACGAATTTGTCCGCAGCAATTCCTCCTACTACGTATACACCGGTCCAGAAATATCTGATTTGTTAAAAATACTGGGGAGTTTCCCGCGACCACTTGTGACCAACTTGACCAATTTGACCAATTTGGCCACTTCCCGTTTCTCGGTGCTTCTTCTCGATATTATTACGACCAATCAGAGATAAGTATACTGTAGGTTGATCTGGCAATGATCTACACGTATCCACTTAGTAGAAAAACCTCCTTCTCCTTGTGTTGAGCTCTACAGCAAGTTCTCGAGTACACCACTGTATTCGAGTGCTATTGATGGTGAACGAATCAGTGAACATTGGCTTGTACTTCGATCTAACTAGTTTGTGGTGTGAAATAGCTATCTAATGTGTTGGCCTGCCCTTGGTTAAGCTTTAAGCAGTCCGGATTCTCCTGTGGGTCTCCTCATCTGGCATGTTTCTTTCGACAATCGTCACATAAAGTAGACTTCCTCTTTCGTGCCTTTCGAGGTGCTGACGTGACAGGAGAAAGTGACACAGAATGAATTGGTAATGCATTTGATGTAGCTTGTGATCTGGGCGGTCTGGGTTGGCTGTTTCTGATCCTCATTCTCAGTTGATTGGTTGTCAATTCAGCTTCTGGGTAGAAGCCTTTAAACACTTCCATAAGGTGCTTTGATTTTCCATGTCTGCCTTTGTAATGTTTTTATGCTAGTACTAATACGTCCATGTGCTCCTTGGAAATGGCTTCAGGCGGTGTGGACTTCGTGTGTGAATACTGCGATTCTGTTGTGATACCAACTTCTCTATCATCAATCTGAAGCGAATACGGTGTTGCTGTATCTGCTACAAGTGGTGGTGCTGCGCTAAAACTTTTTCCGCTCGACATGCTAATCGCTGGAGCGTCTGAACTGTTAACGTTACCTTCCGTTTCTGCAGAGTCAACGAGAGGCAGCAATCTTCGAGTGATTTTAAACTTGATTTTGAACTCTCCGTTTGTACTTGGAGATTTTTTGAGCACCCCCCACCTCTTAAGCAAAGACTCCTTAGAAAATGCACGAACTCCATCGCATACACAAGCGGCAAAATCGCAAATCTTGCATAAAATCTTGCGCTTCTGACAAGAAGCATATGACTCACGAAGTGTAGTGAAGAGATCACTTTGTAACTCGTGTTCACAAGTTAACTTGGTTTCCCGTACACTGATACTTGATGTAAAGTACGTTGTACTTGCAGTCAACGTCTTCAATCACACGCAATTTGCGCCCCTTCAAACTATAAACCAAATATCTAGATTTCCTTTCTATTGTTACAATGTGCTAACCAAATCTCTCGTCTGGAATCATCCATGCGCTGGGGTTCGAGTCGATTATGGTGAAACACAAGCTGCAGCTGCGCTCTTTCAGTGTCTGTCCTGGTGCGGGGGATTTCATCACAACAGACTGTAGAGAAAATACGTTCTTGGAGTGCTGTGGGGTAGCCCCGTCCCAGCCAGACGCGCTCCAGTTTACAATCGAAGGGAACTTTTTCGCTCCTGTCTCCAAAAACCATCGACATACATCGAAGTGCAGACCTAGTTGTTCAGCATCCCAGTACCGAACTTGTCGATTGTTGCGCGCGCTCAACTTGGATAGGGATACTTTCATACTCCTTCATTTCATGAAACTGGTCTTTCGCTACCTCTGCCCGGTCGACTCGACAGCTGAACCATTTGCCTAGCAATGCATCTCCTTTTGAGTTCACCGTAGCTTCGGCTACAGAGTCACTCATCGTTTGGAGATCTCGACCGTAGTGCAAAGTTTATGACTACACCGGTGTTGCACAGAGGATCGCACACACACACCATAGAAACGTCTGCACGATATATCGAAGGCACAGTCTATCTTACCACACCTCATCGAACTAAACGACAGTACAGGGAATTTTTGTGCTGTCAATGCGTAGAATGAGGGTAGATGCGGGAATGGGACCGAATCATTTTGCAAGATCCGTCGTTGTTCTTGCGCTAATAACTATGAGTGATATAGAAGTGATATTTACATTTTGACCTACTTTTGTTCAAATATCAGTGATTTTATGAATCTAATAGTATTAGTATAGTATCAGTAATAATACTAATACAAGCAGTAATACCACTAATATTCTGAAGTCTATTACCTGGTACCGAGCCTCCGAGGACTTCGCATAAGTGCGATCGAGGAGTCAACAACTCACAATAAGTACGGATCTGGGACAGGAATCTGAGATGGATACAGAGTCTTAATTTAGCTTATTCTTGAAACCTTGGTCCGGTTATATTAGGATGACCGAGACTTCAGAGATGTCACTATCGCTTTGTCGTCACTCTTTCGCGGGGAATGTAATCCTCCAATGAGAGGGAGCCCTCGCTTTTCGCCGAAAGGTTCTGTGGCGGTTGCCTTTGCGACAGGGCCGCTTCCTCACGGTTGAAATCAACACCACAACTGCCCCCGCCTCAACGCGAACCCGCACAACTAGTGACTGTCGTGGCGCTCATTCTTCAATCGCCCCTCGCTCGCCATAGTGTTTCTGTCGCGTGCTCTGACACGGGCCGCCGCTACCGCCGTGTAGGCCCTTGTTCCTTTGAAGCAGATATGTGTTCCGCTGTAGCCAACATTCGTCTCGTTATGGACCCTCGGTACTAACATTCACCCGTTTTGTGTATCTCCAGGCTCCCGCTGGTACATCTCCTGAGGGCCAGCTCGCTTCTGCAGAGAACCAAAGTGTCACTGAGCAGGAGGTAGAGTTTATCTCGTCACCAACTTCCGCACTGACGGTGGATTTATCAACTAGCGGGGTGTCGGAGGAGCACCGCTGATTATCTAGCCTTACTCGCCTCCTGAGTCTCCTCTTTCATCGGAGTTGGACGCGGAGGCTTCTTCGGTGCTAATCCCCACGCTGGTAGAGTCTTTTGCATCTTGTGGGGCATCGGTCGAAGTGTCTGCAGACGCACCGGGGTCCGCGGTTCCTGCCGGAGGTTCGACCAATCTTACCGTATCACCCTCGGTCGAGCAGCAACTTATACAGCTCGCGAAGCTCATTGTGGGCGTCGCTCATGCACCTCCATTTCGCTTTGATACTGTCTTGGACCAATTCCTGCAACAAGTTTCGAGCCTCGGAGAGGTTCAGGATGCTTCCGTTGCTACTCCACTCCACGAGTCTGACGAGACGGTCTTGCTGCGTGACGAAAATATGTCGACTCCTTACTCAGGTCAAGAACGCCGAGATAAAGCTCGCTACCAAGTTTGAACTCCGAAGGGGACAGAGCTGCTCTGCAAACAGGCGTCGTGCGACTATAACACCGCCACCGACACTTTGCACTCGGTTCGTCTGGAGAGTGTCGCTCTCGCCACTGGGGCCATTGAGACTCACTCTGACTATCTAGCTCATCTCGGCCTTCGCGTCAAGAATACTGAGGACAATGCGGCTGCGGATATTCACACCATAACGAAGGACCGTGAGCACTTCAAAGTCGGTCTCGTCGCATACACCGCGCAGATAACCAAGATTTGATCTTACCTCGCTCGGAGCAACAACGGCAAAGGGGACACCGTGTCAGCTCGGGTACAGGCTCAGGTGACAGAGAACGCCGGTCTGCAACGGGCAAACTCTATTCTTCGTCAGCATTCTGCCAATCACGATTTGAACACGGATTCTCTCGTCCTTGCCTCGATCGGCACCACAGCTGGATATATTGACTGGAACCTCCATGGTTTTAAAGCCTCCGAGTGTGGCAGCCAAGAAATCTCGGAGCATGAGCTATTCCAGTTCTGCGAGCACTCCTAGTGTTGACCAAGGCTCCAATTCGGACTCTTGTCCTACTTACGCTTCTCCAAGCTCTGTTGGAACTGGAAGTAGAGCTTCTGAGATCTCCTCGGATGATGCTCTTTCTCCTAAGCGCCGTCGACTTCAACAGTGCCCAGCGTCGGTTCCGAGACGTCCCTTGTCTCTTCCGCCCCCCCGGACCCGCACCACCAGCTAAGAAGCGTCTCGGTCGTCCTTCAGTCAAACCTTATTATCAGTTGCCAGCCCCGACTACTACTCAACCATCTTCTGTTGAAAATTCGTCTCCGGAGGCTTCACCGATACCTGCTTCGGGTTTCTTGGCTCCTGGAGCTTCGGCTTCGTCTCTAGAAGCTTCGCCGACTCCTTCTATGGCCTTGCAGGCAATACCCTCGGTGACCGAGGTTCCGCCTACGCCGTCGCAGGTCCCTAAAGTTCAAGGTGCTGATCTCAAAGACAGAGAGGTGTCGGACGAGCTTTCTGCAGCTTCGGATCCTGAAGCGGAAGAAACTGAAGAGCTGCCTGACTCGGATGAGGAAGCTGCACCGTCCGATGCTGAGGCTCCAGTGCCCTCGTTGACTTGACGTCTGGTGGTGCGAACAGCACCGAGATTGTGGTGGGTTTCGCCCTAGACCGCCAAGAATGGGGGAGCGGGCACTCTCATAACGAATTCTTCCTGGTGTATTTTTAAGTAAAACTCGAACTGTACTTCTCTCTATCCTATTCACCCGCTTGGGACAACAAGACAATCGTCCTGTTATCGTCTCGATGGTTGGTGGTGGCAGCCCTACCACTACCAATCTGAAGATCAACTTGTCGCCCCAGGGATTAGGCTATCCAAACCCAAACCCACTACAGAGGTTCTGAAGACTCTAAACAGCTCGTTTTCTTCTCCGGTGGTTACACCGCCCCGTAAGGACTACAGACCCTTTCGAGGAGCATCTGTGGTGTCTGGCCTCCGTTTGGTGGAGATGGTTAAACGAGAGCTCGCACAATAATGGTGTGGGCCGCTCTCCACTCGGTATACCAAGAAACATTCCCATGAAACGTTCTTATCCTTCCCACCACAGCAGAGCCACCCAGTTGATGTATCTCTGTTGCTAAGAGTATGCTTAGGCAAATAGTCAAAACAAATTCGACTCTGGTCTGCGTTGTAAATTATGATAACACCAAGTTCATGTCTCACTTCTTCTACCTCCAGCCAAAATGAACGCACCATTGTATCCATGCCAATAGGAAACTGCTGATCCAGGCGAAGCTTCCCACGAAGTGATACTCCATGTCGATTGAAGAAACCTTGTTGCCAGACCCAGCTACCTACAAGTACACACTCTGGAAGCCCTTGTTCTTCTGCTACTGCTTGAGCTCGCAACTGAAGCATAAGTTTAAACTCCGGAACAACTTCTTCGCGCAAAGAATTAATTCACTCAACAAAACCTTCCTCATTCGTGTCATTAATCAATGTAACAGTCCCTGTCTTCCGTTTCGATTTCAGATGTGATCGAGTAGACGCTGTATGATCTCGCTTCTTGAATCTTTCATAAATTATTTGTTTTTAACAACTGCTGTGCGGGCGTAAGATGCCTGTAGAACTTGCTGATTGTATACTCCATATCATGCGCCATAAATTAGTTAATCACAAGAAAGATTGTTTTTGCTTAAGTCTCACAATCACGACCGTAGCCGTTTGGTTGCCGCCGTTTGGTTGCCGCCGTCCACTTCCTCGCATGGTCTTCCGTCCTCGCCCCATTCCCTGCTTGAATGACGCAAACTGCTCGAACTAGCTCCAACGCGTAGAGTAGATACAAAAAGAGCAGTCCGCTTGTACAAATAGATCCCTAAAAATTGTGGCGAGGTTTTATGTAAATGTAGCTCCTCTGATCGGGTGAAACTGTAGTCAGCATGAACAAATTGTCCTGATGGACAAATATTATATAGTACTAGCTTTTAAAGTAACGACGAGTGTGCCGCTCAAGAATATCAAGTTCGGGCTACAGCGATGGTCGGGTTATGTGAGTTTTGATGATCCGCTCGGAATGCAACGGTAGCATTATGCTGCAGTGGATTGATCGAACCAATGCCTGTGTCGCCTTGGAGAAACAATACCACAAAGGCGACCACACTGGTTCTTAGCAAATTTGGCAAGCATTTGTACACAAGTCCATACGAGTCACCAGGACTCATAATATTTTCCCTTGATGTTCGTATTTCTTTGTGTTCCGAACATGGACCAGTAGGCAGCAGCTAATTTATGACGGTGAAACAAAATCCACGTGGGCGTATATTATACAACCCAGTTCTTGATTCAGCGAAGATGACTTACTTTTGCCTGTTGTGCTGTGGATATCGGTTCAACAGTCTACGAAAGGCCCTATAAAGTTGTCATCTCATATCTGGCTTCGTCTTGTACGACGGGAAAAGCTTTTTTCTATGTCGTGGTCGGATATTTTCTGAGTCAGTAGACAATATTGTAATACATAGGCTTATATCTATTATGTGCAGCTACTTTCTATGTCAGGCATTAGTAACAGCATTTCATACATGTGCGCAATGCGTTGTAATATCATTTAGAGAGCATTGCTGAACAATTCAAAAGGAAGAGATCGTACGTATCAAGTATGGTCCCTAGGCGTTATACTTGACCAAGCTACCTCATTTGTAAATTTGCATCAAGATGCGCCCTCTGAAGCGACTCAAGGTCTCTGCCGACAATGCTGACAGCGTTATAGACAGAATGAGACATCATTTGAAAATCGCGGAGCGCCTTGTGGCAACACAAATACGACATTTACAAGCGCTCCACGACAACACACTAAATCGCATTGACGACGAGACTATCCATTGCGGAAACTGAAGCTGATAACTCCGCTATATTTAGCGAATCAGAAGCAAGCACAGTATCTTTAAAACAACCCGGCGTTGACGAAGATTTGGACCAATCAGACAGCGATGTGTACTATTACACAAACTGCGAGGATTCCGGGGCAGAGGCTACGTACACAGTTTTTCGTCGGATCGTAAACATTCCTCCCCAGTCGTACACAGTTTTTTGTCTTTTCTTTGGTAGTTCGGCACCGTCTGGATATTTGAGTGTCCACCTGTCGGTCAGGAGTCCTTGCAACGACGAGTCTCGTTTGCGCGTAGTACGTCCGGAAAAATGCATAAAACGTCACAACAAAAAGGAGTGCTGATCGTCAAAGACTTAAAAACAGAAGTGTAAGTCATCGATCCCCAAAGATTTAGCAAAAAAATCAAAGTCGCTGTGCGCGTGGAGCGTAGAATCATTTGAAAATACAGATAACAACTCTTGTATACAGAAATGAAACTCGCAGACTTACATCGAATTAACGATGTGGGAAACGAATCTGTACCGGAAGTACTGCATCGCGACACCAGTGTCGAGGCCCCTAGGCACTACATTTAGAAGCAGCATTTCGAAGAAGAACATGGCGTAGACTCCACAATTGTATGAGTCAACCTGCACGGCCCAGTCGACCTGCTTGAACCGGTATCGTTTGGGTGGTGGTGGCGTGGGTAGTAGAGGTATCAGCTCCGCACTCAAGTACGTTCGAAGTGCCGCGAACCTGTCTCCAGCTTGTTGAGGATCGAAAATGATAATAGTGAACTCAGTAAAATTCACAGCAACGGCACACCAGTGCTCAGAGTTGTACAGAATCACCGAGAAAAACCACAACGGTTTGGAATCTGTTTCAGTGCTGCCAGAACCATCGGTACTCGTCCTTTTACCAAACGCGGTCTGTAGTTCTGCCCACACGGCATCCTCTCTGAGTGCTTTCTGGTCAAACGTGGGAAAGCGAAGCAAGTGGGACGGAAGAGCATAAATTGCGTGCTGTTCTTGGTAGCAAAAGACAAACGCCGGCATACACAGATCCATGGAAGAAATTTCGACAAGCGAATGACTTCGTAGAGTGGTGATCCAATAATAATCACCGAGCACATCGATTGTTGCCAGTCGGTCGATTACCGTGTCTGGTAGCAGACAGTCATTTCTCCAGGATGCATCTGGATCCCACCCCGTTAGATCAAGTTTGTCGATCCATGTTACAGTCCGCTCCATCTCCTCGAGACGAGAGATGGCAGTGTGCCATGCTCTCATTGATTTTAGCATTTTAACATCATACATCACTCGCCCTGTCCTTATCGTAAGCTCCTCTGGCCGTATTCGCGATTCGTGGTCGCTGAACCAGCGGTTCTGAAAGTGCGCCACTTGACTTTCGCAGGACTCAATACGGCGCGTCGGTAGGACGTGCATGATTTTCGTAGAGTCGGTCGGCGGTTTTTTTTTCTCTCATCAACGAATATTTGGGCCGAACGAGTCTGGTTGATAATAGTGATAGCCCTCAACGCATCGGCGTTGTTGAGACTAAATCCATTGTCATATGCGTCCAATACTACAGCAAGAGAAGGCGTGCACCCAGCAGCTACGGCTCGCACCATCCGAGAAGTCTGGCGAAGACCTTCACTTTTGGCAGCCTTGCGCGCTTCACGTTTCAAATCAGATTGTGGTGAGGGCTCCGCATGGTGTGGCTGCATACATCGCCACTATCTAGAGGCTCCAGGGTCAATTCATTCTCGCCTAGGTCATTCACGAGATCAATCACAGCCCGCTCCCCAGGCGACATGAGATGGCGTCCCGGTTGCTCTTCGCAGACAGATTCAGAGGTCGCATCCTCCAGTGGGCGCGTCACCGAACCAGATCCGCCACGCGTGTCGACGGAAGGACACCTCCCCACCCGAACATCATCAAGCAAACCTTTGAGCACCGATTTGAAGTCATCGTGAGCGCTGGAACCCCATGTGGCGCCAATATCTGCAATCTGTCTTCCATAATGAAGCAGCTCATTGAACTTATCGTTCTGTGATTTTGCCGGGCGCGTTACCTCCTTGCGTGTTTGTTGAGACTCCACAGGAGCGTGAATAACCCGTGCCGCGAACGGAGTGTCGACTTCGTCAGCCTTCTCTTCAACTCGCATTGCGCGATACTTTTTCATTAGCCAACGGGGGTGAATAATACTTTCCGGAACTAGCGAGCTGCAACCAGTGACCTTGCGATAGTAAATTATGTGGCGACACGGCAGCAACCGGGTCACGTAAAAAATACACGAACATGTCCACCCCACCGGATGCAGCATGTATTCATCGGCTATGTCGTCTTCCTTTCCACCCGTGTACTGCATCATAATGTATGGACCCATCGGATAATGCCGGTACGTCGTCGTCGAAAGCAGCGCAAACTCGTACTGCTGCTTGACGTAGTCAACAGCATGGCGAGACACGGTGTTCAGCAGTGCATTCATCTCCTTGTCGAAAGTACTGTTCACGTAAACGCCAATTTGCTTGATATGGCGCCGCCAAATCTTCTCGTTCACAGTCTGCCAGAAGAGAATCGCCACAACGCAATCGTCCAAGCTCGTAGAACTGTTCACGAGAGTTTTTAGCTTCTGCCAGCTCGATTCCAGCCTACGAGAAATAAATGAACGTATTAGAAAAGTATCGCATCAAGAATAATGGAGCCGTACACACCTGTTGTTGGTGTGGTTTCCCATATGAGGGACGTTCCCCCGGTAGATTGAACTCCACATCTCTCTACAGCCCGACCAGTTTGGCTCGAAATATGCAAACCAGCGGTCTCTTTTCTCTCCTGGACCCAACACCACTTTCATAGTTGCAACAATGTCGTCGTAACTTTTTCCCGTTCGAGCGCTGACCAACAACTGGATTAGCCGCTTCATCTCATTCTTTTGGTACGGCCCCAGGTTGTACTTCTCTTTCGCCACTTCCTCCTGTAGATACTTGACGACATGAAAGTGGCATAACAAAATCCGGACGCCAGGAAACTCCTCTCGCAAAACAGAAATTTCCGTGAAGTCCTTATCCACGATAATCACGGCAATAGAGTCGCAAGATGCACAAGTTTCCTTAAACTGCCGGCATGCAAGCCGCAAAGTTTCTTTCCTTTCGTTCTCGAGGAGGCAGTGCTGCACAAAAGGGATCCACATCAGAATTGTCAATATGTGTACACAGTTTAACACTGTGGCACATTCTCGCATTTGAAACCACAGCAAGACTGTTCTCACCTGTATGTGCTGTCCTTTGCCCATGGCGTCATGAATCATGAAACTGAACAACTTGTACTTGGAGTCGTTTGTGTCGTGAGTAGCGTCAATGAGAACAACCTCAGGAAAACTCTCAAACATAGATCGCATATGAGAAGATTGAATAGAGATACACTCGGCGACTTTCTAAACATTTACACACACATTAGCAATTGGCAGCAGGCCCCCCACATAATTTTCCGCTCACCTCTTCGTTCGAGAACACACGGGATACATTACCAGGTTTCAGAGTGAAATCCTCCAAAATTGCGTTAATGCGTTGCTCCACTGACGGAAACGCGTAGGCTTCTTCACGAAGCCGCGTAACTAGATTGTGGATGTCCTTCATCGTTGGTTCAACGCCGGAGTTCTCTGTAATGAACTCGAGAATCCTCTTCCGGTTCGCCCCGGATCGGTGGAGCGTTCGCACAGTATCCAGAACCTCCTCGTCGTCTACCTTGCGTGCTTCGTGGTAAGTCTGATACACTTCGTGGCTTATCTCGTGGTTGTGGCCAGTGATCTGCTTTGTGATGCAGACCTCCCACGCACCAGTTTGGCGGACACAAGCGTTTATCTGTATTGCATTAGCATTAGTCTCACAAAAAGCGAAAGCGATTCAAACATTTGCAAATAAAGACCTGAGCGGGGCAGCCAATTTTCCTCGTGTGCTGAAATGGTCTCTTTCCTTGACCTCTACCAGCTCTGTGTCCTCCGCCGTGCGTGCAGACGAAGGTTTTGTTGTAGAACTTAAGCTCCTCCGGTATAAGTTTGGCTGCAGCTCGACTGTTCTTGATCCGTTCATTCCGTGTGCATACCGGAGTTGCGGTCCGCACTGAGTAGAGCTACGACAAATAAACAAATTAGTCAGCAGGCTCTTCCATTCCATTTTGCGCTGCACAGTCTCAAACTGGTACACAATCCTAGATAGTCTAACAAACCTGGAATGTGCGCTTGCTGTAGTTGTGGAGGTACTGCTCCAGCTCCTCCCAGTCATCGAAACTCCTGCGATCCAGCTCCGGTACATCCACGAGATCTTCTAGAGGAACGACGTTACACTTCACCCCTCTTGAATCCGAGCCGGCAGACTCAGAACAGCTTTCCTCTCCGCCAGAACTGGCAGAAGACCCTGGAGAAGACGCACTCGACACCGAAGCTCGCCCAACCGATCTACCACGCGTCTCTTCCCTTCGCCGTCGCTTCCGCTTCCCTTTTCTTGGTCTCCTTGCCTTGTGCTTCCTCGACTTTCGCTGCTGGGCGAGCGGCGGTCTCTCAGAACCTGCATCACTGCCGCTGCTGTCATGGCTCCAGCTGTGGATCGACGACGCTTCGTGTTCGCTTTCGTCGCTCTCCACCGACTCCGCAGGCGGGTGTATGAACCGGTAGGGCATGCCGGCGCGTCGGAATGGCATCTCGAGACCGAGGTGCGTCGGGTATGGCGGGGGAGGGGGGATTTCTAAACGTGGATTTTAATTTTTTGTCGGCCAGCAATTTTGAAAACCAAGAGTGATTGTCAACGGGAAAGCCCGAGATGGGCACACGGGTACACAGTGCAACTGTTAGTCCCACTGGTGGCCCTTTTAAAAACTGTGTACACAGCCATTCTCAAGATTCCGGACAAACCGACAACGACGATTATGTGAGCGAATTAGAAGAGAGCCAATGAAACTTCAATGAATCAGACTACATTCCTTCGCCGGACAACACCACGGAGGAATCGACTATCGAGAGTGGCTGCATTTTCCTAATGGACATACTGTTTTTTTGGACGGATCCGAGAATAATCCTGTGGACTTGATTTACGATAGCGAGTAAGTTACATTTTCTTTAGTTTGAATAGCTTGATTTTTTCTGAATACATTCTCTTTTCTAGCCCTTCAGTAATACGTATTGAACTGTACTATTGGAATAGCATTATCCAGCATTTGTGTATTTGTAACTATTGCATTCACACTACTATGGAAATTCGTTTCGTAGTGCAATCAGCGCCTGCCTCGATATCAAGATATAGCCTACCACACTGCTATTTTTACCGTTTGCCAAAGCAATATGAAACCGAGCCTATATTGCTGCCTATAGACACTTCACTTTGCATTTTGCGATCGAAAGTACATACCGCTAGAAAATTACAACCCTGTCGTCCGGTCCAAGGCTTTAACACTGAGGCCACTAGCGGAGCAAACCATGGAGACCAACACTAGTGGTCGCTCGTCGGGACCTCCATCATTAAACTCTCTATCTCCATCCTCGAGTGAAAGCGAACACTTTTCAGGGATGATAACCCGTCGTCACTCCGGAATCAGCCCTCGTCGCCGACAGTGAAGGGTAGACAGCGAGGAAATAGCGTTCAAAATAGACGACGATGATAAGCAACCAAACCGTTGCGCTAGCGACAACGAGGACAGCTACGAACATGAACGCGAAAGCGAAGAAAGCGACGCGGTTTCACAACCAGAATGCCATTCAGTAACTTCTGGCCAAGTTGAAAGTGCAATGGTTATCATGGAACATCCCGTAAGGTTTGCAACGAAGGAAGAAACAAGGGCAGTTCCCGATGGTCTTGAGAATGTACGATTTACCGTGGCCTACAATGGCCGAACTGGCATGCGAAATTGACAACCTGCTTCTTGGAGGCAAGGAGGCTACATACTTTGCAGATATGCTATAGATATTCGGAGGAAATGCTTGCATTGCTCCCAACACCTACGCAGATGAAGAATAGAGCTTACAAGCTAAGGAAACGAGGTGACTTCGACATTAGAACTTAGGCTGATGTGACGCAATGGGCATCTCCGCGAATGTGCACAACCAAAGAACAATTTTTTGTGCACATGCGATATAACATTGAACAAGATGCAGTAAGAATTCGCAAGCAACCGTTTTAATATCAGAATAAGGTCCTGGTGCTAGACTACTTTACGCACTTCCTGGAAAGCGGGGTTATTTCAATCAGGATTATTTTTACTTCGGGGAGATTGTTTTGAACGGTCCCACGATCAATGCTAGGACAGAGCTCTATGGAGAGAGAAGAATTGGAATCACAAGTTCATGATGTAATGGACGGAACCCACAAGTTACATTCTCCAGATTTTACAGGACGTTCACTTGGTGTTCCACACTTAGTGCAGGACAGAATGTCCTGAATTTTCCAAACCGAAATCATTCGACGGATATTGACATACAAAAACCAGTACTACTCCTGTACAGTCCTTAATCTTACGTTTTGCCGAAATTGCAGGACACACTGTCCACTCCAACTTCATTGGCAGAAACTAGAATTTAATCATAACTACTTCAGTGAAGATTTCTCGGAACAATGGAGAGTGTTACCGCTGAGCGTCTTGCAGAGCTAAAACAGCTACCCGAGGAGATTCGTGATAATACAGTCTGTCCAAGTTCACGTGCAGCCTACGTGAACTCCTACTCTCGCTTTATCTGCTGGGTTCTTCAGAACCACAGACGCTTATTCATCCTGCGTTTGCAGATCGAGTTGGGATTGTTAGTGGACTTTCGGAGAAACAGTTGCGAGCTCGCATTAAACCTCTCCTCACCCGGAAAAACGACGAGCCCCCGCTCTATTTTGACAACTTAGATCCAGAGGTGTTTCAGACATGGTTGCTAACACTGCGCAAAGCGGACGGCTCGGCGCTGAGCTACTCTGCTCTCAACACACACCGTGTCGGTCTCTTCAACTTGTACCGAGATTACGGGCGAAAAATGGATTCTGACATGGAGAATGAATTAAAGCAGTTCTTTAAAGGCATCAAGCGCGAACTTGCTGTGACCCAATTTCGTGGTGTTGGAAATGTGAAAGTAGGGAAGGATCCCCTCTCATTTGAACTTTTTGAATTTCTTTCCTCTCACTTGATGGCACTTTCTGGGAGTGATGCAATTTTTTCTCGTGTCTATCTGATTATATCGTGGAATTTAATGTGTCGTTCAGCTAATGCTTTTGGCATCCGCCATTCCCATATCGAATGGCGCGGTGATTCGTTGAGAGTGTTTTTTGCCCATATGAAAAATGATCAGGGTGGTGAACGGCCTCGAGATCCACGTCATGTATATGCAAATCCACTACAACCAACGATTTGCCCCATTCTAGCGCTTGCAATGTATTGGGCAACAACAACCTTTGATGATGACAATCTTTTGTTTCCTGGGTCTGATCAGTACGAACGATTTCGTAAGAGTTTACAGTGTTTGCTCATGGATGAGCAGGTTGCTGCAGAACTAAAAAGACAAGGAGTACATGCAGATGATCTCGGAACACATTCGATGTGAAAGGGCGCTGCAACATACTGCGCGTCTGGGTCGACGGCATGCCCATCGTCTACAGCAGTGTATCTTCGTGCTGGTTGGTCGTTAGGAGGAGTTCAAAACACATACTTACGGTATGAAGCTGCGGGAGATATGCACGTGGGTCGGACTGTCACTGGGCTTCCTTCTGGAAGCCATGAATTTGCTATTTTACCACCTCATTTCGAACAGCAAGATGAATGGGTATACCGTGGGGTAGTGATGGTATTTCGTGGAATTCCTGAGCAGCTAGTGTTTGTAGGGGAATATTGCCTTGCGTCACTTGTGTACCATATACCGTTTCTACGAAGGCATCTGCCGTTGTGCCACCCACTGTACGAAACAGCTCTGTTTCAAGACTCTGAGTTGCTAGTCAAATTATCCGATCGCGTGCATTGTGACTTCAGCGATCCGACGTCAAGCATAAAAGCGACCGGCGTTCCTCCTCGTATCTTAGGAAAGATGAAAGCCGTACAAGTCATGGGCGTTTCGACTATTCAAAAACTGGATGATGTTCGACGTGAAATCGTAAATGATATCGTTCGTGAGCTCGAAGAGCGAGCCATCGGTGCTAAGACCGTCACATTTGAGGGGCTTCATGACGCTCTACGGAGCTGCCTACGCGAGGCTGGTATTCAGAACCAAATAAACACGAACAACCATTCAGAATCTCATCACGGAATCGAAGCTAACACAGCCGAAGAAATCACCCCTCTACCCACCTTCTTTTGGGCCGGACGTTTTCGTCGGGTCCCTCCTGGTTTCGCTTTTCCGGAGTGCTCTGTCGCGCATTTGTGGGTCTTGTGGCGCTGCGGACATGCTGAAAAAAATTCCTCCATTGCACTTACTTGAAGGCGCAGACATGCCTAACAGAGACAATCAGAAGCGCCTCAGTGATATTCGGTATCTCATGAAAAAAATCGAGGCAATTGCAGCTGAAAGGAACTTACTAAGCTCAAGCCAAACTGTAGAGGAGGCGATCCATGTCTACACAGCGTGTGCATCTTCCGTTGAGGTGCCATCTACCACAGCCAGTGCCAGGAAGCGACGCAGAGGGCAGCTCGCTTGGACCTCGATTGTTCGTCTGCATCGTATCGCTGACAAGAATACCAGGAGCAATACACGGCTCTAGACCTCGTGTTAACCCTTGATTAAATATTGGTGTTAATCTTGTCTTTCCATTGGCTGAATATCGCTGATTTCGTGTCCTGAAGAATGTCCTGCAAAACCCGTCTAAGAATCATTCTCCAGATTTTACAGGACGTTCACTTGGTGTTCCACACTTAGTGCAGGACAGAATGTCCTGAATTTTCCAAACCGAAATCATTCGACGGATATTGACATACAAAAACCAGTACTACTCCTGTACAGTCCTTAATCTTACGTTTTGCCGAAATTGCAGGACACACTGTCCACTCCAACTTCATTGGCAGAAACTAGAATTTAATCATAACTACTTCAGTGAAGATTTCTCGGAACAATGGAGAGTGTTACCGCTGAGCGTCTTGCAGAGCTAAAACAGCTACCCGAGGAGATTCGTGATAATACAGTCTGTCCAAGTTCACGTGCAGCCTACGTGAACTCCTACTCTCGCTTTATCTGCTGGGTTCTTCAGAACCACAGACGCTTATTCATCCTGCGTTTGCAGATCGAGTTGGGATTGTTAGTGGACTTTCGGAGAAACAGTTGCGAGCTCGCATTAAACCTCTCCTCACCCGGAAAAACGACGAGCCCCCGCTCTATTTTGACAACTTAGATCCAGAGGTGTTTCAGACATGGTTGCTAACACTGCGCAAAGCGGACGGCTCGGCGCTGAGCTACTCTGCTCTCAACACACACCGTGTCGGTCTCTTCAACTTGTACCGAGATTACGGGCGAAAAATGGATTCTGACATGGAGAATGAATTAAAGCAGTTCTTTAAAGGCATCAAGCGCGAACTTGCTGTGACCCAATTTCGTGGTGTTGGAAATGTGAAAGTAGGGAAGGATCCCCTCTCATTTGAACTTTTTGAATTTCTTTCCTCTCACTTGATGGCACTTTCTGGGAGTGATGCAATTTTTTCTCGTGTCTATCTGATTATATCGTGGAATTTAATGTGTCGTTCAGCTAATGCTTTTGGCATCCGCCATTCCCATATCGAATGGCGCGGTGATTCGTTGAGAGTGTTTTTTGCCCATATGAAAAATGATCAGGGTGGTGAACGGCCTCGAGATCCACGTCATGTATATGCAAATCCACTACAACCAACGATTTGCCCCATTCTAGCGCTTGCAATGTATTGGGCAACAACAACCTTTGATGATGACAATCTTTTGTTTCCTGGGTCTGATCAGTACGAACGATTTCGTAAGAGTTTACAGTGTTTGCTCATGGATGAGCAGGTTGCTGCAGAACTAAAAAGACAAGGAGTACATGCAGATGATCTCGGAACACATTCGATGTGAAAGGGCGCTGCAACATACTGCGCGTCTGGGTCGACGGCATGCCCATCGTCTACAGCAGTGTATCTTCGTGCTGGTTGGTCGTTAGGAGGAGTTCAAAACACATACTTACGGTATGAAGCTGCGGGAGATATGCACGTGGGTCGGACTGTCACTGGGCTTCCTTCTGGAAGCCATGAATTTGCTATTTTACCACCTCATTTCGAACAGCAAGATGAATGGGTATACCGTGGGGTAGTGATGGTATTTCGTGGAATTCCTGAGCAGCTAGTGTTTGTAGGGGAATATTGCCTTGCGTCACTTGTGTACCATATACCGTTTCTACGAAGGCATCTGCCGTTGTGCCACCCACTGTACGAAACAGCTCTGTTTCAAGACTCTGAGTTGCTAGTCAAATTATCCGATCGCGTGCATTGTGACTTCAGCGATCCGACGTCAAGCATAAAAGCGACCGGCGTTCCTCCTCGTATCTTAGGAAAGATGAAAGCCGTACAAGTCATGGGCGTTTCGACTATTCAAAAACTGGATGATGTTCGACGTGAAATCGTAAATGATATCGTTCGTGAGCTCGAAGAGCGAGCCATCGGTGCTAAGACCGTCACATTTGAGGGGCTTCATGACGCTCTACGGAGCTGCCTACGCGAGGCTGGTATTCAGAACCAAATAAACACGAACAACCATTCAGAATCTCATCACGGAATCGAAGCTAACACAGCCGAAGAAATCACCCCTCTACCCACCTTCTTTTGGGCCGGACGTTTTCGTCGGGTCCCTCCTGGTTTCGCTTTTCCGGAGTGCTCTGTCGCGCATTTGTGGGTCTTGTGGCGCTGCGGACATGCTGAAAAAAATTCCTCCATTGCACTTACTTGAAGGCGCAGACATGCCTAACAGAGACAATCAGAAGCGCCTCAGTGATATTCGGTATCTCATGAAAAAAATCGAGGCAATTGCAGCTGAAAGGAACTTACTAAGCTCAAGCCAAACTGTAGAGGAGGCGATCCATGTCTACACAGCGTGTGCATCTTCCGTTGAGGTGCCATCTACCACAGCCAGTGCCAGGAAGCGACGCAGAGGGCAGCTCGCTTGGACCTCGGTTGTTCGTCTGCATCGTATCGCTGACAAGAATACCAGGAGCAATACACGGCTCTAGACCTCGTGTTAACCCTTGATTAAATATTGGTGTTAATCTTGTCTTTCCATTGGCTGAATATCGCTGATTTCGTGTCCTGAAGAATGTCCTGCAAAACCCGTCTAAGAATCATTCTCCAGATTTTACAGGACGTTCACTTGGTGTTCCACACTTAGTGCAGGACAGAATGTCCTGAATTTTCCAAACCGAAATCATTCGACGGATATTGACATACAAAAACCAGTACTACTCCTGTACAGTCCTTAACCCCTCTAAAGCGAGGTTTTATTCTGTATCATACAGAATTTGACTATATTGTGTTTTTAGTATACTTTTTAAAACTCTCATACATATTCTGTTATAAGCCTGCTTGTGGCGAAGGTACTGCGAGATGTAGTAGAAACGTTGCAATTTTGAAGCCAGCTGACACATTTACGTTTCCTGATTGGCTATACAAATCAGCACATCACCTCAGAATCCAAATATCCCGCCTAAATTGATTGAAAACTGATTTTGGCGCCATGTTTCGCGCCCACACGTTTAGAGGAGGGAGGCAAGTGCCATGTAATTCACTCACCAAATTTTCGGCCAGTTCTAGACTAGACAGAAGTGAAGAAGAACTAGGATAGAACTGGCCGAAAAGTTTGGTGTGTGAAGCAATAAGGTTCGAATCTCAACTCACTGACTGTTCTAATCACTATTCTCACTGGCATTGTTCTCCTCTTACTTCTCCTCAGCGTCACGGCGCTTACGCTTGCGCTCGCGGAAGCGAATCTGCCTGAAGTGGGGAGGGATTGCTGTCCCATTTGCCCACGATTGATGCCAAATTTGGCTGCACGTCAACGTATTGCCAGACGCCTCTCGACGGACGCGATTACAGAGAGGTACGTAGCCTCCGCGAAGTTCCGTGCAGGTGGGGCAGTAATAACTGCTCTCATAGCTTTTCGTTTTGATCGCAGCCATGGCCGAGCAAACTTTGCAGAGGTGCTGGCGCCTCTTCGCGTCGCGCCCGCCTTCGTACATGTCGTCGGTGTTCACAAGCGTGTGGTCGCCCGCTGGCGTAGGCACTGTCACTAAATCCTCCGCGTTGATGTTGCTCCACAACGTGACTTTGGATACATTCAGAAGCTCCACATGCAGACGGCGCATGTACTCAGCGCGAGTGGGAACTTTCTCTCCTTTCTTTTGAAGCACCTCTTTGTGCAGGATGAACGCGTTAACAATTGCCATGTCGACGAACGCTAGAAATAACTGTCGATAGTACTTCTTGAAGGCCACACATCGCTGAATTGAATACCTTTGAAGCCTCAGTTGGTCGTGGTAATCAACACCTCCCATGCCGGAATGGTAATCAGCTACCAACTGCGGGCACGGGACAACAGACCTTTCGCTCCGGCCTTTATCTCTGCGTAAGACAGTCGTTTGCGTTGTTGCACAGCCAGATGCGATCATATTGACTGGTCTTGAGTCCATCCATGCCACTGCCACTAACCCCGGAACCTCTTTTGCGTGAGCGATACGATATGCACCTCGAGGCATCCCCTTTGGGCGCGTTTTGTGGGGGAACTGCACGGAGCGAGGCCACCCGAGTCGATCACTACGGTGGGTTCCAACGTAGTAGTAGCCCTTCTCAAGCAGTGTCAGCACTAGAGCGCACGAGCTGTAGTAATTGTCTGCAATGACCAATAGTTTTCCGGGTTGACCTGCGAGAGCCTTAGTAACATTGGGAATGACAGCTCTCTGAGCCACACCTTTTGCCAATCCAGCACTCGTTTCCTTGCCAAGATAAAGCTCAACTCTGTAGAATACAGCATAGCAAATTTTCGACATACAGCATTGTGTTAGTAGGTAGCACTTTTGCTGTATGATACAGCATTAGTATTCTGTAGGTAGCACTTGTTCTGTATGATACAGCATTAGTATTCTGTATGTACAGAATATGCAATTCTGTATCGGCTGAATATGCTCTTACCTGGAGCAATAACCCGTGTCTGCGCAGCACGTCATGTAGCACTTGGTTCCATATTTATGTGGCTTGTCCTTGTTATAAACTCGGAAGGGATTGAACTTGCATCGGTTCGGAATAGTTCCCTCATCGAAGCTGACCCGTGCACCCAGTCGATATCCACGCCGAAATGTTTTCTCAATCACTTGCAGGACAGGACGCACCTTCCACGCCTTATCGGTCGCTGCAGTACTGGATGCATTACTGGCGAAATGGAGGTAACGTGTAATAGTCTTGAACCGATCCCGTTTCATGAATCTGCCGAAGGTACCACGAGGTACTGCTCCATCCTCACACGTGGCCCAGTGCTTCTCAAGACCGTCTGTATGTCCGCATAGCGTCCGCGCGATCAAGAGCCCGATCACGTGAAGAATTTCATGTGCCTTGACCGGTTTCGCGCGACGCAGCTTCTCCTCCAGCTCCTCGATAGATTGTACAGACTTCCGAGGATCCTTTGCTTGAGCAAGCAGCTGCTTCGTGCGCTGCTGCTTGGCAACCACGGGTATACATTCCAGGCGATAGTCATTTGTCTCTTTCTCGATGTGAAGCCATAGCTTCTTCGGCATGAAGTAAAAGAACATACCCAATGGCGACTCAGCAAAAGCTGCCGCAGACCTGGTCGGTCCATAAGAACCTCCATACAGATCGGTCGCTCCAGGCAATTGTAAATCACCTAAAAGGATAAGATACAGAATTAGATCGATGCACGTATTCTTATTCTGTATAATACTGACTTACTGGATTGATGTTCATCGTAGATTGTCCACCCACTCACTCCAAGCTCTCTCATTGCACTGTCGTCCTGTTCGAATAACTCGCTTTCGTCCTCAAAGTCACTGTCAGACACGATATCACTGTCGTACTCCACTGCGAGCGACGCCGGAACTCCAAGCTCTTCGTCACTGACTGCAGCATCTTCATCCTCAGCAACCACGTCACGGCTGTCACATAAGTTGATGTCGTCCGTAGCAACAGGTCCAAAAAGGCTTTCCGTCCGCAACGCATCCATAAACTGATCACCGTCAAACATCTCCAGGTAGTCGCTATCATGCCCCGTACTAACCCCTTTTCCTGCAAGGGGTTGTTCTGTAGGATACAGAATAGAGCTTGTAGTATCCACAACTTCTTCTGTAACATCCGGAGCAGATGTTTCAGCAGTAGGAGATGACTTGTCCAACGAATGCTCTTGAGCCAAGCGCGTTGCAGGTTCTTCTAGAGTAGTCGGCTGAATGGGTGACCCACCAACGCCATTCGCAGAAGACGGGAGGGACTGCGCTGGCACGGGCTCTGGGGCGGCGAGTGGTGGTAACGTAGGGGTGACAGCGTCTGCAATAGGAACCGACAGTGGTAACAGTAGCAGCAGTCCATTCTTTCGCGCGAAAGCCATCAATTCGTTTTCCCCTGTCGACAAAATATGTTCTAAGTCAGTGATAATGGTAGAGACATGCATACAGAACATTGTACCGATAAAATAGTCCACATTGCGCTGAGAGGCCTCCAACCGCCCACGAATCCCAGGTTTGACGTAAGTGTAATCGACACTGAGACCTCGTGGCTTCCGGGCCTTCCATCCAGCTTTACTCAGGTCTCTCCACAGTTGCTTAAATGGCTTCTCGTTCGGCGCGTTCATCGTTGAGATGAAAAAATCGCAAAATGAACGGTTAGCAAACCTCTTGCGGATTTATATCGTATTTTTTATGGAGGGTGAATAATCACTACCTATCTTCCCAGCATACTCCACAAGGATAATCATCGCGTCTCTACCCAATACAAATGTTTAGATGCGGATGAAAACCTTGATGGCAAGATAGCCAAATATTAAATCTTATCATACTGCTTAATCTGTATGATACAGAGCAGCGCTTTAGAGGGGTTAATCTTACGTTTTGCCGAAATTGCAGGACACACTGTCCACTCCAACTTCATTGGCAGAAACTAGAATTTAATCATAACTACTTCAGTGAAGATTTCTCGGAACAATGGAGAGTGTTACCGCTGAGCGTCTTGCAGAGCTAAAACAGCTACCCGAGGAGATTCGTGATAATACAGTCTGTCCAAGTTCACGTGCAGCCTACGTGAACTCCTACTCTCGCTTTATCTGCTGGGTTCTTCAGAACCACAGACGCTTATTCATCCTGCGTTTGCAGATCGAGTTGGGATTGTTAGTGGACTTTCGGAGAAACAGTTGCGAGCTCGCATTAAACCTCTCCTCACCCGGAAAAACGACGAGCCCCCGCTCTATTTTGACAACTTAGATCCAGAGGTGTTTCAGACATGGTTGCTAACACTGCGCAAAGCGGACGGCTCGGCGCTGAGCTACTCTGCTCTCAACACACACCGTGTCGGTCTCTTCAACTTGTACCGAGATTACGGGCGAAAAATGGATTCTGACATGGAGAATGAATTAAAGCAGTTCTTTAAAGGCATCAAGCGCGAACTTGCTGTGACCCAATTTCGTGGTGTTGGAAATGTGAAAGTAGGGAAGGATCCCCTCTCATTTGAACTTTTTGAATTTCTTTCCTCTCACTTGATGGCACTTTCTGGGAGTGATGCAATTTTTTCTCGTGTCTATCTGATTATATCGTGGAATTTAATGTGTCGTTCAGCTAATGCTTTTGGCATCCGCCATTCCCATATCGAATGGCGCGGTGATTCGTTGAGAGTGTTTTTTGCCCATATGAAAAATGATCAGGGTGGTGAACGGCCTCGAGATCCACGTCATGTATATGCAAATCCACTACAACCAACGATTTGCCCCATTCTAGCGCTTGCAATGTATTGGGCAACAACAACCTTTGATGATGACAATCTTTTGTTTCCTGGGTCTGATCAGTACGAACGATTTCGTAAGAGTTTACAGTGTTTGCTCATGGATGAGCAGGTTGCTGCAGAACTAAAAAGACAAGGAGTACATGCAGATGATCTCGGAACACATTCGATGTGAAAGGGCGCTGCAACATACTGCGCGTCTGGGTCGACGGCATGCCCATCGTCTACAGCAGTGTATCTTCGTGCTGGTTGGTCGTTAGGAGGAGTTCAAAACACATACTTACGGTATGAAGCTGCGGGAGATATGCACGTGGGTCGGACTGTCACTGGGCTTCCTTCTGGAAGCCATGAATTTGCTATTTTACCACCTCATTTCGAACAGCAAGATGAATGGGTATACCGTGGGGTAGTGATGGTATTTCGTGGAATTCCTGAGCAGCTAGTGTTTGTAGGGGAATATTGCCTTGCGTCACTTGTGTACCATATACCGTTTCTACGAAGGCATCTGCCGTTGTGCCACCCACTGTACGAAACAGCTCTGTTTCAAGACTCTGAGTTGCTAGTCAAATTATCCGATCGCGTGCATTGTGACTTCAGCGATCCGACGTCAAGCATAAAAGCGACCGGCGTTCCTCCTCGTATCTTAGGAAAGATGAAAGCCGTACAAGTCATGGGCGTTTCGACTATTCAAAAACTGGATGATGTTCGACGTGAAATCGTAAATGATATCGTTCGTGAGCTCGAAGAGCGAGCCATCGGTGCTAAGACCGTCACATTTGAGGGGCTTCATGACGCTCTACGGAGCTGCCTACGCGAGGCTGGTATTCAGAACCAAATAAACACGAACAACCATTCAGAATCTCATCACGGAATCGAAGCTAACACAGCCGAAGAAATCACCCCTCTACCCACCTTCTTTTGGGCCGGACGTTTTCGTCGGGTCCCTCCTGGTTTCGCTTTTCCGGAGTGCTCTGTCGCGCATTTGTGGGTCTTGTGGCGCTGCGGACATGCTGAAAAAAATTCCTCCATTGCACTTACTTGAAGGCGCAGACATGCCTAACAGAGACAATCAGAAGCGCCTCAGTGATATTCGGTATCTCATGAAAAAAATCGAGGCAATTGCAGCTGAAAGGAACTTACTAAGCTCAAGCCAAACTGTAGAGGAGGCGATCCATGTCTACACAGCGTGTGCATCTTCCGTTGAGGTGCCATCTACCACAGCCAGTGCCAGGAAGCGACGCAGAGGGCAGCTCGCTTGGACCTCGGTTGTTCGTCTGCATCGTATCGCTGACAAGAATACCAGGAGCAATACACGGCTCTAGACCTCGTGTTAACCCTTGATTAAATATTGGTGTTAATCTTGTCTTTCCATTGGCTGAATATCGCTGATTTCGTGTCCTGAAGAATGTCCTGCAAAACCCGTCTAAGAATCATTTTGTTGGATGGACGTTAATATCGACTGGTTCTTGTGGCGTTCGTTACACGGCATTGCAAAGTATCAGCAAAAGTTCTATCCGATGGTATTTATGTTTGTACGAACCGAAACAACTTTTGCTTATGCCCACCTTTTCACCGTGTGCAAGGACTGTTGTCTTGAGTTTTTCGGGGGCAATCTGGAGGTTCAATACGGGTCATTGCTATCGCAAATGCGTTTCGCTAGGTATGACCACAGATTAAACTCCTGAATTGCTGGCCTCACCTGTTTCGCAAGGCGCGTGGAGAAATATCCTTCTGGTAAAAAAGGAACAATAGAGCGATATAATTCAACACCAACTTGAAGGCTAAGTGATACTAGGTCCGTGGCACTATTCGACGCTTTTTCCGAGCTTGTAGTAGCGAATTGGTCTGCGTTAGTGGCTCGAGGAAAAATATCTGGCAGAATCATGGGATCTTTGGTTCTGTTCAGCAAGTGATGCACCTGGTGTGGTGCCTAACCAAAACCCGATCGAGTCTCACCACAGGACGATAAAAGCAACAGCAGTAAGTCATATCCGTGCTGTGACAGCTCATGTACAAGCGGGTACATTACCAAAGGAGTTGGTTGAATGTGCGATGGAGATTGTTTCAGAATGGATCAGACATTACGCCTCAGGTCCCGTGGGGGCTGAAAAAAATTCTGTTGGTGGCCGTTGATTTATGCGCCGACGCTAACCACTACCCGAGACACAAGAACAAATCTAGAAAATTCATCAACCGTATAGCGGAGTATTTCTTCAATTCCGACAATGTCGTTCGTGAAGATAATTTGCACGGGTTGAACGTAAGTGTCATCCGAACCAAGACGTACATTAACTCAGTCAATGGTGTCTTGAAGCGTAACGAACACGTTGAAAATGTGCGATTGCGCTATCTCTCGCTTCATGTGGTTCGAGTATTGAATCCGATATCGTTCGAACATGATTGGACTCACCGTCATGCAATATCGAGGAGATCAGCTCTATCCGGTCAAAGTTCAAGTGCGATTCTATCAAACCGGATGGTTATGCGCTAACATTTTGGAATATCTTCACCTTGTAGATACCATCGACCTAAAGGGTATGCTTCGAGGCCTTCGAGACAGCACGAAAGCCACCAGGTCAACCTCGAAAGAAGACTATATGTCTTGACCGCGATGGGCCACGGAGAAGCCAATACACGGTGGACGCGCTGATGAAACGTTTGGTGGATAAACCGGCTAGTGTGATCAACTGGAGTATTTTGAAAATCCAGATCGATACTGGTGGGGATGGAGGACAGAATCCAGTGTTGGAAAGATTAACTCTCCTTTCATGCGAGAGGCAAGCGGTACTGGAATATTCAAAACGAGAATCTCCAAGGCATGCCGCCCATGGATATTGAAGAACTGGCAAGAACGATCAATTACTTTTTCCAAATGGGACACAATATTGCGCCACACTAAATGCGATGAGAGGAGCGTCTGCTGGTCAGAAAAATATAAAATATAACTCCAAAAAATAACAGAAAATCCTAATTTTTCAAGACGACATACATTAAGCCCATGGCATACAATTGATCCGATCGTGTCGAGACCATATTATACACGTTAGATTTATTATGCAATCGGCCGAGCTTCCATGAGCCGGAAGGCATCATCACTCGCTCGAAACCATGTGCAGGACTGTGGATAAGACACTCGACCCGTGCGTTTATTGACATACCATCGGACGAACAGGATATTAAAGGTTCGAGTGAATTTTCTAGGCAGCACACGCTCCAGAAGCAACAGCACCACATCTTGTGCCTGGTATACGTGCTCACCATAAAAGAGGAACCCGCTGAGGAGAATAGCTTCGACGGTTGAGCAACGCCGACCTTCATACGTAATGTAGGAAATGTCACCACAGTCTGTGAAAAGTTTGGAGAATGGTGCACCAAGACAATGTCGCTCAAAGCTCGTCAACGGAGGAAATGGCTGACCATCGCGGAAAATGCACGAGACTGAGGGGCCAAATTTCGGGTTATTGTTTGCGTCTGGCTTGACGGAGTGTCCAAAAGCTTTGAATTTCGGACTAAACGAGGCTATTGAAGAGACCACTTGGGATGATCCAGCTATGCTATGTGGCACCACCACACTCGCTTCCCACTGCGCATACTTCTGCGTCAAGTACGAAATGATCTCAGCGATGGAGCCCAAAGCCAGTGATGCCGCAATTGCTATTAACACCAAGTTATGCTTGAAAATGATACACGAGTCACTGAGATTGCACATCGCTGCACCACGAGCTGTAGTCTTGCGGAGAAGCTCTCCATTTTGATCCAAGATGAAAACCAACGAGGTCTGGCGGACTGTGAACAACCCAAATGTCGTACACATTGTGATCAAGACTTGCATGGTTTCCCAAGTGAGACGAAAGTGGCGAGCGAGCTGCTGCTCTCCCGAACGAGCCTTCAAGAGATTGATGAACGAGTAGGAAAACGCAAAGAAACAGAATGCGAGATTTGTCAGTGCTTCAGTTGTCAGTGTCCCTGTTGCAAGTCCGAGATAATACAAGTCGGAGCTCGTGATGAAGTGATACGTAACTTGTACAAGGTAAAACACTTGCATGCGGCCATTCTGACATCGATACGCCCAAATCTGCGTGAGTAGCACGGATCGTTTGTGGGACATTACTTGATAGAGACTAATGACGCCCATGACAAGCATCTGTGCCACAACGATACCAGGGAGCCTGTTAAGCGTGACTCTATCGGCGTAGCGACTCCGAAATACATTGAGAGCCATCGCGAATCGGTCTTCGACGCTGGGATCCACTTTCGTTACGAACTCCCAGACAGAATTGTAGTAATTGTGCACGCAGACGTCTCCAGTCGAGCAAACTGGCAAGTCATCAGGAGCTTGGATCATCAGTCCATAGTTCATCCAATGCTGGTTAGTCAGACATGGCTCTTCGATGTAGACGCCGCTGGTGTTCACCTCGTTAACGCGACACCCGCCGTAATACCCGTGAAACAGCGGTTGTAGCACGTTGCCATGGTTTTCTGTCGGAATTGTACGAGACACTGGAGGCAAGCTACTGATAAAGCTGTATGGGAATAATGTTAGGATTTCCGGCACGGCAGTTAAGAGGTCATAGCCATCCGTTGCCAGAGCGAGTTTGGAGCCTACAAGGTCACTGTTGGTGACGTTGGGCCTGCACTCGGTTTGTTCAGGGAAGATCGTAAAATCTGCAACCGAGACGGCCGAGAAATCGATGCTGGCTTTAGCTGTCGGGAACTTGAAGAGCCTCAAATGAGCTTCGAGAACCCAGTCTGTCGGACAGTTAGTGACTGGCTCGACTGCTACTTTCGCCTCAAGCAGCACTTGTGGCATCACCGACAAGTTTAAAACCTGGACAACATCCAAGACCATCTGAGGTTTGCCTTTGAACGTCGTGACCGGGGATCCCCATTCGTCAAAGCCGCTCATACAGATTGTGCCATCGTTCTCCATTACGTCCGCGAGCGCAAGCTCATTTGAGGCTAACCTCGAGTAGTTGGAGAAGTCCATAGTGTACAAGTTCTCGAACAGGGGTTTGCTCATAAGCGCTGTATGGTCGAAGTACGACATCTGCAAGACGGCGTTGCGGCAACCGATCTGACAGTTCGTACACCCACCCACCATCACAGCGTCCTCGGCACTGAAAGCGAAGTAGCTGTCTTCAGACCCGATGAACATGTTCCCCGTCGTGAGGTATTTGCTCAGTCCAAAGACTATCAAAAGCAGTAAAGGGGCTACTACGACACGTCCGAATACCGCTACGAACGCCAAAATCGTTCCGAAATCGATACCTGATCGTCGTGCATGAATGGCATCTCGTTGCCTGGCGCTGAAATGAGCTGCCGACGACACTGTCATTCAGCCCCAGCACGTTACAAGTGCATCGCCGAAAAAAGCTTCGACATCGACTAACTAAATCGAGGACAAGTCCTCAAGCGATGTGTCCTCGAGCAAGGTGCTGAGTGCCATCCTGCATAGTTGAACGACCTGATATCGGGCAAGTGTTAACACCTTCCAGATGACGAAAGCGCAGGACCTCATTCATCACTATATTGAGTTGATACCAAACTCCAGAGAGAGAAGGACGTGGTGCCTACCGCCTCCGGTCGTCTGACATCTCGTTGACTATGCCTGACTCGTTGCAATAGCAGCAACGTTGGCCACCTGGGCGCGATAGCCTCGGCCAAATGCAAACGGGACGACTTCTTAGCACAAGGTCACGCTGATCCTGATGATGTTGATCCGTCGATGGCCGTACTATCTCGAGATCCCTGGTTGTTTGGGCCGAACGCCTCATGTGCGTAGTACAACTAGACGTCGCTGGCCAATTTGCACTGTGCAGGCTAGTGTTCATCGCCCCAAGCTGGCCATGGTTTGTTGACTCAGCCGTCCTGACTCACCTCGCACATCTCTGTGTCCGCATCCCCTCGCCCCGCCATCCGTCGACAAAGAAGTCCTCGATCTGCATTACGACTGCAACTTGGCATCGATGGAGGAAGCGAAATCTCGGCAATGCCGACGGATTTCTAAGATAAATTAATGTGCTAAGGGCATCGGTATATAGTGTGCCTGTACCGAGTGTAACTTTCATGGTTGTTGCCATGTTGTCTAGCCAAGGCGATTTGAAACGCGATCAATTGCTGGATCGGCCGCGGCTAGGTGTGCCTTGTCGTGTGTACCATGTCAACCCTTGCTCGTTATCTTTGAATATGCCGTAGTGAGTCAGGTTCGAGCTGTACGAAGATGAAGAGCAAGATGGGGTTTTCCTGTGTACTAGATATCTCGAAGCAGTTTAGGGTATGCTCGAAAGACAGAGCTGGTAACAAACCTTAGCTCCATGCATTCCGTAGTAGTTCTGCTACGTCGGCGCAACGACAACCATCGGTCCGCGACTGTCAAGTTTCTGCAAGAAGATGGGGATGCTGGAAGCAGAGCAAGCTCTCGATCTCGACGATCGAATGGCCGACGGATCCCAAGCAGAAAGAGAAGGGCTGGAAAAGAGCCAAGAATGGAGTGATTGCTCTAAGTTTGCTTGCCTCCTCCACAAGTTTGCAACCAACAGAGCCCATGGGATGGCAAAGCAGAGCACTTCCAGGCTCTGCAACGGTCATTGAAGCGCTTCAAAGCTAGCGCAAAGCATCGAATTGGATCTTCTCGACGCGAGGTAGCGACGGATGTTGGTCCGCTGCATCAAGATGCGAAGATACATGAGCAACAGAAGACGAAGATGCGAGGCGGACCGACTGAAGTTCTGATTAACACCGCCTACAAGCATCTACGCTAGAGCTTGAGGACGCTCATTTACCTTCCGTACCGCAAACTGGGGCCGTCCATGTTGATTCGTTATGTCCGTCGAAAGACGACAAATAGCTGTCCACCAAACATCACGTCTTGACAAGCAAACGTCCATGCATCTAGACCTGTAACGTGAGTGCCTTGGCTGCTGTTTTCACAGCACTGAGCTTTCGAAGCGTACGCAGACAGGTTCGAGCTCCCCTCTCACTCTCGCTTTCGGTGCAATCCGTGACATAGTCTGAGCCACCCGACAGCAGTTGTCAAAGTCTCAGCTGTCCCCCTCCGTTGAAAATCACTTTTGAATTCCGTCTCGAGCTGCAGAGCTCGACGAGAGCTACACCAGAGTCCAAGCGAGACTCCCCATGGTGGTGCCCGACACGTCGCTCGTGACATATCAGACACCTTTGTTCAGAGCTTTTCCAGTCTCCAAGCCGCTCGTCGTCGGCCCCACGTGTCGTCTTCCTAGTATCGCCCTGATGAACCAAGATCAAGTCAAGGAAAACTACAGTGCATCTGCCAACCAGGACACGTCGGACACCCGCCACAAGGCAGCACTCTCCTTTATCCTGTCGTCATCCGATTCCGAGTCTGATTCGGACACACCCAAGACCAGGAAGCGCGAATTACTTAGTGAACCGACCGTAGCTAAGCGTAGACGCAGCGTGGCAACTTCCGTAGCCCCTACGGCTATAGCTACAGCTTTAGCTTCGAAGCCGCAGGTCAAAAAGGGCAGCAAGTTTTGCACTGTTGAAGGATGTACCAGCCGCGCTAAGCACGCCAAACGCTGCTGGAAACACGGCGGATGGGTCCGATGCAAGGAGCCGGACTGCAACAACCGCGCCAAGTCCAAGGGCGTCTGCTGGTCGCATGGTGGCGGCACCGTGTGCTCGTTTGAGACTTGTGATACTATCGCCGTGTCGAACGGATTTTGTTGGGCTCATGGCGGCGGCAAGCGCTGTCAGGTGCCCAAATGTTCCAAGCCTGCGTACGAACGCACACAGAACTACTGCCAGGCGCATTATGAGGAGTTCGGTGCCGTTGCCGACTCCAAGACCAATTAGTCGTATTAGCGTTAGAAGTGTGTGTACAACCAAAGAAAGTGTGTTATCATTGTCCGCCATGGTCTCGGGAAACATTGCTATTGTTCACGGTTTACCTGGCTAACTCATGTACACATGGACCATATCTGCGTCCAGCGCCCTTCCACGCGGTTTCGATGAGTCAGCATACGTTAACGTGCAGCACAAGCGAATTAGTGCACGCAAAGTGTCTATTGTACACTTCGAGTTCCATATCTAGTAGCTAGCTGGATGAGGACGCGTCCACAAGTTGCTCTGTGGACACCACGATACTAAGTTTCTCCTGAAGCGGCTGCAGCATTAGCAACTTTCGTAAAGCGGCAGTGGAGCAAAGTGCACAGCCCGATCACCGTAGTTGCAGAGGAGATGGAAGCAACGATCGACTAATGCACTGCCATTGCACAATTGGACTCTTGGGGGCGTTCATGTCGACCGCATGCCTAGTGCAGAGAACGGAAGAGCTTTGGTGCAGCGAACACAAGATCTCGCGATGTGTCTAGCTGAGCAACCCCGCATTCTCCTCGCGTTGAGTGTTGCGTCATCTGGTGGGCTAGTCCATGTCGAGCAAGTCCGTCGAGATAGCGCAGCGAGTGGACTGTCGGGAAACTGCAACAACCACCACGCGATGACAGTTCCATCTGCGCCCCATATCCGAGTTGACATCTCGACGGGGCGATTGAAAGTGTAGAGTGCCCAAGCCCCGCAAGAGAGGGACCCAAGAACATGACTCGACACGTCGAAACAAAAGAAAGACCTTATCATATTTACGCCGTCCAACGTAATCTCTACATAAGACACCGCCACCTCTACATGAAGCTACATGTCTGCTTCTCCAAATCGTCCACTACATCACGACGAAGCCGATTTCCTTGACTCCAGGCACTTTATTCCTGAGACCAAAGACTCGTGTCGAATTGCACTGCAAATTTCAGTTTGTCGCTACCGACGACAAATTCATAGACTCACATGGCGCTGCAAAAGCCTGAGTCAACGACTTGAGTTCACCACCGAGGCTTTGTGTCTCTCGCAATCTACCTCATCATGGTCTCGCACCGAAACCTTATTCCGACTGCAGATAATGCTGCGTTTCCTGCTGGGATGCTGGAACGGTGCTTGGTCCTTATCGCCTCGTCGACGCTCGTTATGTCGCTTGTCAACGGGGCACGGAAGGGTCAATTGTTACAGACATCGACAAGGAGCACGTTGAAGTGGATAGGCAGACTGGAAGGTCCGACACATGTGCACGCAGTCATCACTCGCCTGCAAAACCTACGCGTGAGTCAGGCTTTGCTGCGCCAAGACACCGAGTCCAGCAGCTGAATCCTTGTCGGCGCTAGAGAAGGAGCTCGTTCGTTGCAGGACCCGGGCAATCACAAGTGTTCATGTTCAAGATCAGCACTGCGACGGTCCTGATGCTGCTTCAACACTGATGAATCAGCATCACGCTGTGCTAGCCGGAGCTCGAAACGCACAGTCGCCGCGTTCAATTGCTGGTGTGAGCCGTCTCGGTGGTGCTATGCTGCTGACACCCGACAGCCGATTTCATCAGCTAAGCAAGCAAACGCGACTGCTGCTGCTGGTGTGTCATGTTGAAGACAGCAGATCTCAGGCAGAGGTGGATGGGACCGACCGACGAGTGACTACAGACTGCAGTCGACCAGAGGGCGTTCAGCACTCGTGAGTACATGCCCTGTTGCAGAGCGTACATACCACAATGGCAGACGCGCAAATCGAAATGGACGTAAACTCCGAGGTGGCAATCGCCATAAGCAAGTATCTGTCGAGTCTATGCTTCACCGTGCGGCCGGAGCGGATGGTACGGCGGAAACTCCTTCGGTGTTTGCGCGATGCCGTTGTCAGTGGATAGGATACGAGATAATCAAGGTGGTGCTTGATTTACGAGAGCAGCAAGATGCTCATCGGGAGCTGCCTACATCAACTTACATGTACTTGTTCCCGTCCTTGTTGCAAATTAAGAAGGGAAGTTTGCTTACCCCATCTACACCGTAGAGTCTACGTTCTCCAGCCAAAATCCTAATCGCTCAACGTAGGCGATCACACACCATCAGTGTAGTCTATGCTGTCCACTTCAACATAATGCAGGCAAAGCCTCAAGTTGGATCGTGCCCAACATCGCAAAAAGATCCATCAACTCCACGGGTTCGAAGCCTAACTGCGACCACAGTACAAATGTCTTCTCCACATGCTAGCCACCATCAAACGTTGGTATCGTTGGAATGTCGTGACAACTGTGACTGCCCAACCTCCGATGTACAACGGCGTCATGGTGTCGCCATTTCGAGAGTCCTTCCTACCAATAGGACACACACCAAGACTCTTGACAATCCGTCGACGTTGTGCGAGCCAAGTGCCCCCGCCCCGAGACGAACGTCACGCGTAAGTGCCTTACAAGCTGTTTTCGCAGCACGTTGCAGTTTGCCTGCTCTTGTCACCTCCAGCTCAGCTTGCGGGCAGCACCTGTCGCCGAGCACATGGCACTCACGTCTCACCTTGCCACCGAGCTCTTTCCAACTGTATCCCTTTCCACTCTCTGTCGGCTTTCGGTGCATCCAAAGCAACATAATCCGAGCTGTTCTCGTAGGTCAAAATCTGTCTTTCACGGCTGTCAAGTCTCGGAATCGAGTCACTTGCAGATTTGCCATCCATCGCACGAGCGAACGAGCGTTGGGACCCACAGCCGCCACGTGAGAACCGATCGCCCTACGCTTTTTATGCAAGAGAGAGAAGTCTGCGAACGAGGCGCCTGTCCGTTCCTTTCATTGTCATCACAGGATCGAATAGTCCCTCTCTTGTCGCGATGGATGTGCGCGACAAGCTAACGTTGGCACACCCGGCGACAACCTTGAGCAACCCGACCAGCGTCATCACTCCGAGTGGCTTACCAGTCGTAAGGCCATTCCGGAATTTCGCCGTTGGGCCCACCGTGTCTCCAGCCTCGCGGTTCACCCCCAGTACGATCATGCAGCAGCAACACCTCTCTGAACACTCTTCCGATCCCATTAATGATACCAAAGACAAGGCCGCCCTCTCCTTTATCCTGTCCTCGTCTGAATCCGAATCGGATACCGAAAATTCGAGCTACAAAAAGCGCGGATCAATTACTGGCGCTAGTGATACCAAACGGAAACGCTCAGTAGTGCCTTCAACTTCGGACCCTGCAGCACCCATCCGGAAGGGCAGCAAGTTTTGCACCGTTGAAGGATGTACCAGTCGCGCTAAGCACGCCAAACGCTGCTGGAAGCACGGCGGATCAGTTAAATGCAAGGTGCCGGATTGCATCAACCGCGCTAAGTCCAAGGGCGTCTGCTGGTCGCATGGTGGCGGCACCGTGTGCTCGTTTGAGACTTGTGATACTATCGCCGTGTCGAACGGATTCTGTTGGGCTCATGGCGGCGGCAAGCGCTGCCAGGTTCCTAATTGTTCCAAGCCTGCGTACGAACGCACACAGAACTACTGTCAAAGCCACTATGAAGAGCTGGGCGGTGGTGGATCGAACTAGGTGTATGTTCTCAAGTGTTATCGTTAGAAAAATTATAAACTGTGGTTGACGTTTTCGTATTTTTGCATCGATCTATCGTTAAGCGATGATTTATCACGAACTGTTTCACTTCACTGAATGATGTGGGAACGACTCATGGTCTTTTCATGCAGCGGGGGCAATTTCGTTTCCCAACAAGTGCATTCAGGTATCCAGTAAGGTTGATGATAAATTATATGCTAAGGCGGATTTGATCGACCAGGATTCAATCTACTGTACTCCCCACCGAAGATGCGTCGTGTCACGGTAGGATTGCATAGTAAACAACGGATCGCTTGAGAGAGCGAAGCTGAAGCCACGCAAACGATCCCATTTCGGTGAGTACACAATGGACTCTTCGTTTTGATCTCACCGAAATCGTTTGTCGTCTCGTTTGAGGCGCACCACAATGCTGATATAATAGTTGACCATCAACAACTGCTGAATACGGACTGACTTTTTTTAATTAATTCTTACTGTTTGAAGTGAAATTCGCCTAGAGATGACTGTGTTGGCGGCTCCGTATGTTCAGGGTTCGAAAAAACCATGTTCAAACATTTACGTAAAAACATTTGACTGGTTTTTTTCTTTTTACTAGAACACACTCATGGTCTAATCACTTTTTACGTGTTTTTACGTAGCTTTAGATCTGGCACTGCAAGTTCACGGGTGCATAGACGCTCTTCCGAAAAGAGCCAAAATTCGGCAACAACGTGAGTGGCAGACTTGTTTGCAGCAGCGTCGTGATGCCTCCGTTATATGTTGTGAGTGCGATCCACTCCGCTACTGCACTCGCGGCTCGAGACGTCTACTGACTATTTAATCGAAGAGGAAGGAGTTGAAGCTGCCGAGGAATCCTGTGTTCATCTTGTGCACACAATGGAGACGGTGAGGCTAGGGATTCCATGAGATCCACATGAAGCGAAGCTCGACGTTTTACTGAGTTCACTCAGCCGCTCGTGTAATCTTGACGCTTCTGACGCTGTTGAGATGACCCTGATGAACGTTGGTTTCACACTAAAGATGTTGATCGGCGAAACTGTGCCGTAGGTGGTCTGCGTTCGTAGTTCTGGCTCGTGCACTGCTGTACGTACAACACCGACGCTATGTTTCTTAATTCACCGCCTAAATTCCTGGATGTGGATGGGTTACAGTGGCGGGTGAACTACCTGAAGTGCAATACGTGGTTTCTTAAGCAATGTGTGCACAGAATTTTTCCACTACGAAGCAAAAATGCGACGGCATTACTGAAGGTCGAGGAATCCACGCCAAGGCGAAGCACTACTACCAGCTGAAATTTTGGACGTGATTTATAATCCCAAGTCTAGTCATGTGAAGGTTATCAGCTCCATTACTCGCAGTATTTTCCAAGTTTACTAGGCAATGTAAATTTCTCGTACTCAGGTGCGAGATGCCCCAGCTGAACGACTTGCCTTTAGAGATGTGTTGCCCCGCGAGATGGGTTCGCGAAAGCGATCTAAGTATGCTCGATAAGCTTGATCACACCTGACACACTTCCACCAGCCCTTCTTGTTGTCTCTATCATACGGAATTGTAGTTGGAAGGAAATGCTTGCGATCTTCGCCTTCAGGGCGGCCAATGCGACCTTGTCCGCGTGAAGACGCCATGAACACCCCTGTTGCGTAGATGGAATCTGCGAGTCCTCCTGCACGAAGCTCAAGTTCAATTATGATACTTCTTTGCCAGGACTAGAGTGACAATAGACAACTGTAGAGGTATATTTTTTCCTGTGGACCCCCAGTGCGGGCCCCGCTGTGGAGTCTACGGCCATTATAGCTTACGTATCGTTTTGGATACCACACGGACCACCACATATGTGGTATTTTTGGAGGCCTTTCAATGTGGTAGCGTTGCCACACGTTAATTTGTGTGTATCACATTAAAACATTAGACTGGGTTAACCTGGTTTAATGTTTTTAAGAGCCTGTTCAAACATGTTCAAACATGTTCAAACATGTTTGAACATAACCATGGTTGAACTGACCGGTAAACCCTGGTATGTTAGTGTTCATGCAGATCAAGCGAGAAAGGCCAACCGTGTTTCCAATGTTCCGATAGTTCCATGGAGTTCTTTAGGGGCCACCGAGATAACTTCGGGTGTAACTTCAAACAACATACTGGTCGTGATAGAGTGTCGGAGACTAGAGTATCACATATGACGAAGAAAATACCTTTGTTGAAGCGCTCAAAGTGCAACAAAATGCTAGTATAGTACGCTACGTAATATGCAGCACACAATGTTAAACGTTCGGGTGGTTCGCATCGAAGAGAATCCATGACATCATCATAACACCGCGTATCTTACTTTCTTTCAGAACCGATTGATGACAGATGTGAAAAGATCTAACATCTCTATTGTTCAGAGGTAAATCACTAGTTGTTATTTTATCCAATTATCGATTGTCACTTCAATATTTGACTTGATTCGCTCGATCCGAAATTCTATTAATCTGGTCATTCTATTTGAAATCGTCTGTAGCACGCAGTTTCAGGATATTGTTGTAGTGAGGAAACGATTTTTTGTGTGAAGGAAAGTGTTCACATTGGTCTTGGCACTCTTCGCGCCCCACCACCATCTGACCAGTCCATGGCTTGAAGCTTGTCCACCTCATAAACGTGACTTGGTAATCTTCGTTCCCTTCCTCTCTTCGTCTTGTAGATGGCACTAATTGTTGCAGTGATTACCGTGGTCGTACTTCGAGTAGCACCAGATTCCCTGCGCTGTGTTGTTGCAGTATCTAACTTAGTTAGATGCAGAATGAGCTGCCAGTATCTCTGCAATGTTGTGACCACTAACACTAAAGCTCATTTATACAAGTTAATAGTAACAATAATTAAAGTGACAATGGAGGTCAGTACTCACCAGAAGAGCTGGATAGGGCTGTTGACCATGTTATTGCTGGTAAGCCGACCAAGCAAGTCTCGCTAGAGACAGGCATAGCGTAAGGCACGCTGTGAAAGCACGCGGTTGCTAGGGAAAATATTGAAGATGAGGGCGATAAGCGCAGGGTTCTTTGCCGCTGATACCAGCCGGACCAGACGTAAGATCGAGCCAGTGGGTCGTCGGGAGACAGCAAGTCGGTCGCGAGCGCCAGGGAGTAGTTCACAAGGCCAGTGCAATGACAGAGATGATCTTCGATTAGGGAGTTGATGACGGTTGGTACAAGCAGCTCATGGAGCGCCTCCACGGTGGACGGGTCAATATCTTACAATGGTTCGCAATTGTGTCGTCGCGCCTGACGTGACCAAGTTTTTCGAGACTATGACCACGTTGATCATCAAAGAACGGTATGACAGCAGTCGTATCTCCAGATCGATGAGACTGCGTTCCAGTCCTGACCCGGACGAAACAAGCCGTCGCCATTCTGGGCTCGCACAACGTCTGGAGGTTGGCAGCAAGTGCAAGCTTTCACCTGACTGTCGTTGTCGCCCGCAGCGCTACGAGGTTTGTCATCCCTCCTGTGTTCATTCTACATGACGAAGTAGTTTCGATGGAGATTCTACGTGGCTTGAATGCACCGGGTGCTGTTATAACTACGACAGACTCAGGCGTCATGAACAAGGTGCTGTTCTCGAGTTGGCTTCCGTTATTGTCGCTGCTGAGCCCTCGCCAATTCGTAGACCTCTGGTTCTTACATGGACGTTTATGGCACTTTTTTCCATACTTCTCATACGGGTTGCAGCAACTTACCAGATCAAGCTTGTTTGTTTGTCATCTAATGCTACGCATCTCTTCCAACCTTTAGATGTTGCTGTTCTTTTAGTTGTTTCAAGTCCAAGCTTCGCACTGCTTTAGAACTTATCAAAGATGATATGGATGAATATCATCACTTCTCCGACCGTACTTGAGTTTTGTATAAGGAACAAGGGCTCTCCATAGGCCAATCAGCGGATTTTAATTATAATCAACAAATCAGGTGATAGAAAAAAAATGTTTTTAACCAATCATTACATAGCTAGCTTGGAGAGTCCTTTACACCAGCCACTTCGACGGATCGGGTCGGAGTGGCACGAAAAATATGTATATCGGCATACAAATTACTAGTGTAGTGCATATCAGGCGCATATTTACCCTCTCTCCGACCAGTCCGACCAGCATGGGCTTAGACGAGCTTAAACCTGGGAACACCAAGCGTGCCAAGGATACGGCTGTCACTGCGTTTAAGGCGTTTGTAAAACGCGAACATGTAGAGTTTGACTATGTTAAGCAATGCATTGAACAAGACGCTACAGGTAAGTGCTTTGTGTCTGTATTAGACAAGTTTGGAATGTATTTTGCATTTAATGAGGGTAAGAAGGGTAAACCACTTGCCCGGAATACTGCTATGCAGTACTTCAGACAAAGTAAGATGTGGCTGTTTGAGTTCTTCTCCGTGCAACGACATATAGTCGAAGCAAAGTTGCTGAGCATGGAGAAGACGCTCGATAGCTTCTGCATGAAGCGAGATGGAAAAGTAGTCAACAAGGCACCGCCGTGCTCAAAGGGCGACTTAAAGAAGATGATGCTGTATTTGTATGAGAAGGCAAGTTCCGCTAGTGACTACCAAGACGCAGCTTTGCTGTGTCTGCTGTGGTACCTGTTTGGACGAGCTTCGGATCTGTCCCTTATGCGAAAACAAAACCTCTCGGTCGATGCAGGCAAGGTGTTCTTCGTGCGTTTCATCCGCATGAAGATCTCCGAAGAGCAAGGTCTCTCGCTGTTCCCGGACGCCGACTTCGTCACCTGTCCGCTGCATGCGATTGCCATGGCCATTATCACGCAGACAGCTCCAGCCGTCGCCTTGATTGACAACTTGCCTGACGTCCCTGTCGCTACTGCCGTAAACTTGTCTCCGTCGACGCCGCTGTTGGAGGTCCTCAATCATCCGGAAGAATTCGCCGCACTTGAACCCTCAGCGTCGCCTGCAAGAACTTCCCGAGCTCCCGTTGATACTACTCCAACGATCTACACCCATGTCAACTGCCTGTTGGATCGCGTCGCTCGCGTTGCAGGAGTCTCGGATCCTCTGACGTCGCACTCGTTCCGTCGAGGAGGTGCGCAACACGTGAACGGTTGCGATGGCTTGACGCAGCGCTGGATCTTCGATCGTGGTGCCTGGAACATGAGCACAACAAACAAGGGGTTCAATTACATCTTCAATACAAGCCGAAAAGATCACAAGGTCAGCAAAGCACTCAGTGGATACGACACTGAAACCAAAGTGAAGGCGCTGGATTTGAAGCCGTTCGACACCGAGACGCAGGAGAAGATCGCCGATGTCCAGCGCTTGCTGTTCACGACTTGCTAGAGGATGGAAAGCGCCAAGTACAATCTTAGTCAACAAGTATTCGATGTCCTCACGGCTTACCTGATTTTGCACTACCCACTGATGAAGAAGCTTCAAGCAGACGGTCAGGCTGTCAGGCGCATGGAGTCAGCTGCTGTCAATGCGGGAGCTTCAGTGACAGAGCTCCTGGTATGGTCTTCGCACCTTGCGGTCTGTCAAGCAACGATCCCCGAGACAAGTCAAGAGCAAGAAACCACCCACATCACCGAACAAAGCAACCAGAGCAAGATCATCGACCATCAGCGTAGTGTGATTGATCAGTTAATGGAGCACATCAAGCGTCAAGATGAGCGCATGGATAATCTAGAAGCTGAAATGGACGGAACATCATCACAAGACAAGAACAGGAAACGTCAGCGAGATTCATCAGAAGAACAAGATAAGCCAAAGCGCCGACGAGGGTCAGTGACGAACCTTCGTAGTATCTGGTTTGCGTGGTACGCTCAAGAGCCACGGATGTGGCAGTCAACAATCTCGAAGCAGCAGAAGTCCGACGCTAAGCTGCTTGTGGCCTTCATGAAGCTCTTCTTGGACGGCGGATTCGTGTTGGATACGACAGCGCCGGACTATCGCGATCGAGTCCTGGACTTAAGTAAGCGGGCGGAGGAAGCTGTGCTCTCGTTTTTATCCGAGCGTAAAATCACTTCGCGTGGGGCAGGTAACGTCCTCAAGCATCTTCGCAGTCTCCACCGCTCAGGCATCCTCAACGCCAAGATTGAGCGTTATCAGCGTCTGATCCAGACCGCTGCCATCACGGACCCCGCTCCTGGATACAGACAGGACGTACTGGAAGTCATAAGTGAGTAAGTTAGATAGACCTGCATTCAACCAGTAAATAATCACTCTTGTGTCAGACTGGTAGCTCTTGATATCGTTACATCAACGCTCTGTAGTTAGAACAACATCGACTGCAACACATGATGATACCTTGGGTGGGAATTGAATCCACGACCATCCCTTTCGGGGGCTCTTCCACTGAGCTACCAAGGTGGGGGTTAGCACAACTAAAAGCAGGGTACTCATCTGGAGGCCCGAGGGGGAATTAACCTCCACAGTTCTTCGTGAAGGCGGCAACTCTGCTAGCCGCACCGCGTTCGGCACGGCCCCTCCATACACCCTCCTCTGGGTGGTCACTCGGGCACTGACCGCGTCTGACTGAACACCCACAACTGAATACCAATCATTTTTGTTTTCGTAATTACCTTTTTACGACGAGTTTTTACATTACATCTTACTTTTTGTATACTATAAGTTTATCTACATCTGGTCGGAGAGGTCGGAGGTCGGATAGATTTTGGTATGGGCTCCTCCACGATCAGCAAGGGGAAGCAAATTAAGTTGGTGGGGCTTGACTGGCTAGAATACAGCTTCAGCAACAGCATCAAGGCCGGGTTCAGGGCATGCCGGTTGTATCCACTTTCTCACCATCGCATGACCGAGTGCTTGCAACAGTTTCAACGTAATGGAATACCAGGATGGCTGCGCGGATCAAGATCAAGACTATTGTGCAGAACGATCTACTCGTGCTACCTTCACCCAAGAAGAAGACCGCAACCGTAGCGGGTCGATTACTGACTGAAGACTTGCTGCTGCAGATTGCCGAAGATAGCGACGAACCGAAGAAGCCTAATAACAGAAAGTCATGCGCAAACGAATCTCGGAAGGCGCCTCAAAAATAGAGCAAAGATAAAACCCTACAGGAAGCCGTAGTGTAGACGCTCGGATTAGAAAAATACATGAGGGCACGTCAGTAGGTGCACCTACTGCCTTGGGCTTCCGCCACCAAGGCTTTCCTTTCGGCAACTTCACTTTACATGGGCTGCTGAGAGATTTGAACCTCTGCCTGTCATGGCAATAACAGGTGCCTTAACCACTTGAGGAAGTAGCAACCAATTTAACCTCGCCTATTCAATTGAATATTTAATTTTATGCGCATAAGTTTTCTGTATGACCAAAGCCCCACCGTAGCTTTCGTCAGCTTCACATTGGCATCATTGTTGCTCGTATCATCATCACTGCTACTAGTTTCCTTTGCTGGATCCTTTTCTTCCTCGTCATCGGAGCGTGTTTCCGAAAAAAGGTCCGCCTCGACGGGGATTTCGACATCATCAGACTTGTGGTCTTAAATGCTGGTTGACGAGAAATAGGACGTAAGGGATTGTGCTAGGTGCTGTAGTACGTTTTGCATAATATTGGCTATCGTTCAACCTCACCATTGACGGCCACCTCGCAAAAATGAACCGATCTACACTGGGGAATTCTCCAGTTTCCAGGTCGAGAGGGCGATAGCCCAGTGTCAACTCTGCCATACCCAAGAACACTGCAGATCGAGTTCGCATCGCCAATTTGTTGACTTGCTTTTGTTTTGATATGTGATAATATTCCACACAATCGCAAACTTTATAAGGCCTTCGTGTCTGATTTTCTACTTCATAGCTTCTCGTATGGTGTTTGTCTCTCAAGGGTTTGGCCACTCTCATGTTGTCAACAAGAACTACGTAATACAGGATCTCACCTCAGACATGTGGGCAATTTGCAGCTGTACGAGCTGCCTGAACTTTGCTAAGTAACTTGCCATTGAGCTTCTCTACCAAGCAGTTCTCCTCCGGCGTGTACATGTTAGTAGCCAGCATATGTCATCCGTCGGTTCTAGTCGTACCTTATCCACGTTTTGGTCCGCGTGGGTTGTTTCCGTGGCACTTCCTTCTTTAGACGAGTTATAGCTCGAGTGGGTGGGATGATCGACGTACGGACGGACTAGTGCCAATACTAGCGTCAACTTTGCAAGTGGATCCCAGGATGTTTTAAGAGAAGAGCCAAGTTACTGAACCTCAACTTGGCGGACACCATTACGTTTTGACGGCGTAAAATTGCTGTGACAAGGTGGTCTTCAGAACCATCAGCGACGACAACGGGTTGCTCGTGAGTGCAGCGGTGTGGGTAGTGATCGCGAATGTATCGACGAATGCGCGAGACATGGAAGTATGGATGTAGACGGATGCCAGGAGTTAGACCCAATGTATACGTATCTGGTCCTGACATCTTGCTAATTCGATAGGGTCCAATGCGTCAAGCGGCTAGTTTCCGTTTACCTGTTGTATCTATGTGAACAATGTTTCTGTGTTCAAAAGCATCTCGTCCACTTCAGCAAAAGCAAATGTGAGGTCGATTGCAATCATATGTATTGGTTTACTGCATTTGAGCCACGGCCATAGCGTACTGAGCCGCCTCCGCAATGATGACTTGATGATGAGGCACGAAAACAGATGAAGGAGTGGTGCGGACTGGTTGAACGACGCATTCAATTACTGAGCGTGGTTGATATATGATATCCTCCATAAACGAAGATATTACAATGGCCGAATGCACGCTTAAGTTATATGCGAATTCGGTGAGAGATAAATGCCGATTCCAATTATCTTGGTGGGTCGAGACAAAGCGACGGAGGCGTTTGATGACAAATTTGATGATAGCCTCCGACTAACCGTCCGTAGATGGCTGAAGCGCCAAGCTCAAACGAAGTTTTGTTCCTTGCAGCTCCATAATAGCCCCCCAAAATACCGCAGTAAATTTTGTGTCGCGATCCGAAAAAATAGATAACGAGAGACCATGAAATTGTAGATAACAGTCGCAAAAGAGTTAAGCCGTCTCCACAGCTGTAGCTGTTGAATGGATAGCCAGAAAATTCCCCCGCTTAATTAGTCCGTCAGCAGCACAAGACCAGCGTCATAGCCATCAGGTCGTGACCGGTAGGGGGAGAGGAAATTCGTGCTTGTATGTTCCCAACGTTTTTCAGGAATCTCAAGTCGATGAAACAACCCTACTGGTTTGCCACGTACCGATTTGTTTCGTTGGGTAAGTACCGGTAGACTGACACATCCCCTTTCAGTAATAGTTCTCTAGCTGGAGAAGCATTGCCTTAGCATGCATGGCCAAGGTGACTCCGTGTGGGAACATCGTGCTCTTTGAAAAGCACTGTTTTTCCGCAGCTCAGGTACATCAGGAGCACAGCGTCGGGGAGGTGAATCAGGCCGTAACTGGGAGAACAAGTGGGCGATCAAGTAAGTAGACATTTCATGTACGCATAACATTGGGTGCTGCAAGCAATTCTTTCTCGCGAGTAGAATAAATCAACTCTGGCTTTGAGAGTTTCCGGTTTCCGTACGTAATCACCTACTTGCTTCCCTGCTCATAGAGTTGATAAAGGTGACCTGTACGGCAAAGTCCCAGGCATCGACATTAACGTGGAACGATTTGGTGAAGTCAGGATGGACAGAAGTGGCGTCGAAGCGGGCGCAGTTTTGGGGAAATTGACAATATTGAAGTGTTGAATGTCCAGAGGAATTGCGTCTTGATGTCATTTATCTCGGATGGCGATCGTCAACACTGTCACGTGCTCCGCAAAACCTGCCTTAATTCTTATGACGTAGATGCACGTTCCCAGGAAGGATTGCACCTCGCATTTTGCCGTGAGAATTGGCCAGTCTCGAAGCTTGCGTATTTTTCTTCGGGTCCAGTTTCTGGATGCCGTCACGGCAGATTAAGTCCCTAATGCATGATATCTCTGGCTGTCAGAAGATACATTTCTCAATCTTAATACACAGAAGCTCTTGTTTACACTTTTCCAACACCCATTTGATAGCCGACAGCTGATCTGTCAATCGAGTTTGGCTTGGTGATAACGAAGAGACCATCGAAGAAGGTTTGAAAAATAAACTGTAATCTGCGAATATGCAATAGACAAACCTACTGAAGAACGACGGGCTGCTGGAGATACCCATAGGTGTGACAAAGAACTCACAGAGGACGTCCGGAGAAGCTTATGCAATTGACTTTTCCTCGAGTCGTATCTGGTAAAAGCATAAAAGGTCCATGACGAAAAAAGTTCCCCTGTGCCATCGCCCGCAGGATTTCGTCTTTGCGTGGAATTGGACTAGCCAAAACTTTTACTTTGGGGTTGAGTCCACGGAAGTCGTGGACGATCATCCATTTCTCTCTGCTTTTAGTGGGTACACAATAAGGGGGCGAAGATGACCGAATGACTCCAGCCATGAGCACCTTTCTGAGAAATGCCTGGACCACAGCCTACTGCTCGAGTAAAAGTGGAAATTGTTTTCGATACACCAGTGCTGTGCCAGCAACTTCGGTGTCGAACCCATGCCATGGTGGTGAGAAGGCGGTATGTTTGAATGTTCCGAGCGAATTATTCAGTTGTTAATGTGAATAACTTGTGGATAAACGGATGTGGCGTTTAGAGACTTCCAGACAGGTTCAGCCTTTGTTTCGTTAGAAATCGGAGTAAAAAAACAGATCTCGTTGTCCATGAAGAGAAGAAATTTCTAAAAAAATCTCGAGACTGGCATGAATTGTTCACGAAGATATCCGTGTTGCAGATAATAGTGCATGAGGAGGTTCTGCTCATCGAATTTCTGGGGTGACAGCGTGCTGTGTTGCACGCGACGACGTGCAACTCGGTGAGTTAGGTAACGAGGAACACATGGCTTGAACAATAATACCGCGTAGTCATCAGATAATTATCGTGGTCGAGTTCGATCTTTGCCTAATCTATTCGGGATGATCCCTTCCGCTAAGCATGGCATCCCTAGCAAATGTCCTTCATTGCGTGTACGTCCATAAAGATAGCCGTAAAATGATAAGTTAGAAAGTCAGGAAGTTAGATTGATAAAGAGCATATTCGCCTTGGAATAAATTAAATGCGACCCGTTTCTAGCTTTAGTTTCGGTGGACGACCATGTTCAATCACCTTCAACTTGAGCTTTTCGGCTAATCCTGTGGTGATTGCATAGAATGATGCCTCTGAATCGACGAAAGCGGAGACAACAGTTCCTTGTAGTCTTGCTGACTGCATCAAGTAACCGTATAGAGATTTTCCTGAATGTCTCTCTCTGCATCATCGCTTTCGTATGCAATGGGGTGTTGAGCTCCGAGGCAGGCTGCGATTCTATCGTATGACCATCGGGAGTGCGCTTTTTATGGCAGGGATGGCAGCCCACCGCGACACTTAGTTTTTGTGCGCGCCGATGCCCTTCGCCGATCAGACCGGTGACTTGTAACCCTTGGCAAGGCAAGTGAAGCAGCGTTCTGGTATTGTAGCGGGGATATTCTAGGATGTTGAGTATCGCTAGTGCCACGGCCACGACCTTGTAGCTCATCTTAGCGTCCTGATGGGATCAAACCCTGTGTAAACTGTAGGGGACGGCTATTTCTTGGCTCGCGAGCGTACTCAAGCCGCTGCGCGTGTTCGGTTGTGTCCTGGTGAATAATAGAAATATTTTGGCTGATGTATGAGTTTCGAAAGTTTTGTTAGTCGAATCAGCGTTTGATAACTTCTGACAGCTGTACCGACGATTATGAGAGCAGGATCATAAACTTAGACGTAAATTCTTCTGGCACCCAGTCGCTTGAAGCTCGTACATCTTGGTGAGCAGTATATACTCGAAATCATTGTCTCTGAATCAGGACATGTTCGAGGTACATCACCTACCATTGCCTTGAATCCTCTGTTCCGTTGCATAGAGTCCGGACCGAGAATTAGTACCTATCTACAAATCAATAGTACTGGCTTTCTCTTTGGTTGTAGAAAGCTGTAAAGTGCTCTTCAATGTGGAAGATTCAATGCTTCAAATCTTCGTTGTTCTAACCAAGGAACTTTGTTGGATTGGTTCTTTGGTTTCGCTGGTTGCATTTGACTGTTGTGTAGCCTCGTACATCTGTGGTATTTTCGGTTGGTGTTATTTGGTATGACCAAAAGCTTTCGGTTGCATCATTATTCGGGCCCACCGGGTATAGCTCCTTCAAATTTCCCTCAATCTTTGCTTGCTGTACTAGCCGCCCAGTAGATACATGAAATCGATAATCACACGGATCCACCTTGTCGCGGCAGGGTGTATGCGGCTACCACTTTACTACAAGATAGAAGATCAGGCAAAGGAACCTCCATAAGCACCGCAATATTTGTTGACGATATTGGAAATATATAGGCGATACAATTCATCCTCCGCAGCAAACCAGTAAAACTCAGCACCGTTCTTTACTGTACTTCTGCAAACGAAGTTCCCCTATCGTGGGCTCCATATTGATGTACTATCCTGTTCCTGTTTTGTTTGTGACTTCTGCTCACCACCAAAACAACCGCAAAAGTGCATCTAATTGCATCCTCCAGTATAGACCTGAGACTCGCAACATTCCGCTGGATGTGCTCGAATACCACATGGAGTACCAGCTTTGTATGCCCTCGAGTCGACGTCCCTTTCGCGTGGTCCCACAACTGCTTCGCTGACCCTATTCATACGCGTCATTGTACCCTCACTTACAGATGTACGGCAGAAATGAATGCAACCAGAATATGAATCACGTATCAGACATAATGTCCTGCAAGTGCAGGAACATTTGCAGGACATCTAACTCAAAATAAGAATGTCACGTTGGTCATATTAAACCAAGATCAACGCAGGACTTTGTCATGGTACTTTAGAAAACAAAATAGCAGGGAAGTGCATTGTCATTCTTACATGTAATGACTTTGCAGGAGACTACTACTCTTTAGGGTTACGTCACGTTGGTGTTACAAGTAAACGTTGAGTATGCAAATGGAATCGACAACAAGACAGGATCCGCATGCGGGAGTGCAGGGCGAGAGTGCATGACAATGTCGTTCATGAGTTGTATGAAGTGTTCCGCTTCATGTTTCGCAGCTCCACGAACAGCACAAGTACAGGATGTGAGCCAAACAAGCGTTTGGCTCGCCGGTTGTAGCTCTCAAAAGGTTTTTTGTTTGGTTTTGCAGCTAAAGTTCTTGGTAATGTACCCATTAACAATCCACAGTGGTGGACAACAGTGGAACATGGTCATTCAAGTACACGTAAAATACTCCCAAAACTGGGTCCTGTATCGGTAGTACCCGTGGTGCAAATTCGTGCCATCACGTACGGAATTCCTTAGCATCTAATTTTATCGATGGGTATCACAGTGAGGACGTCTAAGACACCAGGCATCATGGTCTCTGAGATCGGACTGGTTGATAATCTCATATCTACATGTTTTCTGCGAATCGCTTGCTTCCATTGAAATAAATAACCAATCACATATGTCCCCGAAAATTGGTCACGGACGCCTTTTATAAGAGCGACCTCAAAGTCACATGTGACGCTTGCGGTGTTGGGTTTCAACCGTGAGGAAGCGGTCTGTCACCTGGGCAACCGCCACAGAACCTTTCGGTGAAAAGCGAGAGTTCACTCCCATTGGAGGGTTACAATCCCCGCAACAAAGTGACGATGAAGTGATAGTGACATCTCTGAAGTCTCGGTCATCTTGAAATGTATAGAGATTATTATGGTATATACATTGCAAGTAGAAATCCGTAGCCCGTCGAAATAATCCCTTCAAATCTGTTCATAATTATCTACACCAACGACAAATTACAATAAAACTTAAGGTTTATTCCAACGATGTAGGTCAAACGTAGGGCATTTCCTATTAATTCCAGGACCAATTTTCTGGCGCATGATGCAATTTCCGGTTGCATGAAATCATCTCAGATGTAAAGCATACCAGCAAGGAGGGAATCGAACCTGTGTCCTTGTAGCTAGCACCTACACCTTTGCCCGACCAACATGGTGCTACTCCACAGCAAAACGCATTTTTAAAAAATGAAAGCGAATATTTTGATTAGCAAAACGTATCAATACGGACGAAGGCCAAAGTGGCGAAAGCGCAGAGCAAAATGGAGCTATCGGGTGAAGCTCAAGTTCACGTGCCATATTCCATGTCTTCCATGCGTTCGGCAGCAGCAACAGTGTGTGGAAATGCAGGACTATCCTCGCATGTCCATACCACCGATGCTGCGCTTAGCTGCACGCTCCAGTATCTCCATTCGCGCCGCCGCGATCGTCCCGCACGGACGCGCCATGACTTGCCCCTCCCGAGATAAGGCGAGATCGGCCTTGATCTTGGCCTTAAAGACGCTGAAGCAGCACGTATCAAAGAATCACTAGAGTAGAGGACTGCAGCACCCAAAGTAAAATCAACGTCAGCACGTAACCCAACTCTGGACAAAAGCACCGTCCGAATAGCACACAACATCGGAAAATAGCCGCGCAACACCGATGAAGCAGACTAAAACACTGTAAGTGCTCACAGCAAAAAGGAGAATAATTAATATCCAGAGCATTGATCAGTATCAAAGTAACAATCCTACTGACCTACTCAATCGTGTATATAACTAATATTTGTTCTATCGTAGTTATGATAAGTGCATTAACTACAAAAGTTAAACGCTAACATCTGCGTCGCTTAGTTTGCGTGCATGACTGCCGAGACGTAGCAATATCATCACACAGAATGGCCGTGTTTGAAATGCCGGTTTTCAATGGAATGTCAATTTCTGCGTCGCTGCAAAGAGTAGACCCACAACGCTGTTGGCATTCCGGAATCGATAGCACAGAGGGGTTATGAATGGAAGTAGGGGCGGTGTAGTGACCGGACATTGGTGCGTTTCCACCAGCAGTATCAGGAACCATTAAATCAGAGCGCAGGATATGATCGTGACGATCATGTTGACAGTTGTCATCACTGGCAATAGGAAGTGCTCGGTTAATAGAAGACGATTCATCTCGAACTGATATGGCACTGCGCCTTCTAGGTCGACGTTGTCGTACGCTTCGAAACATACTAGCATTGCTATGTAACGAAACAGGCAAAAGCGGCCCGAAGGCTATACCTTCCAGCGCACAGTCGGCACAAACGGTAGTATCGAGATCCACTTGTTACGATTGTTTAGCCGTCTTCTTCGTGATTTTTTTCACGATTCCCAAACCTACGAACTGGTTTCTGCATACCAGGACAAGGAAGGCCATAAGAATACAGAATGTAGGTAGTTGATCAACACTTACATTGTATTGGGCATTATCAGCGTCCGTCATAATACAGTTTGGTGAGAAAGTAGCGACAAACCGCTCTCGCAGAACCCGTTTGATAACGGCCAAACATCAAACAATATCTTGTGTGTGTCTTTGAGATGAACAGTAGTAGACCATGGAAGTCTGAAGGATCCGAAATCCCAAGAATGAACACGAAGTAACGTGTGTTGACGGTGTTATGGATACTATCCACATGTAACACAGTTGTTGGACGGGGGCCACATTGAACAGCGAGATAAGCTTCCAATAGACCATAGCGAGTAAGCCCAACTCGCAAAAGCTGAATATCATATCCATCTTCAATAGAAGGAGAATAGTGGCCATTATTGTCTACACACTCTTCGGTATCGCAAAATATCAATACGTCTGTGGAGGACCGTGTTTCGGAAGACTAACCATTATAAAGTTCACGCAACAAAAGTCTATGACAGGCTGCACGGTGTTGTCACGATTTTAGTTCGCCATCGTTTCACATAAGACTGCACCTGTTCTTGTGTAGGCAGAGGTCCCCCGATAAACGCCATCATGAATCTTTTCACACACAAAAAACAAAATCTACGGAAAGATAGTAGAATCCTCAGGAAGTTTTATTTCCAAGTATTGTTTCATTTCCACATACAAATACGCTTCTCGTGGAGAATCAACAGCAGGGTTTTCCATGATATGAATGCCTTCAACGAATACTGATGCGATTCCATTTAATTCACAATCTGTACCTGCAACGACACTTTCGCAAACTTTTAAACTTCGCGAAGATGTGCACTCTGTGTAAATAGTCCGCATTGTGTGTTTCTGCGACGCAATGTTCAATTCACCTCGTGTTACGTGGTCATCTTGCCATTCACAAACCGATATATTGTTTTTGCGCTTGACATGAAGAGGCAAAGTACTTGTATAACTGTCAAGTGCTAGAGTTGTCCCTGCTGGGGTACACCACAGACGCTCCATTTAGGTCGTGGTAGCGCCATCCTCACAGAAGTAGCTTCCTCCAAACTCTGTCCAGTCCATTAAAAGGTGGTTCGAAATCCTCGGAGCAGTGATGCTGTGCTACATAGTCACGTTACCAAAGCACTTGTATCCACAACGAAGCGTTCTCTGTCCTAGTCTACGTGGTATTCACAACTTCCACCTTGCAAGTGGTAAGAAAAGTATGAGTTTCGAGCGGTAGCTAGAATCTATTTTGGATACTGTTGCATCATTGGAGTAGCGGACTGCAGCTCCCAAACGGCATTTGTGCGGTAATATGGTCAATACGTACGGTGTTGCAGATTATATTTGCAGTGTTGAGTTCAGAATAAACGGTGTTTGTGACATTTGTCGCTTCGGTGTTTAAGACCAAATTATGGCGCTGTAGGTCAAATCTTGCGTGCTGAAAGCCGTCCCTCGCAACACTACTGTTAGAATCAGACCACAGTTGAAAAGCAACGTAGATATTGCTTACCTTCGATAGGGTTACACATAGGAGAGTAGGGATCAAGGCGAAGAAGCACCAGATCATCTCGCTCAGTGATTAGGTCTTCAGTTTGATTGTGTGCGGGGGTGTTGTCGAGAACGACAACAACTTTTTACCTGTGAAATGCTCCTGAAAGGCGGACGACGACTTGACCTTGTCGTAGATTTCATCAACAAATGAAGCATTCACATACATGTGAATGCTGCCGCACTGCAGGCAGTAGTGCGCTAGCCCCAACCCCGTGGACACGGCACACTGCACCTGAAGGTTTGCAACCTTGGACGGCGGAAGCACTACGGTGGCTCGCTCGCCTCTTTTGGCACGTCCTTGGCTACGCTTACAGTACACTTTGAAATTGGTGTCATCGTAATACACGATGAAATTCCGATCCTGTATGTGCTGTCGCAATTCCTTGGCAAACACCGTGCGTTTTGCATTGTTGATGTCGCTATTACACGGGCAGCCTCTGGGTGCGGGGTCCTTGGCATCTTGGTGAAAGGGGCCGCTTGGTGTGGTCGGGTGCTCGAAAGGCAGGCAATAGAGAAGTGAGAGGAAGCAGGCGTGCTGCCGACGGCTGCTAAAGGGTTTTCGCGCGCGCGAAGGCTCATATTTTACGCAAACAGATCTGGTTTCGCGCGCATGTGTGCTCTTCGCCCATCTACACCTTTGCCGGTTCAAAGTGGTGTGATGTCAGTTCAAAATGGTGTGAAGTAACTGAAGTAGTATTACTTTATTACAAAAATCATATTACATTACAACAAAAACTCAAAATGGATTAGTACAGGATGAGTGGTGGAGAATGAACTCTTGAGCCTGAAAACTACCTTTAGGGTCATTAGCTATTTTCGCACGCAATGCCGAAGGAACCGAAGCATACACTCGCTGCTCGCTCCCGTGTTTTAGACTCTCACAGTCAAGGAGGGGATTGGATGCTCGTTGCTCACCACAATGGCATCCCCCCAACCACCGCTCGTCGCTTAGTTGACAGGGGTAGTCCTGAGGTGAAACAAAGAGGTGGCTCACGAGAGGCTAACATCAAGTGCACTCCAGAGATTCAGGAAGCTCTCGTGAGCTACCTCGAAGACAACTGCTTACTAACGCTCAAGCAAATGCAAGACATGGTGCGATTCGACTTCGGTGTTAACATAAGCACATCGCTCATCAGTCAAAAGCTAACTGGCAGATTGTACTCAGTGAAGCAGGTCAGTGACAAAGCTTTATCACTGTGACTCAGTTTGGTGAATATGACAAAGTAACACTGTCATACTGACAAATACTTATACTACCATCTGTGTGTTCTTGTCAATGTAGGTTCGCGTCGAGCCAACAACATGCAACAGTGATGAAAACATTGCAAAACGTCGACAGTTTGCTGTACAACTCCTGGATCACATTGCACAAGGTGCTTTTATTGTCTACTTTGATGAAACAAACTTCAACCTATACTGTAAGCGGTCTCAAGGTCGAGCCCCCAAAGGCAAGCGAGCTGTAGTGAGACTACCACCATCCAAAGGAAAGAATCTACAAATTCAGTGCGCTGTTTCAACTGAGGTTGGCCTGGTTTGTTTCAAGACCCATCGTGGAAGCATTAAGATGGAGCAAAATGCTGTATTCGTGGACACAATCTACGATTGTGTTAAGGATCATGCCACGTATAAGGAACACTTCCTGGGCAAGCCTATTGTCGTCGTTTTAGACAACGCCCCTGCCCACAGTAGAACAGAGGAGCTCGTATGTCCTCGCAACGATCTCATTCTGCTGCGACTTGGACCGTATTCACCAATGTGCAATCCTATTGAAGGTGAGTCTATCTTAGTCACAATCACCTTAGTCATATTTGTCATATCCACTAACTATGCGTGTAATGTTATGTCCAGGGTGTTTCAGTGTTCTTAAGGCAAAGATCAAGCGCTACCTGACGCTGCACCAGTGTGAGATACACAATGCTCCTGTTGGTCAAATGCAAGAGCAGCGAATGCAGCTCCTGGAGAGAGCTGCATCGAGCTCGATGAGCTGCATGGACGTTCGCCTCGTCGGCAAGATGGCGCTACACTGTGCGCATTCGGTTGCAGCTGCCAAGCGTGGTGAACCAATGCAGTACGGAACTTGAGTAGTGGAGTTGTACTCCGGCCACTTTGATTTGTAGTAATCTCAGAGATTTCTGATTTAGAAATGCAAGATAGAAATTTACAATAAATTCCATTTTGCATTGTTTTACTACCATTCAGAGCTGGCAAAGGTGTAGCACTACGATTAACCTACTTTGGTCTTTGGAGGTAGCGTTTACTCAACCAATTTCTGAAGTGGCAAATATACTAACGTGAAAGTTGAAAATCGTATCTGAATAACAATTGAATATTGTAGTTACTTCACCGCATTGAAGTGGACGGTGGTTGGGTAATGTGAAAAATGCTGTAAATTATTACTTCAAGAAACAAATTCATCGAGCACGTCGTAGCAAGCACTGATATTGTGTTGGATTTGAATTATAGAACCAACACACCTCCTCTTCACTCAGTGCGAATTCATGCGTGGGTCTCCTCTCTTGGACCTCGCATCTCCGAACTTGCGCTCGACTCATCACTGCTCCAATCGAGTACAACTCCAGACGTTTAAAAACTTTTGAAACTTGTCATTGTCTTCCACGTTGCCGTTCCTCCCTCTCGTTTGTCAACGCCTGGACAAACGCCGACGTGGTAGCCGCATCCTCGCTCATAAAAACAATCAGACGCAGGGTTGTCAACGGATAATCATCACAATATTCCAGACTTTCGGCAACAACTTGTCGAGCAGCCAAATACTTCGGATAGCAAGAAACACCTGTGCACAGTGCTGGGATAGTCACTGATGTCACAGCCAGTTCATCAGCTAATCTGAGAGCACTTCGAACCGCTTGGCGAAGCTCTTGCTGATGATGCTTGGGTGGCCACCGGTGGTACCTCACATCAGGGCCGACAGCGTGAATGATAAATGCGTTCGAAAGCTTTCCTGCCGTCGTCCACATCGCCGACCCAACGGGGACTTTTCCATTGTAAAAGACCCACTCTGAGCTCTGACGCTGAATCTCCAGTCCTCCCTTTCTTACAATTGTTGCCGACAAACCACAGTTATGGTGCAGCAAACTGTTCGCGTCGTTTACGATAGCTTCAGTTTTCCAGTCTGTCGGATCTCCACGCATCACAAGAAGCTTAGGGCGATCGACAGAGCGAACTCTGCCTGTTTGAGTGAGTGGTTTGTCCAGTAACTCGACGTTTTTTGCAAGCTTTGGAGCGCAGGGACTAGACGACGGTCCACGAGAAAAATCACGTTTCTTAGCCACGTTTACTGGCAACCTCGCCACCGGCGAAGGTGAGTGGCATTGGGGGTATTCTACCTTCCCGAGCCACGACCCCCACCGCATTATCCGAACTCCAGCACTTGAGTTGTTTCGTGATACCTTCCATTGATTTTGTGTCTCCCAATCGTTGATCCAGCGCTTCCGCTTACCTGACAACTGCAGCGTCTCAGTATTGGACAACTTCTCCTCTGGTACTTCCACGGCAGCTACTGCAGCAGCCGTAGACACCATTTCATCATCGTCCGATTCGAATTTGAACTCGTCGTCACTCTCCAGATCCATTCGCAATCGCTTGAACCGAAACTGCGTCATGTTCGTCAAAATCCCACTGGAGAAGCTGTTGTTGAATTTGTGGCTAGTCAGTCTCCATCACGTTGAAGTGACATAACATGACTACGACATTACCACACGTCAATCCCTAGAGTCCCAAGTCACTTTCACGTACAACTGTCACTTGTTGAAAACCCAAAAAGACATTTCATTCCATAATACTAGGTTTACATGGTGAGCTCCATGATGGCGTTGACAATGTCGTTGTCGTTCGAGCGCAGAGCAGCCACAGCCTTGCTCTTGCTCACGCCAGCCTGGCTCATGACCAGCTGAATGTCCTTAGCATCAATGCCCGACTCGTCGACATCCTCATCGTCCTCCTCAGCCACAGCCTCAACGGCAGGGGCAGCGGCGTCAGCGGCCGGAGCCTCAGCAGCCGGGGCCTTGAACTGCTGGGCAGCAAGGGACTGCGCCTGGGCGTTCAGGTCCTCGATCTTGGCCTCACCGAAGATCACGTACGTCTCGCTCACCGTGCTCTTGAACACGTCAGGCTTGGAGATGACGAACAGCACGTTCTTGTTCTTCTTGATGGTCACACGGATGATGCCGCCCACGGGCTTCATGCCGAGCTTCTGCATGGCCTTGCGCGACTTCTTCTCCGAGCGGTTGTGCTTGCCCTTCTCGGCGTCAGCGGCGTCCGGGGCCTCCTCAAGGGCCGGGATCTCATCGTCCGAGTCCACGTCCTCGTGGTGGTGGTCGTGGTCGTGTTCGTGGTCGTGGTCGTGCGCGTGGTCGTGCTCAGGGTGGGCCATGGTGATCAAAGGGGTAGTTGACTCTTTGGGGATTGACACATGCAAGGGATACTCAAGGCGTCAGGGCCAGTCAAATTAGAGGCCTATGGAAGAGAATAACTGGTGTCAAGAGGACACATAGAATTTGTATGGATGCAGGAACTGTCAAATGGGATATAGCAGAATGTGTCATTATATCGAGGGAAAATAAGGCCGACTTGGATATTGGTGTTTTTCTAATGTTTTGTTATTAGTCGCATACGCACAGTGCTCGAAGCGAGTGCTTCATCTTGCTGTAACACTCAACTCGTGCTCGTGTCGTTTGCTTTTGCTGTCTACTTGCCTCTTAGGCGTCAATGGGGACGATGTCCGTGACACGGAGCACAGTGACCTGACGACGGAAGCCGTTCCAGCGGCGGTAGTTCTTTCGGCGCTTCTTCTTGAACACGTCGATCTTGGCATCCAGCGTCTGCTCCTCCACACGGGCGCGCACTTTGGCGCCCTCCACTAGTGGCCGTCCCACGATCGTCTGATTCACATTGCCCAATAGCAGCACCTGTATCAATAGTCTCAGTACTTTAATCCCACATATCTCGAGTTACAGATGTCGCTAGACGCTCGCAACTCCATAGAATTGTTGCAACGCACCTCGTCAATGTCCATGATCTCGCCGACCTTAGCATCCTTGATCTTCTCAGCAATCACGACGTCTCCCTGCGTCACCTTGTACTGCGTTCCAGCCAGTTTCACTACTGCGAAATAATCCTCAGGCTTAATAGCGTCGGCAGTCACGGGATGGTCCACCACAGAGAACTTGGGAGGCTCAGCATCGAGAGTCGGTACAGACGCAAAGGTACGAGACGTGAGCGAAGCCGATCGCCGGACGCACGTGCGGAGACTGCGGGTCAGAGCTAGAGACGCCATCGCTCGTGTAATTGGCTCGGAATGGGAGACTGATGCATTGTGTGGACTAGAGTCTGAGTGCGCTGTGATTGGCTAAGATTTCCGACAAAAGTCGACAATTGGTAGAAAATGGTAGTTGGTGTGGCGGAACATCACATGCGTCGACACCCAAGCGGCGGCCCCCATATACAAACCACCGAGTTCCGCACTGCTCCAATTCCGCACTCACCTGCGTGATTCCCCTTCTTAACAGTGTGGACTAGTGCGACTAGGGCAACGAAGCGACGCCACGTATGAAGTCGGACAAGTCAGCTGGAGGTTCTACCAGAGGCAAGAAGAAAGACACGGACAAGTTTGACGACGTGGACAAGAGGATACAGATCCCAGTGGCCACACGCATGAAGATGCAGATGAATCTCAAGATGAATGCCACGGAGGACACGCGGCTACTACGTAGTGGGATTGACCAGTACCGTACACTACAGCATCTCAACACTACGACCAACACTCGTCGAAGTCGAGGGTCAGCTGAGCGGTCAGTCGAGCGGGGGATTTCCCTCATGGAGCGGAAACAATTTGGTGCAGCGATTCCATACTTCACAGAGGCCCTCGAAACAATGACATCCTCTTCTGATATTGGAACGAAGAGCAGCACTGTGAAAGTCTATCATCAACGAGGATTATGTTATTTAGCCTCCAAGAAGTACAAGCCAGCTATTGAAGACCTCTCACGAGTCATGCACATGACTCCCAAGAGTGCAGAACTTTATGCGAAACGAGGGAAAGCTTATGCTGCATTAGGAGAACATCATGCTGCTATGCTGGACTACAATGAAGCTATTAGTCTTGCTGCCACTCAAGGGTTACTTCACGACCGTGGGATGGACGTGAGTGATGGTCTCTCTTCAAGTGCGAGCTTATTACAACTGAGGGGACTGTATTTAGCCAGAGCCAAAGTGTACAAGGCCATGAACAACATTACGCATGCATTGGAAGATCTGAGTCACGCTGAGAATTCCGCTGGTGGCCATCGAGATCTCGAGCTCTTTTACCAACGAGCCCAATTATATCTCCAGTGTCATCAGGAACCACTGGCATTGCAGGATTTTGACAGGTTTATTGAGTTGCAGGAAGAAGCAGAAGAGAGTCGACATTTTGATGCATCGGGAGGTGTTGGAGGTCTTGCAGGCTTTGTAGCGCCACAGGAGATGGAAGCGGAACCGAAAGCTCGGATGTTGGATGTGTTGCTGGAAAGAGCCAAGTTGTTGCAACACATGGCACTGGAGGAGGATGCAAGAGAACGGAAAGATGCAGAGTTAGCAGCAGTGGAACAGGGCAGGAGTCCAAAGACAGGGAAGAACAGATCGAAATTGGCATATACGTCGGTTCCACCGAAACCGGAACCATACAGAGGCATTGAGTCTCGAAGGCTGGAAAAACGAGCCTTGCACGATTATTCGAAAGCACTGGAGTTGGATGTAAATAATGTGGAGATACTTCGACTACGTGGTGAATCGTTCATGCATCTTGCACGGTATGAGGAAGCACAGTCAGATTTTTCGAGTGCACTGGAGCTGGATCCCAATGACTTTCAGGTGTCGATGGCACGTGCAAAACTTCTCCGCCAGCGTGGAGATTTGAAGCGTGCTGTGGAGGAAGTTACTACGGTACTGCGTGTCAATGGGTTTTTATTAATGGATTGAAATTACGAGCACAACTTTATGAAGAGCTTGGGTGTATTAAAGAAGCAGAAAAAGACTACTCGTCCATCATTCATGCGCACTATGACAAACCTGGCATCGATGATGCTGCTTCGTCCGGCAAGGTAACAATGGAACTCGCTTCTGGTGGAACGATAAGCTTTGGTGGTCATGGAAAAGGAAAAGGTGGAAAGGCTGGTGGAAGTGGTAAAATCACAAGCGAAGTGGCGGTACAAGCACTGCTTTGTCGTGCACGATTGCGACTGGCCAGTGAGCAGTTCGACGCAGCAGAGGAGGACTACGAGGCAATCCTCAAATCGTTTGCCAATAACATGGAAGCGCAGTTGGAGTTGCAGGAGACCCTTGAGCGCAAAGCTGCCTTTGAGGAGAGAAAACAGCGCGAAGCTTTGGCCTGGCTCGAGCAAAATGCAGATGAAATCGATGGAGCCGGTGTCTTAAATGCTAATGGGAACGTAACGTCGAGCAAGAGCAAGAAGAAGAAAAAGAAGAAAAAGAAAAAATCTAACAGCAGCAATACTGTTAATGCCGGTGCGACCGATAAGCCTCCCGCCGGTTATGTATTGCTGGAGGATGAAGAGGAGTTGTTTCAGCAACAGCAAGAGAAGCAGCGAATACAACAGGAACAGGAACAGGAACAAAAACAAAAACAGAAAAAGGTACAGGAACAAAACCTACTTGGTGCCAAGAAAGACTCGAAGGACAGGATAAAGGAAGAATATTCTTCTGCGGTGGCAGCAAAGGACGTACCAGGACTTGAGCAAAAAGGCAAAAGTATTGAGACAGAAGAAAATGTCAATACAGTGGCTCATGATGAGCAGGATACGGAATCAGTGGCAGCGAAGTTGTCTGAAGAAAACATGTTGATCGTTATAATGGACGGAAAAGTTTCCGCGAATGAAGTTAAGTCAGATGATACTGCTCAGGAGGTTACCGAGACACACGAACCGATCACGACTCCAGCTGTGAAAACTCCGCCTTCAATTGTGGTGGCGAATGTAATGACTCGAGACGAGGCCTGGGAGAGCATGTGGGATGAGGAGGCTGACGAGCCGTTGGAAGCTGGAGCAGTGAGGATACAAATTCGAGCTCAGTCTGATGTTGTTGAAGATCACCAGACGGAAAACGAAGTGCGAAGGATAAGCGATGAATCATCACAAGATGCCGAGAGAAGCTGCCAAGGAGAAGGGCGTATCTCCTCCATTGCTATGGATTCATCGGCCGCTGACAATGCTGATGACGAAGCTAATGACGATGCGTCGGGCAGTAGTGACGATGGAAAAGATAATCAGGGCAAGACTAAGACGGTGCTTGTTGACGAGAAATATTTGAAGAAGCGCGAGAAACAATTGAAAAAGTTGCGAGCAAGTCTTCAGCACGCATCTGATGAGCGTGATAAGAGTGCAATCAATGAGGCTTTGGCCCGTGCCGACCGCAAGCAAATGAGCGATGCACTACAGGAAGATATACAGCGTGCTCGTGATGTACTATCTGATATGGCGGCTGAAGCTCAACGACGCGAATCCTTGTCTCCGTCTGGACCTGCAGCGAGCTCACCATTGTGCACTGAGCACGGACGAAAGCATCTACACACGGTGACGCCAACGGCATCCCCATCGAGCTCAAATCCTGGTACCTCGAAGCCGCCGTCGCTCGTGATACGTCCTATTGCGTACGGTCAAGCGTTACAAGCTGCAGAGCAGCACCAACAGCAAATGCGGGCTCACCAAAAACTTCTCGAGGAGAAAGATGCTGAAATCGCAAAACTTAAGATGCTTTTAGCAGAAAAGTCCATCGTGTCTGCACCAGAAGAGGACACCAGAAGTAAAGAGGCTCATGCTTACGCCAAGACCGCAGCCTTGGCACGTCGAGTTACACGCTTACGAACTCAGTTTCCTGTTCAGAGTGCAGCCGCGCATCAGGCTGAAGCCTTGATTGAGTGGATGGGCCCCAGTGATGCTGCAGACCGCGTTCGGCAGCAGGTTCTCTCCTTTGTGCAGCGGGTAATTACTGCGCACTTCCCTTTAGCAGCATCACCTTTGTTCTTCGCTACGGGATCCTATCCAATGAAGACGTACCTGCCAGGGTCGGACCTGGACATTTGCTTACTGGTACCGCAAGAGCTGGAGTCGTCGTGGTACTACATTGTTACTCAGGCGTTATGTGTTGCAGGAGGCAGTGGCGGAGCAGGCACTGTGCTTGACATTGGAAATCCAGGTGGTAGTGTTGATGGAAGTGGTACCAGTTCACCATCTGGATCTGGTACTGCTGGTGGAAGTACAAGTGGACCGTTGTTGTTGACGAACACGGTGCGCAATGTAACTTTTGTCAACGCCGACGTTCGAGTCGTGAAATGTACAGTAGATAACGTCCCTGTGGACTTTACGGCTAATCGTGTCGGCGCGCTGGGCGCAGTGCGTCTACTGGATGCGATGGCGGCTCGTGTGGGACGTCAGCACCTGCTCAAGAAGAGCCTAATCCTCATCAAGGCCTGGTGCACGCACGAGTCCAGCCCGTTCATGCAGGCAGCATCGGTAGATACTGGCGGATTGGGACCTTCGGTGATTCCGGGTAGTACTCCATCAAGTGTGATGGGTGCAAGCCATGGTGCACTTTCGACTTACGCCGTAAACACGATCGTTATGGCACTTTTCAACCAGCACGGCGACGCGCTCACCCACCCGCTTCAGGCTTTGTATCTGTTTCTGGATCGTTTAGCTGAATTTCCGTGGCATGAATCGGCTTTGACACTACATGGTGCTATTCCACTGAGCCGTTTGGCAACCATACCACTAACCGGATCGACTCCGTCAAAATCGAAGCTCAAAGCGGCAAAGCTAGACACTGGTGATGTTGAAGCTATTCGTGCCACGTTGGCCGACCAATTTGGAGCGTTTGATACGGCCTTGAAGAGCAATTCGGGCATGTTCCCCATTCGTGCGTGTAATATTGTGGACCCGCTCGACGACAAGAACAACTTGGCGCGCAGTGTGTCAGCCGAGGGCTTTCCTGTCATGAAGCGTGCTTTCCGACTCGCAAGAGACCAGTTGGCATCAATGCTAGCACCTCGATCACCACAGAGTGATGATGATGCCGAGCTATTGAAGGAAGAGACTGGAAATGACGTGGGGATGGCGTTCTTCGCGCGATGCTGGCAGCTTTATGGTCGTGGAGATGGGTGGCGACCGGATTTATTGATCCACCCGAGGCAAATCTGGCACGGCAAGGCAGCGTCTACGTCTAGTTCAGGCTCGGCTAAGAAAAGCAAGGTATCACCACGACCTCGAGCTGCTTCAGCTTCTCCTGTGGGTAATAGTGATGAGGACGAAGACCGACGATGGGAATCGTTGCTGCCGTCACTGGATGCTGGAGCTGTCAATGCCCTATTACTACAACATCAGCAATTACAGCAACAAGCGGCAGCGGCAGCAGCTTATCATCATGGCACAATGATAGCGTACCAACAGCCATATTACGGATTGCTACAGCAACAGGGCCTTCCCATCGGCTCTCCTGGTTCAGGACCGGCACCAGGCGTGACGAATGGAGTTTCCCCAGGGCCCACATCTGGAGTGACTGCAGAGCTAATTCCTTACTACCAGTCCACCCTGCGCCGTCCGTACGGAAGTCCAGGTGGGAACAGACAGCGCAGCAAGTCACCACCACCGTCACAGAACGGGAAGACGATGCCCATGGGAGGTCGGAAGGTTGTCACGACTTCGCCACAGCGCACGTAGGTAAAATATATAGAGCAGGGAGATGCAGGTTGAGCGAGCGCTTCGCCCCTATTTATTCAACTTAGAGCCTGGCTTTCTTCCACTTCGATGACGTTCCTGTGGCATCGGCCTTTGCCTTGTTGGCTTTGCTCTGCTGTTTGTTCTGACGCTTCTTCATCTTGACGGCATCGCGCCGCTTTCGCTTGTAGTCAATTGTGAGCTTCTTCCGTCGCTCAGGCCAATCTGTTACCTCTCCATCACCGACAAAAGTACGGCCAAACGCTAAGAAGTCATCAAGACTCTTCCTGACGCGCTTCTTGGTTACTTCCGCATTATCCTGCTGGTCCTCATCAGCATCATCATCAGCTTCACTGTCCGTGGCCATAGCTTCGTCATCGTGGTCGTCTGCGGGGTAGTGCGAGGTCCAATCCGGTGCTCCTGGTGTCGGCTCTTGTCCATCCTGTTCTTCTTCGAGTAGCTGCTCGCCCATAGCTGCCAGCGGCTTGTCCTCCCCAATTGGAAACGAGAATAGTGAACTGAGCTTGAAAGGAGCTGCTGAGTCTGTCTCAGTAGCATTACCAAGGCCAAAAACACCATCTAAAGCAGCTTCACCTTCCTCCCCATCTTCCGAGTTCTTTCGAACACGCGAGAAGAGGTTGCTCAGGTCGCTGTGGTGGAGAAGAATCGGTCACCACCCGTTGGAATTTCTTTCTCCTCGCGTTTAGGGGCTATGGAAATCTCCTCGCCCTTCTGTACTCCAGATGAAGTGGTTGTCATCGGGATCTCAAATTCGCGGCATGCATGGGCGTCACGTGGGTCATAGCGTTTAAGCTCTCCCATCCAAGCGGCTTCCTTGAGTGGATCCTTTGGCGTTCGCTGCTCTTGCATTCTCCTCTGCAAACGAGTCACGTCCACATCAGGAAAGAGTTTGGAGACCACGCGCAATGCAGCCTCCTCTTCTTCACGCATCTCACGTGCGTGACGAGCGGCTTCCTCTGGGTTTGCTTCCTCAAGGAAGTTCTGAAGTTCTGCAATGGCTTCTTCATCAAGCTCTGCATCATCGTCCTCGGCTACGTCGTTGCCACCGTATTCATTGGCCTCCTCCTCCAAGAAACGCGCATCCAGACGGAAACGCGAATCACCTCCAAATCGCTTTTGCATCTCAAACAATTTCTTACCCTTCTCACCAACAAACTCAGGTCGCAACGCAAACGCAGCCTGAGCTTCTGCATCAACATCGCTCGCAGCGTCGACTTCATCGCCGTCTGTAAAGTCAAATGTGTTACGCGCTCCACGTTCCCCACCATCTCCATCCCCTTCGTCATCACTCGAGTCCATCCAGTTCGAAATCACACCAGCACCTTCCTCCTGTTCCTCAACTTCTTGCTCATTGCCACTATCGTCAAATGTGATCTTCTTGTTACCTACAGTCTCTCCAATGGCTGGAATCACCACTTTCTCTTCCTTTTTCCGCTGTTGCTTTGCCTCCAACGCTGCAAGACGACGAGCATTCATTTCCTCCTTCGTCAGCATCTTCTTCTCTTCTTCGTTTTCATTCTCCTCCTCCATTTGCCTCACGAAAGCCTCCACATCGTCCTCTCCAAGAACCTCCTCTTCAGTCTCCGTTTCACTCTCTTGAGCATCTTCACTCTCCGTCTCACTCTCTCGTTCCTCTTCCGACGTCTCTGTATCCGTCTCCTGTGTCTTCACCTCGTCATCCACTTCAGGAAACTTTGTCTTCTTCTTTCCCTTAAATTGCACTGCCAGCCTCAATGGCTGTAGTTCTTCTACTGGAGTATTAATGAACTCTAGCTGGTCTCTCCGTTCCTCTTGTCCTAGTCTCTTCTTCTCTTCTAGCTCTTCCCACTCTTGCTGCAGCTTCAGCTTGAAATGAGGCTTGGCCAGATGCACCTTCAGCACGGAACCCCGCCACTTGGTGCGGTTAAAAGTCTTTTGCAGTCTCTCGCTCTCCGTCTCGGCGTCCGCGCCCTGTAGCGTCAGATACGCGAAGCCACGGGAAGTTCCAGCAGACGCCACGACATTCCCCATACGCTTGGGCTTCGGCAGCTCCACGTCCGTCAATTGGCAGTCCGTTGCATTGCTCACGAAGCGACCGAATCGCTCCCGAAGCTCCTGGTTCTTGGCATCCAGCGGCAGTCCGCCCACGTACACACGGATGGACACCATAGTGACTGGCTGCGACGTTCGGGACAATGGAGTGTGGGGTCCACATAGAATTGTACGCAATTTTTTTTAAAATATGAACAGCCAATCAGAAAGAGTGATGCGATCTATGGAAGAACGAATAGCGCTTTAAACAGCAAATGTATTGAAACCGCCGCGCTATTGTTCGAGGAAAGGTATCACTCTTTTTTGATTGGCTGAAATAAAACTATACGCTTTTGGACGTACTTGGCTTGGCCAGCTATGAATCGCAGTTCCTTCAACTCTCCTCCAATCGGTTTAGACGTGATAGCGAATCCATGCGTCTTTGGTTGCGAAGGTGGATTTGTGAGTTTCCCGTCTAAGTTATCCAGCTTTGCTACAATCTGAGTATGTTTGGTGAGAAGCCCATTAACCTTGACTCCGACGTCGTTAATAAGCGCTAAACGCTCGACGTGGTGTCGTCGAAGGTCTTCTGCCCTTGCATCTCTTTCGTGAATGTAGTCGTCGCGTGCGTGTTGTAGTTGTTCGGTGAGTTGGCGGACTTGCTGTCTGAGGCTATCGTTTTCGGCGCGAAGTGCTTCCATGGTTGAGCGTGCAGAGTGAATGTGCGTCCGAGGTCCAAAGTTTCGAAATGAGAAAGTGTAGAAGAACGCAATGTGGGAGGGTTAGGGTTGAAGATATGTGATGATAGGTTTTCGTACCGTAAAATAGAAGTATTACCTTGAAACATAGCAGTACCGTACATATGAAATAGTACAGTGTCTGATAGAAGTACCGTGTTTGATGGAAGTACTGAAAAAATAGAAGTACCGTGTTTGATGGAAGTACTGAAAATGTTTTGGGCCGAGCGAAGCGAGGCCCGGGATGAATAGTAGATTAGCGCAATTTTGCACGTGAATTTCTCTCGCTACGGAGCGGTCCGGACGTCCTGAGAGAAGTTCTCGTGGAGAGCTTTTTCAAAGAGCGTCAGCGTCCCAGAAGGACTCTACCTCACTTCACGTCTACAGAAAAAAAGTGCAGATTTGCGCTAATTCACTATTCATCCGGGGCCTCGCTACGCTCGGCCCACATCTTTTTCTACGGTACATTTCTTCATCACTGTACATCTCCAACTCACGGTACTTCTATCAGTCAAGGTACTTCAACCGGTTAAGGTACATCACCAACTAACGGTACTTCTATCAGTCAAGGTACATTTTCAAAACACAGTAATTCACCTTAATTATTTTAATTCCGAAAAAAAGATACTTAGTAGTATATAATCAACACGTACATTCACCACAATGGAAGATACATCATTCACCAACAACATTATGTTCGGAAAACATAAGGGCATATCAGTCCTTCAACTGTTTTCAGAAGATCCGAAGTATATCCTTTAGCTGAGTAAGCAACCGTGGCTATCCGTCAATCTACTCAATGAAATCCGACAACGCTTACCAACCCTAATTCTACCTTTCGGACGACATGAAGGCAAGACTATTAGAAATATTAGAAACGAAGATGAAAGCTACTACGACTGGCTTATCAGAGATACAAGGATTAATGAAATAGTCCAAGTCGATACTGTGGTAAAGCGCTATCAAATCTGACCGATCTGGACCACGGCAAGTGATGGATCACGATCTACGCGGTTAGGGCTATCCGGAGAATGATTGTGGCAAGAGAAGACGTACCAGAATAGGGGCACAATACCAAGATCGACAAAGCTACAGATCGGCAAAGACGCCAAGTGACATTGGTACAGATTGACATTGGTACAGATCGACTTTGGTACAGATCGACATTGGTACAGATCGACATTGGTATAGATCGACTTTGGCACAGATCGGAATGGGTACAGATCATGTCTGACGATGATATGACCCCGCATCGACATCTACTCCAGCTGCGATCTGCGATCCACAATTGCGACCAAGGTCAACACCAGAAGGAAGCTGTCGCTTAGCGTCAAACGAGTTGACACAAGTCACAGACGACGAGGATGGGTACATGGTGTACCACAAGTGGGGTACATATGGATTATGGGCAATCAAGGGCATAGGAGCCAGTGCGACAAAGGAATCAGTGGACACGCAAGAGGATAGGAGGAAAGGCCTTTGTTTTCTATTGAATACAGACTGAGTTTTACCTTGTACTTCGCAAGCGGCTTCTTATTTCCGGGCGGAACGTATATTGGCCTCCGACGACACAGGAACCGCTGAGACGACGAAGCGCAAGGCATAGTGACACCTGGATTGCTTGGCCAGGGTCACGATCAACTCAGCGATCAAGAAGACCCCGCTGATAGTAGGCGGCAAGCACTGGAAAGGAAAGGTTACCCCCACACACCCAAGGACAACCCCCCGTCGCGTGAATCAAGTTTATCCAGCGCGACAACCCCGACAATCGCGTGAAGAAGTAACCGCGCGATTGCCAACGATCCCAAGTACCGTCCATACGGTTCCCCCGATCAAGACCCCCCGGCATCCTCAAGTCACCGGAAGAGTGCAGCCCGCTCCACCGACGGGTACACAAGGTGAGACCAAGCTCAGCGTCAAGCGGACGATCGGAGTACCCCCTCCGTTAGTCGGTAGTCCGGAGCACAGTGAGTGGACGGACCCGGCGGTCAGCAATTTCTGCCGAACCGCTCCACCACAATGGTGCGCGTGCCCGGATTCGAACCAGGGATTTCACCGTGAGTCCGATGAAGATGCCACCAAGATCAAGTTGGAACCTGGGATCGAGGCGTCAGCGGAAGGTGTATCGCCGCAGACGCTGCTGAGTGAAGCAGGATACACACATCATCAGAGTACTGGGAGGAGCTCTGACGATGTTAAGGAGGAAGGTTCAGCGATGGACCTCGAAGAGAAACCTCACCCTCCTCCCCAGGCTCCCTCGGGAGCCCCTGCGGACCGTGACGCAAATCACGGTCCGCTGGATGAAGATCCATCGGCGAAAGCTGACAGAACTTCACCCACCACCACTCCTCCAGCCTCCCGCGTTGCTGCAAAGAAAAAGAAGCCGAAGACCACGCGGAAGAAGCTGAAGGCACCTGATTCGGACGCTGAAGACCGTGGTGATGTCCATACCTGGACAGACGATGAGCTGGAACTGGCCTTCCACCGAAAGGAGCTAGCTTCGTTTCTGACTACGGACCCCGTGATGAAGGTCATACGTCCGAAAGTGATCGGTGACCTGCATGGCCCGACATGGACGCCGACGGAATCTTCGAACAAGCTGGATGCCGTTAAGGTTTTGATGCGTACGCTGAAGGAAGCCGGAATAGTCTCAGGAGCGTTCGACGCCAACACGCTTTTTGACCTGGATCTAACCCTGATCCATAAGTCCACAATGGCGCTCTACCAAAAGCTGGTACCGCTAGTAGGAACTGTCACGCCCGAAGAAGCTCCCAGACATACTTCGTTCCGCAATCCGGAATACCAAACTGGCTCGTCACAGTACGCGTCAGCTACTTCTGAAGCAGGATCGGACAGCGCTACAGATCTCCAGAGAATGACATTGGGCCCGACAGGTGCGACAATGCTGCGAGAACGCCACTCCAACGAGAAATCGTTACGACCAAATGACACGACACCAGTCACAATGCCCTCGAAGCCAGCACACAGTTCAGACCGCATGCAAACGTTCTTCAATGCAGCTATGGAAAGATTTCTCAAAGAAGAACGGGCAACCGGATCGGCACCGGTGCTGGAGCGAACAGAGGCAGGTGGAACGCGAGACGTCGACATGGAGTCAGTTGAGTCGCCCCGTGGTATGCAGGAGGAATATGATCCCGACGATTTGAGCATCGACATGCCACGCCAAGCTGTCGTCGCGTCCGCAGGAATGTCGTCAGGATCTCCAGCCAGTGCAGCCACCGGAGCGCCACGCATCAGGGTATCTGCAATATCCGAGCTCAAGGAATTCTCGGGCAAAGACAGCGACGAAGATCGTGCAAGAAGTTGGTTGGGAAAAGCGAAATCAGCCTTCGTACGCGATCAAGCACCGGACAGCGAGAAATGCCTAGTCTTCGGCGATCTGCTCACAGGTCCGGCGAGGAACTGGTACCGACAACTAAGCCGATCCACACGAAGCAACTGGAAGGAACTACTGGGATCGTTCCAAACGCAGTACTGCGGGCGGGGCGTATCTGTCGCGAGACAATACTACCACGCCAGGAAACGGTCCGACGAGTCGCCACTCGAATATCTGCACCGGTTGAATGTGGCAGGCATGAGGGCCAAGCTCCAAATCAAAGACGGGCCCGGGGCTACGCGTCGAGAGCACGTCGAGCATTTCATTGAGACATTGGACGATCGAGAACTGGCTGATCAGTTGGCCCTGTTGCGTCTGGCAGACGCAGAGGTATTGGAGGAGACACTGAGAGCCCGCCAACGTGCCAAGGCTCGACAAGGGAAAGCGCACGCTGGATCCAACAAGTTCCGACAGAAAGTGGGCCCAGCTCCACAGTCCGCCCCATCAAAGGCCGCTCGGGCAGTACGAATTGTCCACACGGCAGAGGGAAGCAGCGAATCGGAGTCGGAGTCTAGCGGATCAGAGCCGGAAGACGAATACCGACAAGTGTATCTGGCGGCCTCGACCGATCGCGGACAACGAGGCGACTTACGATCCCCCCACCAAGGCGACAACAGACCCACCGAACGACCGAGTACATCGATGACGCAATCACGCTGCACTCACTGTGGATCCTCGAAGCACGACGATCTGGGCTGCTGGAAGAGGCTGACTTGCCAGAAGTGTGGCCGAAAGGGACATCCTTCCGACCACTGTCTATTCGTCTGCCGTGCTTGCGGCGAGATCCATGACGCAGGAAAGTGCCCGATGGAAGAGTTTTACAACCTGATCCGCAAATGGTATGTGCCGACCAAACACGCAGGAATGCTGCCGGTCGATGCGGAAAAGATGTTAAACTAGAACGCTCGCCAGGTTGGAATCTGGTACGAGCCGAGCGTTCTGAACTTTGCATATTTGCCTACGTTGAGAAGCAAATGAAGCCGAAGGTTAGTAAGCTGATCGACAATACACGTGAACTGCATGGAAACTCTACCTGTTTGATCGCAAGCCTGCGGAAGGATGAGTATTCTCGATCGGAGGTGGTCATGGAATTAGACTTGTTGCCCGGTGAATCACGAGGGTATTGGAAGTACCACGCTCCTGGCAAGTGGTTCAAGCAGGCCAAGGCCACCGGTAAGATCAACAACGAGAAGGCGACGTTGCTTTTCGACTCTGGCGCAGAAGTTTCTATCGTAGATTCTACCTTTGCTCGTAAGGTGGGATGCTACATAGACGACAGTCAGAAACAGGAATGTGTCGGAATTGGCGAAAATGCGTACATGACAGAGGGACGCACCAAGATCAAAGTCACGCTGGCCGGATCGCTGGTGTATTACTTTGACGCGTGGGTCGGCACGTTGTCAGGCCAGGAAGCTATCCTCGGCATGGACTTCATGGTACCCGCGGGAATCCGACTGGATCTCGCAGACGGATCGCTGTGTCTCCCAGATGAGGTCCGCATTCAGTTGGCAGGACGGCGACAGTTATTCAGCGCTAACTCCAGACGACTGGAACTTGGCCAGGACTTCGGAATCGCCGTGGGTGAATCGATAGAAATCCCCATCTACTCGTGTGCATCTGATCGACAGAAGCTGTGGATCACCCGTGGAGAACGATGGGTGCCGACGTACGTCAAGGGCCTAGGTCGACGCAGATATCTGCGAATAACTAACCTGTCCGATAAACCACTAACGCTCTTCGATGACACGTGGCTGGGAATCTGGCTGAATGGAGACCACGTGCCTCGCCAACCAGGATTTGTATCAGTCGGGTCGCGAAGGTATAATGAGTGGCAGAACTTGGCATATGAAGCCTCCACGGACAAGCCGGAGCAAGAGGAGTATGTGGACTTGCCCACGAGACCAATGGTTGAGCGGCCAACATATGACCCTCCAACGAAGATCATGGCCAGACGAACAGAACTACCGGAGGTCGCGGCCGCGCGAGTGAAGACATCGAAGGAAGAACCGAGGCAACTCTGGCCAGTAGTGGAAGCCAAACTGGCCAACGAGATGGATGCACCCAGGATGATGGCTAGAGGGACGGAAAATTCGAGATCGGGCTTGAACGTAGCCCAGGCGACGTCCAACGAAATGCCCACGAAAACAGAAGGGTCACCTAATCTGGGGATTCCAGATACGAGAGCTCAAGAAGCAGACCAAGTGTGTTACCACGAAGGCGGCGATCTCTTGGCGGAAGACTTCGAAAGCCACATGGCTGTAGTACCAGAAGTGATAGCCACCACGAAAGAAGTCACCCTCGACGACATCCAGGTTGGTGATCCTGATGTCAACTCTCCAGAAGAGATAGAGCGGCTACGACACATCATCTGGAAAAAGGCTCATCTCTTGATCGGGAAAGGCAACGCCCTCCCGCCAGCTGCTCTGGGCGCAATTTGCGATATCGACGTTGGAGACGCTACACCAATCGCACAACGCTGTCGTAGAGTGGCGCCACAGTTCCGAGAGAAGCTATCCGCTCTCATCAAAGGACTGCTATCAGCGACGATCATCACGCACTCGACCTCACCTTGGGCATCGCCAATCGTGATCATCATAAAAAAGAATGGGGTTGACATACGTCTCTGCATCGATTACCGGCTGGTAAACAGCTTGACCAAGTTGATGGTGTATCCGATGCCGTTGATTAGCGATCTCTTGGATGATCTGGATAAAGTACTGTGGTATTGCTCACTCGATATGGCAAGTGGCTTCTGGGTAGTCTCGATGACGGAGCGAGCTCGCAAGATCTCTGCCTTCATCACACCCTTCGGCCTGTTCGAATGGACGCGGATGCCGTTCGGCTTAAAGAACGCGCCGCAGATCTATCAGCGTCTTCTCGACAACGCACTGTACGGACACCTTCGTATCACACCTGGTCGAGATCACAACGAAACAATCGACGTGTTTACCGAAGGAGAACCAGAATCCGAGGCGGAACCGTCTGTTCTTGGGAGACGATCGTACATCGATGACATCCTGGTGACCGCCATGTCGTGGGACGACCTCTGCCAGAGAGTCGAGAGGCTGCTAGAGGCATGCGACCGATGGAATCTATCGATTAGTGTAGCGAAGAGCTTCTGGGGTCTCCGCAAAGTCGCTTATCTTGGCCATCGAGTGTCGGTTGACGGCTTGGAGGCGAACCCCAAAGATCTCGACTTGTTAGGAAATCTTCCGTTTCCACAGACACTGCGATCGATGCAATCTTTTCTCGGCAGCTTGAACTACTATAGTCGCTTCATCGAAGACTTTGCGGTTTACGCCGCTATCCTGTACGAACTGCGCGAAGCGGATTTCCATGAAATACGGAATGACAAAGAGACTGGAGATAGCGATCTTGGGACTGGGGGCGATCGTGCCCCAGAGGATCAACGCGATCGATGGGCAAAGGCACAAACAGCCTTCACCTTGTTGAAGTCAAAGATAGTCTCCACGCCCGTCTTGCGGCATTTTGACCAGGATCGGACTCCTGTGATCGTACTCTACGCGAACAAGTGGGCGATCTCGGCAGCTCTAATGCAGGAACATGATGGTGTATACTGGCCAGTGACGTTTACCAGTCGCACGTTGAAGCCCAACGAGATCAACTACGGGATCGTTGACAAGGAAGTACTAGCGCTTCTGCGAATCCTGGATGTTTGTTACACTCAGTTAGTGACACGCCCGATCAAGGTCTTGTCGCGGCACTCCACGCTAGCGTGGTTGCTGAGCTCACCCGGATTTGATGGTCGACTGGGCAAATGGGCGGCGCTACTCTCGGGATGGACACTAGAGATCACTAAATGCTCGAAAGGTGAAGAAGAGATACTGGGGGCGATCGCCGCCAGCATCACCCCACGAGCTGAAGTTGACGAAGCTTTGATCGCTATCGCACCAAAGAAGCAGCCACGCCAGACTATTACGATGTCACCGCCGACAGTCGAATCGAATGAGAGCTTGTTGGTCCTGAGTTTTGACGGCTCCGCCCGCGTGAAGCGAAACGGAGGAGCATACAGCGCCATAGTGTGGAAGCTTCCTGAGTGGTCGATCCTGGAAGCGATGTCTGAGTATGATAATGATCTGACCGTGAACGAAGCCGAGTACCGGGGTCTCTTGCTAGGCTTCGAGTTACTAGAGACTCAGGACCGGGGGCGGATCGTAATCTGCGGAGACTCAAATCTGGTGATTCGTCAGATGCGTGGTGAAATCGACTGCAAGGCACCGGGTCTGCAACTTCTGCGGAAGAAAGCTATGGATCGACTTCGATCTTGGCCTGATCACGAATTCTTGCATGTCAAACGCGAGTGGAATCAGAGTGCCGATAAGTTAGCGAGCGCTGCCCTTCAACGCCTAGAAGGCGAGATCGTCACTTCGGAAGAAGATCGCGAAGACTTGGCTACTCTCAATCGCCTGAGTGAGCTACTGAAGCCGAAGCCGACTGATGAGGTAGCCCGAGTGGAAGCGGTTACCAGATCAATGGATAGTCGGGCTCGATCGCCGCGAGTGCTGGAAGAAGCAATCGTCCAACGTATGCGGAGTGAGCGAATTCGTGAAGCACAGAACGAAGAAAAGTGGATTGCAGATGTGAAATCTTACCTGAAAGGGGACTTGGGCAACCTGACGGCCGACGATGCAAAGACATGTTCCAAGATCGCGGATGATTATGAGGTGGACGATAGTGATCTGCTCTTCTTCTGTCCCAAGACGATCAAGGACGGTGAAGACCGGGACCGGATCATGCGTCTGGTAGTACCTGAAAACCTGCAACAGGACTTCCTACACCATTATCATTCCAGTTTGGAAGGTGGGCATCAAGGAATAGGGAGAACCTACCTGCGAATCCGAGCGCATTTCCACTGGCGAGGCTTGTATCGAAGTGTCCAGCGTTATGTGGGAGAGTGTACCGACTGTGAGACCGGGAAAGGACGACCCTTCGCACAAGGAGAGTCCCCGGGGAATATTCAGGCAACGTACCCTTTTCAGGTTATCTCCATGGACCACATTCCATCGTTGCCGCGATCGTTCAAAGGGAATACGGAGCTGCTCATTTGGGCTGACCTGTTCTCAGGTTATGTAATTGCCAAAGCGAGTTCGTCTCGTGAAGCACAAACGATCGCGGAAAACTATGAAGAGTGTGTTTTTCGTCGTTTTGGAGCCAGCGAAGTTATCAGGCATGATCGCGAACCCGGGTTTATGGCCGACTTTTTTCGAGCATTCAACCGTATGGTGAAGATGAAACAGAGCGCCACCATGGCCTATCGGCCACAAGCCAATGGGAAAGCAGAAAGAACGGTGCAGACGTTGACACGTGCTTTGAAGATGTACGTCGCAGATGTAAATCAGCAGGATTGGGACGATTACGCGGAGCGCTTGACCTTCTCTCTGAACACTGCCCAGGACCGAGTTCGGGGAGACACCTCTTTCTACCTAGTACATGGATGGGATCCACGATCGACGCTAGAGGCGACCATACCACTAGGATCGACTAGACGCCGAGATTGTGAACCACGAAGATGGAGATATCATATACAACGACAGTATCAACGGGCTAAGGAAGTCGTAAACGAACAGTTACGTCAAGCTATGCGAGTCAGGTCTGATCGCCACAACGAAAACGTACGTCCGCACAAGATCAAGGAAGGTATGCAAGTATGGTTATACTTGGATCGGGTTAAGGAGGGGTATGCGCGCAAGTTAGCGCACATGTGGCATGGCCCCTTCCGCGTGAACGAGGTTATTGGCGATTACGCGGCACGACTCGAGGTTGCGGGAACAGGATACCGTATATTCCCGATAGTCCATCTCTCCAAGTTGAAGTCCGTAAGGACGTTCCCGGATCGCCCTAAGACGATGCTGACCACCGATGAAGCCGATCGAGTCGACTTCAATGAGGCATTCCTGCCGGAAGACAGCTGGGAACGACCTCTCGACACCGATGAATACGAAGTGGAAGAGATCGTGGATGTAAGGACAGGAAGACGCACTCGTTATGGGCGTGTTCATCGCGAGTTCAAAGTCCGCTGGAAAGGATACGACGAGTCAACGTGGGTCGACGAAGCAGATCTAAGTTGTGGAGCACTGCTGCAGGAGTTTGAGCGTAAGATCACAGATCGCAATCGTTTTCAAGTAATGCAGTCTCAAGAGGAGGAGTAACATCTCACGATGGGTTGGCCATGGTGAGAGGTGGAGTAGTTGAAACACGGGTAGGGTGGTTACTCGTGGAGGAGGAAGGGTTAGTGTGAATGCGTATACAAGTCAGCAGCTTCGGCTAGCTGATAGACAAGGGACTCAAGAAAGGAAATGGCGATCAAAGGCACTTCAGATTAAACTCGTTGTCGTCTGTACTACCTAAGAGTTGGAAGTGCGAAACTTACCGTCGAGACGCCTGATCTGACGGCCGGGATGATCTGCAGGATGATCGCGATAATGATTACGCCAATGATCAGCTCGATCAACAGCGCGGAGGGCCTCAACGAGAGTTGTGGGACGCGGATTCATGCCGAATCCGGGATACCAAGACGTCCGCTCGCTGGATCGGGGAAAGTGGAGGAATAAGGGGTCGAGCAAGATGTCCAAGTCCCACAAACCCGCGATCATGCCACGCAACACCACCCGCAGGAACGACTTCCACCGAGCCCCGGCACGCGATCGCCGTTGTTTACGCCCGATATAGAGTTGGGCGAAGAAGGGGCTGCGCTGTTGAAGTGCCACGGGGATAGGAATCGAGTGGGTGGACTCCCAGAAAGATTGGCGATGTTCATTCTCGAACACCGTATAAGCTCGCACCAACAGATCGAAGGTATCCGAAGTGTCGAATGATCGGGGAGTGACAGGTGCGTCAAGCACCAACCACGGTCGTTCTGCCAACAGCGCGGTGACATTGGCCTCATCAACCAACTCGGACGACCACTGGCCAGCGGATGGAACGGGAACTCGGGACCGGAGAGGGTACATCCACCCGGCAGGAGCAGCGAACTGATGGAAGAGGGTATCCACAGTCATGGTCAGGACACTCGCGCTAAGCACGTCATGCAGCGGCCACGGCTCTACGTCAGCAGCGTGGTAATGTCGAAGGACTCGGTATCCAGGCAACCACTCGCGTCGAGGTACCACAGTAGTCGGCAAGAGAGCCAGCTCCGAGTCCGTTAGCAAAGTGTTGCTCGTCTGTTCGTCATCAGGATCTACGTTGGAACCGGCGTCAGAAGGATCACCGGTCTGGTCCGCCTCAGGAGGACCATTTGATGGCTGTCTGCCGTTGTGATCACTGGAGGAGGACGTTTTCGAAGTCGAACTTCCGGAGGAAGGGCTGGATCCCGAGCTAGACGAATCGGCGGAATCACTCAATTGGATAGGACGACTAGATGTGCCCCTAAGTGATGAAGCTTGACGGTGACGCCGAAGTGCAGCTCGATCACGAGCAAGCGCGGCCCGCACGTCGTCCTCGCTGTCTTCACTCACAGGACCCCCATCAAAGCCCGGACCCGCGTTACTCGCATCACCAGTAACGGGCGAGCGATTCCCGTCATTACTGGGTGATCGACGAGCAGGGGAATGAGAGCGTCTGCCATGCCGAATCAGCCGCCGACGAGACCGGCGAGGCGTTGGTGATGGTGATGGTGATCGCCGCCGTCTGCGAGTATTCGATGTCGAACCGGAGAAGGGAGACGACGGCTGGGTCCAAGTAACTAGTCCGGCAACACGACGACGAAGAGCGTCGCGTTCACGAATTGCAGCATCACGTTCGTCAACACGTCGGGCACACTCGGTGCGGGCAGCCGCCAGAGTCGTCGTTCGATCCGCAACTTCTCGTTGAAGGCGTTGCATTTCACTGCGATCGACTGCAAGGTCATTCACGCTGCGCTCCAGTCGGGCGATAGCACCACGAGCGGCAGTGACTTGGGATCCTGCATCACAATGGGATTTAGCAAGCTATATGAAAGACAACCAGACATGATACAACTTACGAGTTGATCGGAGTGCAGCTTCGGATTGATCACGGCTGGCTTCCGCACGGAGCAGTTCCGCTCGGGCGACCTGGTTCCCCTGAGTGAGTCGGTCGACCTCGGCACGAAGCCTATCTCGCTCTTGATCGCTGCGCTCAAGCTGCACGCGATGCTGCGACGCTTGGGTATCGGCCTTGTCTCTAAGCTCAGTCGTCCGACGTTCCAGTGTCTCGACTTGACGCCGGAGCTGACTGGAGGCGTCTTCTAGAGCTTGTTGCGACGCCTCCAGCGCTCGGATTGTTGCTCTGGATTGCTCCAAGTCAGCCGTGGACGTAGCATAATCAGACTTAACAGACGCTAACTCGCTCTGGAGAGATGACAGACGCTGTGTCGAGTCAGGGGACGGCGCCGATGGTGCAACTGCCTGGAGATCAGATATGCGTTGACGCAGATCATCGATCTGAAGCTGGAGTTCTTGGACATCTTCTTCATGCACTTGCCGCTCCAGTCTGAGGCGCTCACGCAAGTCTTGAATCTTGCCGCGGTTCTCCTTACGTTGGGCAAGTGCATCTACGTACTCTGCGATGCGAAGATTCGCGGACTCCAACTCTGAACGAAGCGCGTCGTACTTCTGCTGACAGAAGCGAACGAATGGAGAAGCCGCCGCCGCAGCCTCTCGTAATTCGCGGTCAAGGTGATCAACTCGCTCCCGCATAATACGGTATTCGCGTTGCAGGACAGCATGATCGGCTTGGAGAGCCTCGTATGCTTCGGAGCACTCGAGGTGGGTCGCAAGCTCTGCCAACGTAGCACGGAGACTGGATGTATCGGCTTCAGCCGGAATGACATCAGCAAGAGGGAGAACGACAGGAGCAGCCTCGGGTACGTTCGGAGACGCGCTAACTAGAGCATTGATACCGATCGGAGAGGCGCCAGACCCCGGAGATGGAATGGGAGAAGCTTGTGGCGTGGTCATTGGGGTCAACGAGCAAAGATTGAAGATGAGCAACAAGTGCACTCCAACTGCCTGTTGCGCAGCCAGTCTGGATGCAGGGGGCGGCTGTGGTAAAGCGCTATCAAATCTGACCGATCTGGACCACGGCAAGTGATGGATCACGATCTACGCGGTTAGGGCTATCCGGAGAATGATTGTGGCAAGAGAAGACGTACCAGAATAGGGGCACAATACCAAGATCGACAAAGCTACAGATCGGCAAAGACGCCAAGTGACATTGGTACAGATTGACATTGGTACAGATCGACTTTGGTACAGATCGACATTGGTACAGATCGACATTGGTATAGATCGACTTTGGCACAGATCGGAATGGGTACAGATCATGTCTGACGATGATATGACCCCGCATCGACATCTACTCCAGCTGCGATCTGCGATCCACAATTGCGACCAAGGTCAACACCAGAAGGAAGCTGTCGCTTAGCGTCAAACGAGTTGACACAAGTCACAGACGACGAGGATGGGTACATGGTGTACCACAAGTGGGGTACATATGGATTATGGGCAATCAAGGGCATAGGAGCCAGTGCGACAAAGGAATCAGTGGACACGCAAGAGGATAGGAGGAAAGGCCTTTGTTTTCTATTGAATACAGACTGAGTTTTACCTTGTACTTCGCAAGCGGCTTCTTATTTCCGGGCGGAACGTATATTGGCCTCCGACGACACAGGAACCGCTGAGACGACGAAGCGCAAGGCATAGTGACACCTGGATTGCTTGGCCAGGGTCACGATCAACTCAGCGCTCAAGAAGACCCCGCTGATAGTAGGCGGCAAGCACTGGAAAGGAAAGGTTACCCCCACACACCCAAGGACAACCCCCCGTCGCGTGAATCAAGTTTATCCAGCGCGACAACCCCGACAATCGCGTGAAGAAGTAACCGCGCGATTGCCAACGATCCCAAGTACCGTCCATACGGTTCCCCCGATCAAGACCCCCCGGCATCCTCAAGTCACCGGAAGAGTGCAGCCCGCTCCACCGACGGGTACACAAGGTGAGACCAAGCTCAGCGTCAAGCGGACGATCGGAGTACCCCCTCCGTTAGTCGGTAGTCCGGAGCACAGTGAGTGGACGGACCCGGCGGTCAGCAATTTCTGCCGAACCGCTCCACCACAATACACCTTAAGCAGCAGAACTAATCGCATGAGCAGCGGCATTCCGCTTCATGCGTAGCTCGTGATACCGCTTCCAGGGATAAGGCCCCAATACTTTGATACCCTTCGCGGGCGCGGTCCGCATGGCCTTAGCTAACTCTAATGGCTTCTTCAAATTGTATGCTTCCATTAGCTCTTTATGAACTCGCTCAAAGTACTTAATTGTTTGATAAGCATCATAGTCTGCACGCATACTCGATAATTCATCGACCTCATCACGGAGGGATTGATTCATTTCAGATAACTCCTGCACACTTCGCTTCAAGCGGTAATAACCAACCACCTTTTCCTTTTCTACAGCCAACTCAATGTCAAGATCTTTGATCTGGTTGCATAAAGTTTCCTGAAGGACCTCAGACTTTTTTTATCAATCGATAAAGCTAATACCTGAGCCTTCAACTCCTCAATCTCTGATAAGGCAGCCGCGTGGGCTTCCTCCTTCTTTTGCAGACGGGAACGCAATTCACGATCCCGATGGTTCAACTTACCCAACTCACGACGTTGGGCGTCAATCTTATAAGCGGCCTGAGCTTTAGCAGCAGCTACCTTTTGTTGCTTATCATGTATGTGGCAAACATCGCCAGAGCATGGGATGCTGCACTTCAGATGTAACGGGGTTACATGAAAGGGGTACCCCAGAAAGGGTACCGCCTTTAGAAGTTGATATACTTCTGTGAGTATTTGTTTTAATACTCTGATGGAGTTGTGTGAGCCACACTGTGGTGTGGACCACACTACTGCCACGTAGGTTCGGTGGCTGAGGGCCAACCAATAGTTTTAAACCTACCTTTTATATGCATAATTAGCTTAAAGTATAGTTAATTAGGAGTTTGTATTACAGGCCAAATGAACCTAATTAACTATAAATAAATCAGTCTAAAATCTACTCTAAACTGGCTATTAAGTCCCCCCAGACCAGGGACTAGTGAACTGCCGTTCACTTAGAGTTTGTATACTCTTAATAGCACGCTTCCTCAAGCAAGGTGCTCGTGTGACCCCGTCACACTTGGTAGCACTTGTAGTCAATCCACACCTACGCGGGTAGATTGACTACCTGAATCCTCTGTGGCTCCTACAAGGTAAGCCAGGATGGATAGAGGGGAGTTCCTTCATTTGACCGATGCTCAGTTTGAGTCGGTTCAGAAGATAGTGGGCATCGTTAGAGGAGATACCTCCGAATCTTGGCGGCTGCTACGCCGGCCGAGCAGGTCGAACGCATTGAGGCGTTCGACACGTACGAGAGAGGGCTAATCGCCCACGTACAGGGGCTGCAGACCCCCGTGGCTGAGATGAAGCCAGCCCAACCTAAGCCGTTGAGGCTTAAGGTTAATCCTTATGAGGGAAAGGAGGGGGAGAACCTCCACTTCTGGTTCGAGAGGTTGAGCTCGCGATGGACGCGGCTCTAATCTCGACCGAGCGACTTCGGGTCGCTTTCGCCCTGTCCAACCTAGGAGGTCGGGCGAAGACCTGGGCGTACACGCGTGAAGCGACAACGCCGGGTTGTTTCACAACCTGGGCTCAGCTGTGCCAACAGCTTAGAGCCGCCTTCCTTCCGGCGAACTACGAGTATCGCCAGCGCTCGCGCTTCCTTGCCTGTAAACAAGGGAAGCGTGAGCTGCACGAATACATCCAAGAGATGCGAGTGCTCGCTGCATCTCTGGTGGGGAACCCCCTACCTGAACACATCAAAGTGACAGTGTTCATGGATGGCCTGAAGGTGGGCCCATCCCGCACACAGTTGTTCCGCGTGCATGCGAACACTATGGAGGAGGCGATACAGATCGCCCTCCAAGAGGAGTACAGCCACCGACAGGCTCGTACTCCTACGTCGGTGTGGCAAGGCCACAATGCGTCATCAGGCGCAGTGCAAGGGGCTCCAGCAGCTGGAGCCAGCACCGGGCCGGTACCCATGGAACTGGGTACGGCCGTACAGAGCTCCATCCGTTGCTACGGATGTGGGAAGCTCGGGCACATGCAACGTGCCTGCCCTGCGGGAGGGCAAAGGAAGTTCCCTTCCAAACCTAGGGGCTCGAGGGGCCCGTGGCAGAAGCCGCGACCCAAGAGCCAGGGGAACTGGGGTCACCAGTAGGGGCGGGGCGCCCTACTGGGGAAGATCTAAGTCCCCATGGTAGGAGTGCGGACGGCGCACGCCATGGAGGCTTAGCCCCTGAGAGCCTGGGTGCTCTCGAGACGAGAAAGAGCAGCGGCGGACTGCTCGTGGTACACGCAAGTGTACGGGGATATGGAGATCCCTTTAGAGTCCTGATTGACTCTGGGGCGTCGACGAACTTTGCTCGACGCCAGACGGTCGCGCGGAATGGCGACAAGTATGCCGATGCTTTGAGAGAAAGCAAAGGCAGGGGCCAGGTCTCGGTGAGACTGGCCGATGGTACAGTGGTTAACGTACCTGGGGTCCGTATGGACCTGGCTGTAAAGTTTGAAGACTTTGACAGCACGGAGTCGTTTCTTGTCCTAGACATGGACAAGTACGACTTGATCCTGGGCATGCCGTGGCTCGAAAAGCACGAGCCCTGGATCGATTGGCGCGGCAAAGCCATTGGGGCTAGCCGGCCTGCAGTCTCCGACAGAGCTTTGGTGAGTAATGTTCCCACCTCTGTCCGGGACTGGGGCGCCAGAGATGGTCGCCAAGGCGCGTATGCGCCCGAAGAAGTACTGGGAGTCACTGACTCCAGTGAAGATGTTGCGATGAGCCTCGCAACCGGTCGTGAGACCAAGGCTCATTGCCAAGCGTGTGGGATTGCCGCGACGGCAAGTCCCAACGCTGAGAGTCGTCGCGCCGTATGGGCTTCGACTGTGGCAGTGCCGGACGGCACTGACCAGGCGGGTAACATAGGTCCGCAAGCAGCAGAGACTGCTGAGGAGAGCGCTAAAGGCGTCTCCTGTGTGGGTAACATAGGTCCACAAGTGGGTAACATAGGTCCACAGGCGGGTAACGTAGTTCCGCAAGCGGGTAACATAGGTCCGCAAGCAGCTGAGGCTGCTGGGGAGGGCGCCGAGAGCGCCTCCGGTGTGGGTAACATAGTTCCACACAAGGTCGAGGAGACCGAGAAGATTGAGAGCGCAGCGTGCGTCTCTAGCGTGGGTAACAGAGTTCCACGCGGGGTCAAGAAGACCAGTACGAGTGCGGAGGTGTCGGTGAACACCTCCCGTGTGGATAACCAAGTACCACACTCGGAGTCTGAGACTCCACCGGCACGGCCGGTCGAAGAACAATGCCATGTCTTCGACGGCGTGTCCGGTCGTCAAGTGAAGGCAGGTGCCGTCCATCTGGAGGCACTGCCAGAGGTATCAGCACTGCTGAACCTCGAGGAATTGTCCATGAAGGACTTCCTGGCCGAGTTGAAGGCCGGAGAGATTGCGGAGATGGTGCTCCTGAAGCCGGAGACCTCTCCTGAAGATTTGAACTCTTCCTCCGTAATGGACGAGGACGTCCTGGAGGGGTTCACGAAGCAGCGCGCAACGCGCTTGGGTTCTGAGATTCTCAAGAACCCGGAGGATCCAGTGTATCCTCTTGTGAAAGAGTACTCGGATGTGGTGTCGAAGCACCCACCATCCCAACTCCCACCGGATCGGGGAGTTCGGCACGAGATTGACCTCGTGCCTGGCACAAAGTATTGTGTCACGAGGCAGTGGCCTCTACCTCGCGAGCAGTGCGAGGTCATAGATGCCTTCTTCGCCGAGAAGGCGAAGTCGGGCATGGTGCGGGAGTCGAAGTCCCCGCACTCGACGCCGACCTTCTGCGTTCGGAAACCGAACGGGACGTGGCGTCTGGTTCACGCTTACAACAAGCTGAACAATGCGACGGTACCGGCACAGACGCCGATCCCTCGCAAGGATGTGTTGTTGAACAACATGTCGGGCTGTACGCTGTACAGTGCCCTGGATCTGGTAGACGGATACTACCAGATCCTGATGCGGGAGAGTGACATTCCTCTCACCGCAGTGAGCACCCCGAGTGGGATGCTCTGGGAGTGGCTAGTGATGCCACAGGGGCTATCGAATGCCCCAGCGACGTTCAATCGCTTGGTCACACAACTGTTTAGACCATTGCGTACGTTCGCTCAGACGTACTTTGACGATATATTCGTCCATAGCCGTGCCGAAGGTGGCCAGACGGCTATTGAGGTGCATTTGAAGCACCTCCGTCGAGTGTTTGAGGTCATGAGAGCTAACAAGCTCTATGCCAACATCGACAAGTGCGTCTTTGCAGCTGAGGAGATAAAGGTCCTCGGCTGCTTTGTCAGCAGGGTCGGCGTACGCGCCGATCCAGGGAAGGTCAAGGCCATAGCGGCTTGGCCGACCCCGAGGTCACAGAAGGACCTCCGGAAGTGGTTGGGCTTAGCCAACTATCTTCATAAGTACAGCGCAGGATACGCTGAACTTGCTCGACCCTTGTCGGATCTCTTAAAGAAAGATGCCGACTGGGTCTGGGAGCGACAGCACCAAGATGCTTTTGATAGCATCAAGGCGAGCTTACAGCAAGCGCCAGTCCTGGCCTTGCCGGACGAGAACAAGTCATTTAGCGTCGTCTGTGACGCTTCTGACTATGCAATAGGCTGTGCGCTATTGCAGAAGGACGATGAAGGACACGAACGTGTCATCTCCTTCCAGTCCAGGCAGCTGAAGGCTGCCGAACGGAATTATCCCGTTCATGACAAGGAGCTACTTGCAATGAAGTACGCTCTTGTCAAATTTAGAGTTCATCTCTTGGGCACGAGGCCCTTTGTGATCTATACGGATCACGCGTCCTTGCGGACTGCCACCAACTCGCCGCATCTGTCGCAGCGGATGGCGAGGTGGCTGTCATTCTTCGCGGAATACAACTTCCGCGTTGAATACAAGCCGGGCAAGCTGAATGTGCTTGCCGATGCATTGTCGCGTCGACCTGACTATGAGCTAGCTCATGTCAGTCGGGTCACGACAGATCTATACGATCGGATACGCTTGGCGTATCAGGAGGACGAGAACTACACACCACTGGTGCAGTTCTTGTCCGATGGCAAGGACGCCAAAGTCGACAGGCTTTCGCCTCGACAGCGGGCGCAGCTCCATCGTTATGAGCTGGCCGAGGGGTTACTCCATTACAGAGTAGACCCCAGAGATCCTCCTCGGGTTGTCGTTCCAAACGACGAGGATCTGAAGTATGACATACTTCTGGAGGCGCATGATGCGCCGATAAGTGGCCATCTTGGCCGGGAGAAGACCTACCAAATGGTCTCTCAGACATTTTGGTGGCCCCGCATGTATAAGTGGGTGGCACACTATGTCAGGACATGTGAAACATGTCAGAGGGTGAAGCCTTCGGGCCACGCCTCGGCTCCACTGCAGAGCCTACCAGTACCAGCGGACTGCTGGAAGTCGATGAGTCTCGACTTCGTCTTCGGCCTACCGGCCGATGACAGGGGCAACACCGGCATATTGGTGTTTGTCTGCCGTTTGAGCAAGATGGTGCATCTTGCTCCGGTACGTGACAAGGTCACCGGGAAACAGGCTGCACAGCTGTTCCTAGATAGCGTGTTTCGCTATCATGGTCTACCAGAGACCATAGTCTCGGACAGAGACCCGCGTTTCACGGGTGCGTTCTGGGACACCCTGTTCCAATTGTTGGGAACTAAGTTGACGATGTCAACTGCGGACCATCCGCAGACGGATGGTCAGACGGAGCGCGTCAACCGCGTGCTCGAAGATACTCTGCGCAGTATCTGTGCGGAAGCACCTCGGTCCTGGTCGGACCAGCTTCCTATGGTTGAGTTTGCACTCAACAATGCGGTACACGCATCAACGGGGTTTACCCCGTTCTACTTGAATGGGTTACGACACCCCCAGGTGCCGCTAACCTTGCGGGGAGGCACTGTGGCTTCCATCGTAAGTGGGGGAGAGGCTCGGAAAGCCTTTTCCTCCCAGGTCTCAGAAATTGAGCCCGAGTCTTTAAAAAGACAGTTGTCGTCATTTATAGACGACAGGCTGACGTTGATCAGCCGGGTTAGAGATGCAATGGCATCAGCCCAAGATAAACAAAAGGAGTACTCAGACAAAAACAGAGGAAACTTAAGTGTTTTTAAAGTGGGTGAATTGGTGTTGTTAGACACTAAAAACCTACCGCTAAAGGTGGTTAGCTCTGTAGAGAGCAACAAGTTGAAGCACCGCTTCATCGGACCCTTTGCGGTCCTGGCCAGACATGGCGCGGCGTATACCATTGACCTCCCAAAGTCAATGGCGACGCACCCGACGTTCTACGTGGGGCGTCTTAAGCGGTATCACGATCCGCTGGGCCTTCCTTCTCGGACGGAGGAAGACCAAGGTGAGAACTCACCTCCTCGAAACGAGGCTGAGCTCTCTGGACAACCGGAGTTGCCGGTGTCGAAGCCTGCGAGTAAAACGCAGGCTGGTACCCACGCGAGTCATACGAAGGGTATGACGGTACCGAATGGGAAGAGCTTGGGTAAGAGCTGTACCCATAAGTCGAGGGGTACGAATACCCCTGCGGCTCATAAGAGGGCATCCGACCATGCACCTCATGGCTTAGAACGTCTAAGCCTCGACGGAGCTCCTTCACGGCAGCAGCCGGAGCTCGGCGGTCAACGCGCCCATGGAGCTCATGAGTCTCACGACCAAGAGCGTCCAAGTCCTGACGAAGGACCTCAAGGGCACCCGGCTTGCCAGCCTGAGAGGCAGCCTGACCACCAGGTCCAAGCCCAAGGGCTATCTCGATCGCATAGACGCGATCTCGAAGCTGACGGACCTCGTCGCTTAATAGGGACCCCACAGAGTCCCGACCCGAAGTTGAGGGTCCAGAAGGATAAGGCTGAGAAGGAGCCTCGTACTCATACGCGTGCGAGAGCTCCTCCTGCCCTCCTTGACCGGAACGGCGAGCTCCACTACCATGTGGAGCGGGTCGTCCAGGAGCGGCGGCGCTCTGGGAAGCGCCAGCTGCTTGTAAAGTGGCGGGGTTACCCCTCGTCACAGAACTCGTGGGAGCCGGAAGACCGGCTCCGGGTTGACTGCCCGAAGGCTGTTGAGATTTGGGATCAACAGCCGGGGCGTAAGTAGTCCGCGGCTTTTTAGCCGCCTTACGGTGTACGGTCCCTGGGTTGACGGAACCGTACCCGCGCTCATCTTGAGCGCTGGACTTAGACTGCTGTCTAAGTCCCTCCATGACGGAGTGGAGTTGCCGCTTAGCGACTAAGTGGGCAAACTCGATACGAAGATCTCGCTGGTCCAAGACATAGGACAGCAGGCGATCTTCCCGGAGTTCTTTCAACTCCTGAACTGTGAAGTTCTTTAGAGAAACCCATCTCCAGAACAGGTCTTCTGCCTGGGTCTGGGTTACGGTGTTCTCGGGCTGTACCCAAGGGTACCCCCACACGGGGAAGAGCCCACCACGGTCTTCCGGTTTCTTCCGGAGACTCGTAAATTCCTTGAGAGGAATTCGGTGTGGTGCAAGCAGCACACACCTAGCGGCCTCGATGTCGTTGACAAAGAGTGGTTCGTCCTGAACCAAGGCACGCTCATAGGCGCCACGAGAAGTGCGCCCATGGTTAAGACCACGAGGGGCCTTGAGGTGCTCCAGAAACATGGGAGACCCAGACCCCGCATCCGGTGGGTAGTATCCGCGAGGATACACCGGCGTGGCAGGCACAGGAGTGCCTTGCAGCTGAGCAGCTTGATAGCGCTCTTGCTGCTCGTCGAGATCATTGGAGATCTCTCGGGGCTCGGAGACAGCCCCCTCCTCTTCCTCATCCGAAGAGGAGTCGAACAGGGATTTGAATCCCTTAGCGACTGAAGGCTCTGACGTAGGAGAGCCAGGGGCTGCGCGCTTCTTAGCAGCAGCAGCACCCTCACCAGCCCGCTTTGGAGAAGCTGCTTTCGCAGATTGGGCTCGAGCTTTACCTTCGGCTAAGGTAAGGCTCTTGGTAGGCGAGCTCGTCGAAGCTGCCTTTGCCTCTGATGACTCGGAGTCATCAACAGGAGCGTCCTGTGAAGGAGCGTCCTGTGCAGGAGCGTCCTGCGAAGGAGCATCCTGAGAAGAAGGTGGATCCTTGGTGGATCCAGGAGAGTCCCCGTCCGACTCTGATCCTGTGATCATAGGAATGTTGAAATCCGGGGACTCCGACCCAGGACTGTGGTCCCGATAGGCGAACCGAGGGTTCGGCCTATCGTCGGGTGATAGGGAGCGCGAGCGACTGCGTCGCGGACTCCCTCCTTGCTTGGCAGCAGCAGCGGTACGCTTGCTGGCTGCCTCGGAAGCCGCCTTGCGGACTTCCTTGCGCGAAGCGGCCTTGTCTTTCGACTTGGCCTTAGAAGTCTTCGACCTCGCGGTCTTAGACTTGGAAGGCGCCGAAGCGCCGCGGGTGCTTGCCTTCTTAGGCATCTCGGGAGGTTGACGTGGAAACCTCTGGTGTCTTGCGCACGTGAAAAGGCTGAATGAAAGCCTTCAAGCCACAACGGTGGCTCGTCGATGGGTATCGACAAGGACAGGAAAGAGAGCGGAGCTCTCTTCCTAGCTCCTCATTGGTTGGAGGTGTTTCTAACCTAAGTGGGGGAGGATGTAACGGGGTTACATGAAAGGGGTACCCCAGAAAGGGTACCGCCTTTAGAAGTTGATATACTTCTGTGAGTATTTGTTTTAATACTCTGATGGAGTTGTGTGAGCCACACTGTGGTGTGGACCACACTACTGCCACGTAGGTTCGGTGGCTGAGGGCCAACCAATAGTTTTAAACCTACCTTTTATATGCATAATTAGCTTAAAGTATAGTTAATTAGGAGTTTGTATTACAGGCCAAATGAACCTAATTAACTATAAATAAATCAGTCTAAAATCTACTCTAAACTGGCTATTAAGTCCCCCCAGACCAGGGACTAGTGAACTGCCGTTCACTTAGAGTTTGTATACTCTTAATAGCACGCTTCCTCAAGCAAGGTGCTCGTGTGACCCCGTCACATCAGACCTTTTGTGGTTAATGATAGACACGGCATGTTCAATGGAAAATATTTTTGAACGTGAGCGAAGATATCTTATAGTATATATTAATAAGATATAACTCTCAAGTTAAAACAACTCTTAACCAAACTCATTCTCAAGCAATGGATTCTTTCGACAACCGATTCCGTAAGCAGAAGAAGCAACCATCCAAGGCCATGAGGTATCGCCAGAAGCTCTACGCTGCTCTCAAGAAAGAGGGTCAGCAAATTGAGTGGAAGACGGCTTCGGTTCAAAAGCTTCAAGATTCTCTCGCCCAATATAAGGGCGATCAAAAAAAGATGAACACCATCTATAACTTTACTTCGAAGGCTCAGCAAGAGCGCACAGATGCTCGCAACATCCGCCAGATTGCTACTCTGCCTATTGGGGAGTTAATCACGCTCCCCATCCACCAATTCAACCGCATCCTGGATCGTCTGTCAGCAGCAGACGACCGCTCGCTTCTCGTTTCACTTAAGGATCACTATGGATCTATCATTAAAACCACTGTTCTTCGCAACCGAAACTTTGTTGGAGACAACCTCGTTGCCAGCATTGCTTCTGAAAGTGGATCAGACCCTGATTATGAAATCTCGGATAACACTATCATTACCGATGTTAATGTTCAATGGATGGAGGCCCCAAAGCACCAACGCAAGCGATCGGAGTTTTTCAGATACTTCACCAAGTCCAACTTTCAGCTGGAGGAGTTCCAGGTTTATCAGTCTCTAAATAAGTCCAACAAAGCTGACTCTGAGGTCCCATGCTTTCTATTTGCTCTTAAGCAAGCAGGAGTACCAGAAGCAAAAATATCTCAGATCACTTCGACGATGTACTCATACGCCGCAACACATGATTTCATCCGAAAGACCGCTATCGACTTTGAACTACACATCAAACTACTCACATACAAGGCTACGGAGGAAAGATTCGACTTCAACCGTACCACGTATGGAGATAAGTCTCTACCGATGATTGAATTGGCGTGTGTAGGACAGCATCTTTTCGCTATTAAACCATCCCAGGTGTCAGCAGCAGCAATCAAATATCCTGAGTTTGCCAATCACCCTAACTTCCCTTCCATTAACGTCCGCAATGGACGCGTAGCGAAGAGTGAGCCAAAATTGCTGATGTCGCACCAAGCTATCGGACAACTCTACTTCAACAAAGACAAACTATTGACACCAATCACTCTCGCAAACGCACCAGACCTTCACAACAACAAGTACGCCCAGATTGACTACCTAGATGAATCATCACTGACTAAAAATTGGTTCAAGGAGATTGGAGTAGATGAAATGTTTGGATCACACCCATTCACATCTAAGGTAGATGGAGAGACAGTAGAGGAACCATTCACTGTTGTGTATTTTGATTTAGAAACATTGTCAGACTCGAAGGAGAACATTGCTCTACGGACCAACGCAGACAACCACCAAGATGGTAATCACATCTCATACTGTGCTGCGTGGAAGGTCGAAAACCAAGCCACTCAACACGCTTACGGATTCGACTGTGTTAAGACTATGCTCGACAACCTACCAAACAAAGGCAACTACCTCATGTGGGCTCATAACGCAGGATTCGACTCCAGATTTCTGATCAGACTATTCTCCTCATTCGACTCGCAAATGGGAGTTATCGAAACTGGCAACTCAATGAAGTACCTCGCAGGTACATACAAGGACAGACGCATTATCATTAAGGACACTAAGTCTTTCTTGGCTACATCACTCGCTAAGATGCCTGCTATGTTTCGTGGTGCATGTGATGAGAGTACGCTGGAGAAGGAGTCGTTCCCTCACGATATGATGAATGCTCAGACATTCGATGGCCAGCTTTCACTTTCTGATATCAAGGCTCAATTCGATGACTACGACAACCTCGTCAAGAACGCCAATAAGATCGGAGCTATACATGGTGATACGTCATTTGACGATAGCCTTACAGCTAAACTCGATACATCTGCCTATGCTATTCACTACTGCAAACGTGATGTGGATGTTCTCGCGTCATGTTTCGAACGCTTTCGCCAGCAAATGCTCGGACGCTTCCAGCAAGATATCTACAACCATATCTCAATGCCTGGGCTCTCTTATGCCATTCTTAACAACATGGGATGCTACAAGAACTGCTTCTCAATGTCTGGACCATGCTTAGAATTCACTCGTAAGGCTATCGTTGGAGGACGTGTCATGACCCGTGATAACAAGAAATGGCACACTACCCATGAGATTGTTGATTTCGATGCTGTTTCACTATACCCATCGTCAATGGCTCGACTACTTGGATTTGTTCAGGGAAAACCGAAACTTCACGGAAATACGATCCCCGAATGCGACTACCACATTTCGAAGGTGAAAATCACTTCGATCGCAAAGCAACTCCACTTCCCGCTTCTGTCAGTCAAGGAGGAGAATGCCAGTCGTAATTTCACCAATGATATTGTGGGTCGTGAAATTGTTATGGACACGTACGCGCTCGAAGACTTAGTTAAGTTTCAAGGAGCGACATACGAAGTTATTCAGGGTTTGTACTGGAATAGCGGATTCAATGATAAGATTGTTTCAGGTATCAAGGAATTGTTTCAGGAACGTCTTAAGCTAAAAGCAGAGAAGAACCCACTCCAGAATGGTATCAAGCTACTCATGAATGCCTCATACGGAAAGCTTATCCAAAAGCCTATCGTAAAGACCAAGAAGTTCGTTTGTGGAAAGAATGCTATCGAACAATACACCAGAAAGCGTATTGGACGACTCATCCAACGTGTAGATGTATCAGATAATATTGCTCTGTTCGAAGAGCACAAGCCTCTCAATAAACACTTTAGCCCAGCTCACCTCGGAGTTCAAATCCTATCCATGTCGAAGCGTATCATGAATGAGGTCATGTGCTTAGCCGAAGACCTGGACCTTCAAATCTGGTACCAGGACACTGACTCAATGCACATTGATAGAGACTCACTACCAACCCTTACTACATCTTTTCGTGAGAAGTACAATCGCGAACTGGTCGGAAAGGGTATGGGTCAATTTCACAGCGACTTTGAGCTCGACAACTCTAAGGGTGAAGTTTTCGCCACTGAGAGCTACTTTATCGGTAAGAAGACCTATGTCGATTTTCTGAAATGCACAGGCAACGATACGGAGGGTGTTCATAAGCGAATGAAGGGTATCCCAAGCAAACTCATCACTGATCCCCGCAAGACGTACGAAGGATTATTCAATGGCAAGGCACAAGAATTTGACATGACGGCCGCATGTCCGATTCAGATCGATAACAAGAGCCAGAGAGTCAGCCGAAGGAAGGCATTTTCTCGTATTGTAAAAGGTTAGACAATAATATAGAACATAACCATGACTGATTGTTTTGAAACAGAGTATGTTGATGTCGCTGAAATGGAAGAGACTTATGACACAACATACACGCCTCAGAGCCCGCAAAGACAAGAAACGCCTACACAAACGAAAACAGCATCTTTATATGAATTTACTACTCCTACTACTACTACGCGTGCTCTATCGCCACGTAAAAAAAAGAAATACACCGGACCGCTGACGCTTCATCCAGACAATCTTATGTTTGGTACTTACGAGGACTATCAGGCGTACTACGAAGCATGGGTGAGCGTATGTGACCTCACCGAAGGTAGTACTTAAGAACCTGTTAGAAGACGAGAAGTGTTGATTAGAGCGTGCTTAACAGGCCCACGGGCTTTTTTTGGCTTTTCAATCATCTTCACTTCTTCTCTTTCTTGTATTTTAGGTGCGACAGCCTCTCTAATAGGTTCCAGAACATTCTCCTCAGTTGTTAGCTCCTCCAGACCACGAGCGAGGATCTTAATATTTGTTTGACGCTTCTTAGTTCTCATCGTTATTATTTGCACTATGAGTAATTATCTAATTATATTAATATAGATACAATTATGCGCGTTAAAACAATCCAAATTAAAGGACTCAATGTCTCCATCAGGGGGCAACTACGGAAGGATGCCAGACCTTACACTCATCAATCGCGGATAGTGTCTCCAGAGTGGATACAACTATGGTTTGAGGTGTCGGATGGTAAATTCGATCAACAGTTGTGGTTGAGTCTCTCCGATAGGGATAAGGACTTTATGGGGTATGCAGTGCATGCGTGTCAAATACATAATCCAGAATTTCAAAAGGCACTGGCAAAGGCATATGGAACCATTCATCAGAGACTTCTACTTATTGAAGGCTCTATAGCACCAGGAAATCTTAATAGGGCTCTTGTGGATGAATATAAAGATATCGTAGAGCGTTTGGCAGCATCATTCCAAATAGGTCGAGCACAGGCATCTAATCTTAAGAATCGAGTTGAGAGAACGTTTGAGTCAGTGAAGAAAGCTGAGATTTAATAGTATCTACTTCAGCCTTAAGTTCCTGAATAGCTTTACATAAAATTGGGATAAGCTCCGAATAATTCATTCCCATCGAGTCTGGGGGTAGTCCGGTTTCTGGGTCGATTGGTGAGTTAGGATCCCCACTAACGAGTGATGCCGATATTGAAGCAGGAACAATTTCCATGATCTCTTGAGCTATAAACCCAATGGCAGGATCTCCATTCGAACGCCATTTAAATACTTTTGGTCGCATTTGAAGTACTTCAGCTAATCCGAGAGAAAGATCTTCGATCTCATCTTTTAGGCGTCTATCAGAAGAACCAGTGAATGAAGAAGCATAGCATGGGCAATACGAACTCCACGCAAATGTTGAAGTGTAGCTACCAAATCGGATCGCAGGTGTTGTTGATGAATAAGACCCTAAACCTGTATAAGTGGAGTAGGACGAACCGCGAAACGTAAATGCTGCCGAAACGCCGTTATTCTTTGTATGAACCCATTCACCACACCAAATCGATGTGCTTGAATGAAATTGGGCTTCGGGGCTTGCAGTGCCTACTCCGATCCAACCGTTTGCTTTAATTACTAGAGCATTTGAGGTTCCGTATGGATCAAAGCTAAGACGATTGGAATCACTTGCAGATCCAGCATATGTCCATTGCAATGTCATACAGTTTTTAGTGGATTCGTTTGTTCCTATTCTAAATGCAGCGTTTCCGTTAGTTAATAAATTCAAATTCTGACTACCTTCAATTCCCATAATACTTATGCGTCCGTCCTGATTAATACGAAAACGTTCGGCTAAAGCGCCAACTGCTGAATCATTGGATCGGGTATAGAACGATAGATTGGATAATGCATAACTTCCTCCAGTTCTGGATGCTACTATCGAGCACGAGGGAGTATTGCTTGACAGATTAGTATTGTAGGATGAATCATTAAAGAAACAAAGTCCTGAACCAACTCCTACCGTATCACTCGCCTGTCCAATTACTATATTATATCCAGAAAGGAGTGTAGTTCCATCACTAGACGAACTATATCCATACAAAGCGTGGGTACTGTTTTGGATGATAGTTCCGTTGAATGTCGAAATTGCTCCAATATTAACCGAGTCCGCGCAATTAATAGCTCCCGAAACTCCTAATCCACCCGATACTAACAGAGCACCAGTAGTTGGATCGGTAGAAGTAGTAGTGCCAGTAATGGTTAATTTGTTAATTCCAGATACGTTTTTATTGATATCGCTTGAAACAAATTTTGAAGCCTCTACTGAGCCGAGCGTTGAAATGTTGCAATAGTTTAGCTGAGTTGCTGACGATGTAATCGTGATACTTGCTTTTTGAAGAGTAGTCGCATTGACAGTAGCAAACGTGGCAGTACCTGTACAGCCGATATTCCGCATACCACTAATATCGAGTGTGTTATTAACGACAAGAGCTTTTTGCGCCGTTGCAGCACCCTGGGTGATACCGAGATACATTGAATGATCAAAGTTAGTCCATGTCGAGTTGAACCAGAACTGAATATTTGGCGTGAAGAGCCCAGTTCCGGCTGTAGTAAGTGAAAGTGTCGCTGCTGAGATAGTACCAGAAGCTGTTAGCCCAACTAATCCAGATGTAATTGAACCTGAACTATTAAGCACCAATGCTTTACTATTTTGACCAACTCCTATTGTAATCGAAGTGAGATAGCTAGCTTCCGTTGCTGTGAGAGTATTTACTCCTAATGTCAATGATGCAAGCGTTCCAGCTGAACCGATTTGAACATAGCGTTTGTCAGCTAAATCGAATGTAATAGGTCCAGTTGCCGTTGAAAACAACCCAGGATTGAAGCGACTGGATGGGGTAATTGCGGGGAATGAAGACATTTTTTGTTTGACGTATATATAAGAACGACTATAACTTACACCATGAGTAAAATCAACTTTTATGATTTCATCAAATCGGAAAAGACTATTAACCCCGGTTTTGCGAAACATGGTATCAAAGTCCCTTTTAGAATGCTTATGGCGGCACCGTCAGGATCTGGAAAGACTAATGCACTCATGAATTTGATACTAACTATGAACAAGACCTTTCACGAAATCATTCTCTGTGTCAAATCAGCTGATGAACCATTATACAAGATGTTAGAGGATCGACTCGATGGTTTCGTAAAAACTTACGAAGATGGCGAAGTTCCTTCTATAACTGAGTTCTCGATTAAAGATGCTAAGTCTGGTAAGCTAAAACGTGTTGATAAGCTGCAACGCCTAATCGTGTTCGATGATTTGATTCTCGACAAGCAAGCCAATAAGTTAGCAGCCGAATACTACATAAAAGCTCGTAAGCTCGGGTTCTCGATGGTTTATATCGGTCAGAGCTACTACCAAATCCCAAAAATGATTCGTGATAACTGTCAGTACTTTGTGTTGGGGCGCAACCTACTGAAGAAGGATCTTCGTATGATTTTAACCGTTTTCCCTACTCAGCTGAGTTTAGATGAGTTCTCAAACATCTACAATGAACTAACATCAGAACCACTCGATGTAATTAATATTGATATTGAACGAAGAATCATTAGACAAAATATAACAGGCGACGCAATTAAACTATGAGTTTGAGTTATCCGATTATCATCAATAAGTCCCACTATGTGGGTGGATCGACGTTTCGATATAAATTTGGTACCAATGTGGATATGGGAATGGTCTCAGTCGCTTTGAGTTCGTGTTCGATGTACTACAGCTGGCGAAACATTACATCTGCTAAAACTAACAACCTTTTTACCATCGTACATCCTTCTGGTGCTGGTAATGTGAGCTTAACGATTACTATTCCTGATGGAGGATATGAGATTAGCGATCTTAACAACTACCTGAAGTGGTATTTGGTGAGTAATGGATATTTCCTCACTAACAACTCGACAGGGGCTCAGACAGTTTATGCCGAACTGCGTGTAAATGCCTCCACCTACCAAGTTGAGTTTGTTTCATACCCGATGCCTACCTCGCTTCCATCTGGATACACTGCTGGATCTTCTATTTCATTTCCAACGACATCTCGCGGACCTCAGCTTTCTATTTCTCAGCCGAACTTTGCTACGCTTATTGGTTTCACAACCGGTATTTACCCTTCGTCTCAGCAGAGTGTTCTAACTACGATTGGATCAACTCTAACTCCTCAGGTGTCGGATGTTAATAACGTGGTTATGACGCTATCGTCAGCCATGAACCCATTTGCGCCGAACAGTCAAGTTATCCATAGTTTTAGTCAGGCTGGTGTCAAGTATGGTGGTCTGATCACAAGCTCACCGAATGAACTAAGTTTCGTACCTCAACAGCAAGGTTATCGCCAAGAGCTCACAGTGCAACTATGCGACCAGATGCTGCGTCCTATTGATATCATTGATTCCGACGTCACCATCAAACTACTACTTCGAAAGGAGAACGATATGGTTAATTTCTAAATTAAATAACTTTGTTCGATTAATTATAAAAGCAGAGTTTAACGAATATGTTTGCTTCTAATCAGAAACGTCTTCAAGCATACAACGCTGAGCGTCGTGTAGAGGAAGCTAATGCCGCTATTCAACAAGGAAAGGTATATGAACAACTCGCAAAAGAGATGGGAGAAGATGTTCAAGCTACTTCATATGCCCGTCTCGCAAAACGTGTATTGAATAAGTTCGGTGAGGAGGTAGTAAAACCATCTTTCGAATCTGTGAAGAGTGGAGAACCGCAAACAACCGACTATCTCGGAGCTGTCATCAAAAGTGGAAAGCTGAGCCAGTTCTATAAAACTATTACTAAAATTGACCCTAAGACACTGTCTGCTAAAGCTAAAATCATTCAAGGTGATATGCAGCGCCCCTACATCAAAAACCTTCTTAATGAGGAAATCGCTAAGGTAGTTGCCTCTGGTGGTTCTCCTGATAAGATTGCTGAAGGTGTTAAATCAGTGTTAGTTGAAGTTGCCGCTGGCGGTGATGCTGCTGTAGTAAAGGAATTAGAAGAGAAGGGTAAGCGTCTTCGTTTGGATACATCTGATAGTACAATTACCACATCCTCAAGTGGATCTAATTCATCTTCTCCTAAAAAACTTAATTCGCCAACACTTAGTGATGCTGAAACAGTAGGATCGGTTATGGTTGGTGATAGACAAACTACATGGTTTGAATTACAGCAATTCGATCGTGAAACATTGAATACGATGACTAAAACGAATCCTGTGTTGAAGAGTATTAGAACGAAAAAAGATAACGGAAAGGCTGCTAATCTTACTACTCTTCGTTCGAATATTTGGCGAACACTAAAGGCCAATGACCAAGCAATTTAATTATTTTCACAAAAAGCTTCTTTGCTAAAACATAAGAATGGTATATAAGCGTATCAAGATCGATCTCACTGAAGCGCAAGCCAAAAAGGCTTTGGCTTGTAAGTCTATCCGTCTGACTGCTACTCAGCTCGGAAAGGGTGATGCTATCAGTCTTCACCCGGCAAATGCCAAGATCGTAGAGAAGGCTGCGTTGAAGGGAACTGGCTGCAACATTCATCTTTCTCATGGTGAGCTCGCTGATACATGCTCTCAGCTGAAAGGTTCGGGATTCTGGGGCAACCTGTGGTCTGGTATTAAAAACGGATGGAAAGTTCTTAAGGATAGTGGTGTGCTTTCTGCTGCTGCCGACGCGGCTGTTGCTCCTCTCAGTACTTTTACTGGTCAGCCTACTCTCGTAGCTGGTACGCGAAACCTCCTGAAACAGACTACCGGTGTCGGTGTTAAGAAACCTCGTAGAACGAAGGCTCAGCGTAAGGAACTACTCGTTGCACGTGGTCTATATCTCAGTTAAAAAAAAAAATAATTATTCCACGTCATAGAGACGTATATGCGCAAGGCGCCCGATAATATATATATTGAAAGTATGGCGACCCTACTTTTTTTTGCTTAGTTCATATAGAGCCGCATAGTGGCGACTCTACTTTCAGTATAGTCGAATAGATTGTAGAACTTATCTAACTCATCTTTCATAGCGTAATAAATGAATAGAACGGCATATTGTCCGCAATGTCCAAAATTTTGATTCTGAATCTGTAGAGGCGTCCATTGTAGATTATTAAGTTCAGGTGGTGGTGGAAGGCCGAAAGAATCAAAGTACTTATCCATATAGACAGCTACCCAATGACTCCCGCCTATTTCTGGTGAGCCCATGTTTAGAATTTGTCCGATAGAGGGGTTGTTTCTCATAGTTCTGTTGTAGTCATGTCTCCATGTAATGCTGACAGGAATATTTAGTTGCCTAGCCAGTTTCTCTAAGTCATCAGCTGAAGTTTCTGATTTGCGAATAATTTCGCTTACAGATGCCGGTCGTTCGTAGAGCTTAGTTAATTTATTTTTTTTTACAACCATCTCTACATAGTATATAGAGTCAAACAACTTATTACTTTGTTTGGTATAATTAACTATGAGTTCTGATAGCGATCGTGTAGCTTTCGATGAGAGCATTGAGCCTCAGGACAACTCGGTTCTCTTCTCGGCTAAGCGCTGGAACTATATTACGGACAGCTCGTCGGCTGGTGGTGTCTTCAATGGTCAGATTCAGTTCGATCTTAACACGCTGAGCTCGCAAAACCAATGGACGGATCTCTCGCAGGCGTACATTCAGTTCCCTGTGAAGCTTTCGCTAACGTCTAACTCGACGCTTGCATCTGAATCGCATATCGGTCTAACTAACTTTACTGCTTCGATTAAAAATGGCTTTCATCAGTTCGTGGATAGTGTTTCGGTTGTTCTTGGTGGTACCAATGTCCAGTCTTCACAGATCTTTGAAAATGTAAATACAACGTTTAAAATGCTGTCTGAGTGGTCTAATGATGAATTAAAGAAATACGGTCCGTCTCTTGGTGTGTCTCTTGATGACTATCAGCTTGCTCAGGACGGAGCTCTTACTACTCGTGAAGGTATGGATAATGTTGCTGTTGGTGCTGCTTCTGGTTCTGCTGCTCTTGCTCCTGGATACATTGGCGTGCAATATCCGATTGAACGTAATCCTGGATTTAAGGAGCGTGCTCAGTTCTTGAACTCATCATGCACGTCGGGTGCTGCTAATTCGATTCTTGGAACGAATGCCGCTGCTGAGGGTAAGGCCCGTGTTGCTACTCTCGGAAATACCTCTTCTGCTCTTGCTGCTAATCAGGATGTATTTGTACTCTTTGCTCTTGCTACCATTCGTCTTAAGGATATTTCTGATGCTCTTGCAAAGATGCCACTGTTGAAGTCTCTTAAGGGTTTCATATACGTTAATATCAATGCTGCTACTTACCAATACACTCATGGTACATCGGCCAGTACAATTACTGCAATTCCTACGGCTTCTGCTCAATTTGGTCGTTGCATGCCTGCTATGCTTTCTTCCTATAGTGCGGGAACTACATCGGCAGCTACTTTTACGTTTAAGGCTGAGGTTAATGGCGTTGCCTCGACTTCGACTACGGTGTCGGCTGCGACTCCTGCTTTCAACAATGCTCGTCTGTTTGCTCCTTACTACATTGCTAACCCCGAAGTGGATCGTGCTCTCAGTATGAAGAAGACTATTCGTTTCAATGAGCGTTTCGTTTCTCAGGTTCAGATCGGTGCTAATGCATCCAGCACTACGACTCTATCTCCGGGTATTACGAATCCTAAGCGTGTCATTCTCCTTCCGTATCTGACTGGTTCCGCTGCTAACACTACTGATATCACAAACTTCGCTGCTAACCCTCTGCTTTCGCCTTTCGATATTGCTGGTACTGGTGGTTCATCTCCTTTCGCTGCTCTGACTAACCTTCAGATCACTGTTGGTGGTGTTCCGATGTGGCAGAGTCCTCAGCAGTTTGGTTATGAGAACTACCTTCAGGAAATTGCTCAGCAAGGTGTTGATGGCGGACTTGTTGCTCAGACGAGTTCTGGTCTTCTGAATCAGCGTCTGTGGAACCAGATGTACCGCTACTACACTTGCGATGTCTCGCGTCGCATGGGAGCTGATGATGGTGCGTCGAAGGCTGTTCAGCTGTCGTGCGCTAACGCTACTTCGGCTCCGATGACTGTCATTGCTATGATCTGGTATGAGCGTGAGGTACAGGTTGATACGGCTATGGGTCAGATCACTCAATCAATGTAAATTTAAAAAATACTGTACATCTCTCCATAACTGTACTTCTCTGATTGACTGTACTTCTCTGATTGACTGTACATCTCTCCATGACTGTACTTCTCTGATTGACTGTACTTCTCTGATTGACTGTACATCTCTCCATGACTGTACTTCTCTGATTGACTGTACTTCTCTGATTGACTGTACGCTTCATAGATACGGTACGTCTCTCCTTTACGGTGAGACATGTTTTTTTATGTACTCCACACAACTAACGGTATTCAATCGGCCAGAGCTCATTTGAGAATTTTCCGGCTGACGCGCAAGTGATGAGAAGCAAGTTCCGCGATCTGCAGGAGTTCGTCCGCCTCCGCCGCAATGGAGAACAATGGCGTCTGTATGAAGAAGGCATTGACGCTGACAAGACTCCCGACGACTTAGCAGCTTTTAAGGACATGTGGCGATCTGTTGAGATGTGGATTGAGCTCGAAGACGACGAAGTTCATCGTGATCTGCTTCGCGGGTTGATGCGTCAGCCAGTTAAGGACATGCGGTTCGATCAGACTTATGAGAAGCGATTATACCAGGGCTACCGTTCGGCAATCGAAAATCTGGAACGTGGATTAGCTTTGGATGGTGAAGATGCTGAATCTACTGAGGAGAAGTCTGAAGACATCGATCCTGCTCCTACCTACCAGCGCCCCGCCCCATTAAGTTATCTCCAGCATCGTTTTCTCAGCTCGCGTGAGCTCCGTCGTCGCCGACAACGTTTGAGTATGATTAGAAAAATTAGGAGTATTGATGATGACGCTCAGGCTGTTATTGACGCTGCGGTTGCTGACGCTGTTGAAGTGGAAGAGAACGCTGGCATTGGTGAAGTGGAAGAGGACGCTGGCATTGGTGAAGTGGAAAAGGACGCTGGCGCTGTTGAAGTGGAACATAACGCTGGCATTGGTGAAGTGGAAGACACTGTCGAAGTTGCTGAGGAAGGTGCTACTGAAGAGGTTGCTGAGGGTGTTGAGCTTGCCGGGAAATTTTTCCCGGAGGCGGGGAGCGACTCAGCAGCACCGGTACTTCGGATTCATATTTCTCGCGACCCACTTTCTAATGATTTTGCGGTAATGAGTTCAAATGCTAACCAAATTTTAATGATGTCGCGTCTGGAGAAGGCTCGAAGAGAGCTGGCTGTGCTTCGTGGGAACATGTCAGGTCGTCCTACTCGCCCCACCCGTGCTGAGATTCGCCTCGGTATTCACTCGCCCCGTAAGCGTGGTGGTTCTCCGATTCGTGCTCCGCGATACCGCAAACACCGTAAAGCTCACCAGTCGAAGTACAATGATGAAGAATTGCGAAAGAGACGTAGCTCTCCTCCGAAGACTCGTTCTAAGACTCCACGTCAAACTACTACATGTGCATGAGTTAGGGCGCCTGATCTCTAAGCCTAACCAGAAAATCTATAATTTGTGCATGATGTAAAAGATATTCATCACTCAGAGCACTGATGGCGTCCGTGTTGGCAACGCAGGCTTGAAGGACTTCTTGGAGAACGTCCTGCATGACTTCTTCCGTGCAGCTGGACTTGCAACACTTGAAGAGTAGTCCCCTCTGCCGCGCTTCTTGCTGTTCTAAGCATGAAATGTGTTAGTTAATCGTAAAGAGTCTAATTCCATTGTGCTTCGCACCTGTCCGAATCGATACTTGACGTGTTCGTTGGCTGCTTTGGTGAAGTTGTTTCTCAGATCGATTGGGTTGCCATCAGGTGTAAAAGGCACGACTATGTCTCCATCTACCTAAACGCGTGTTCCGCATGACTGGCTGATAAAGGAATTCATTCATTAGCTGAAAAGAGTCTCCAGTCATTGGTTGAAAAGGGTCTCCAGTCATTGGCTGAAAAGTGGGTGCCCAGTGACTGAAAACAACGCCATGGCAGGAATACAATCATGCAAGACCCGCGGGGTCCCGCGGCGCGAAATCAGCGAGCTAACCGATACCCTAGTGTCTAGTGTATGTGCGGTCTCAAACGAAGGGTCGTACTGTATAGCTACTGGTGCTATCGAGTCTCTACTAGGACTTTCACATAGGGAGACGTGTAGATTGCTGTGCATGGGAACAAGCAACTTCCGCCAGCGATACAAAAAGCAAGTCAAAATGGAGTTGGAGACTGTCCTACTGGTGACAAGGGGGACCACCTTGTCCCGCATATCAATTCGTGGTCAATTGCAATTTTACATTGCACGAGCACAACGATCCATTCTGGTGTGTATCTTCAATATTACGGAGTATGGGATGGTGGGGTTGTTGGTGGAGGCTTTAGAAAGAGGAGTATCAGTTACAATTATTGCTGACAGAAAAACTTCCCACCGAACACTGCTACTACGTCCTGAATGAGCTTATTAACAAAGGTGCTCAAGTGTTTTTCCTGTGGCTCAAATCTCTGGTCGTACGAGCACAGCAAGTTATGTAAGTATTTGACAAGTACTAGTGTGAGTTTTAAGCTTATTGTTTGTATTATCAACTAGTACTATTAGGGATCATTGACTTTGCGATTTGTTGTCGACGGATCTCCGAATCTGAGTGGTGCGACGTTGGCCAGTCAACCAGGTCTAAGGGCTCGCAACCTGGAAAGTGTTACGGTAAACGTCTACACTTTTCAGGCAGCAAAGGGTTTTGCTGCCAACTTTTTCAGATACGCAGAGGATGGACCTCAAGAGCATATCGCCTTCAAACCTGGAGTCGCAACTAGTTGTGATGATTTCTGATAGTGAAGAATAAGTTCGTAATGTGACTACATGTGTTCTCTATGAGCTTGACGACCTGCGTTACAATACCGCCTCGACACTTCGAATCAAACCCCGCTGGGAGCTGGACAAGATGTGGTTTCTTGCAACAAGTTGTGGTGTTGCAGAACGCACAAATCCGTCAGATGTGGGTAAGTAGAACGCAACCACAACAATCGCCGAGTTAGGTCGGCGTTTCTGGTGCGTCGCAATCTTGTACCGTTGACCACGGCTCCTTAGACTCAGCCTAAGGCCAAACTTAATGTTCTTGCAACAAGTACTCGAACAACGCAGCTAATCATTGCTCGTCCAACATCACTTCCACCCACGCGATCATCTTGAGAAGAGCCTTTCGTCGCGTAATTACATCGAATTGTGCAGTCGTCTTTCTGGCTTCGTTGTTTGCTTCCAAATCTTCACAGCAATTGTACCACAAGTCAATACTTTAAGTACTTTGGCAGCAATATACTCGTGCAGGTGGTGGGGAATAAGGTTGTGCAGCAGCAACACGTTTTGCTGTCCAACGGCGTTTCATGCTCTACATGCAAAGGCATACTACAAAGTAGTAACTGCAGTCTCAATCGGCTGTCCGCTTCGCTCCAAAAGCTCCCAACAGAGCGTGCGTGGTATTAGTATCGCTGGTCTTGTCTAATCGAGAGATGCCGACGGAAGTCGCACTACGTGAGCTCAAGTCATTTTGCTCCACGACAGTCCATCCGATCCATCACTGCTAAATGGGTTAGGCATCTTGGTGAGGAATTGCGCTGACAAGCATTGCCGACACTGCCATGAGGCGCGATCGTAGCCGCGAAAATGAGCTCGGCTCATCTGCTAGTATGGCGAGCGCTGTTCAGGGGATCTCCGATGAGTAATTCACGAGAGAGCTGTTTGAGTCAGTCGAAGTGTCGCTACAATTGCCAACGCCCGTGTAGGAGACGACAAGTCTCAATCGTGTTATTCAAATGGTCACCAGTGTGATGCTGGATCTCGCGGTGTGACTTACTTGGTACATGCAGATGAGAGAAGACCCAGTGCATCAACATCCGTCGTCCATCAAGGGTCCTAACATTGGGCACCCCGATATCGATGGCGGGCATGAATGAATCAGGACAACATCGAAATATTCTGCGTGCGTTTCGACTGCGTCTGCAAAGGCGTCCTTAGCCGCCAGAGCTGTATAGAGTCACATCGGAAAGGCTGATCTAGTTAGTGCAGGATTGGATCATCGCTGGAACCCACGACTGGTTTGGAATCCCAGGACTATATGTCATTGGGGACGATAACTACATGATAAGGCCTTGGATTTTGCCTCGGTGAGAGTTGCTTTACCAGCTCCTGAACATCCCATTAACACAACCAAAGGCTATGCTGTTTGTTGCTGGCGCCCCTGATGGTGGCATGACGAAAACGTTGAACTGTTGACCAATACATTGTGACTCGACCGTGATGATGCCACTTAATGCACATTCATGAATTGGTGATTTGCGAGCGAGGACTTTCTCCTTTTTACCAGGAAATACCTCGGATAACTTCTCCATCCTCCTTGCATTGCTGGAGACGGTTCTTGTTGGCTTGGCTAACGCGGGGCCTCAGAACTTACGTTAGCCAAATGACTTCAACATTCTATACTCAATCCCATCTAGGATTTATCCCCTATCGTGGATGGAGCTACGCTTTCACGGATGACCGAACCGCATGGCGCTTTGATACATGTACGCATCAAGATACACGTAATACATGCGTATATTTACACCAGCATGTATGCAATGGGTCTTCATTTCTGAATTCATCACCTTCCAAGCAAGTCTCCAGCTCTTCCAAACGAAAATGCCGTCCGTTCGTGCCATCGCTTCATCTCTCTTTGGTTTTGCTTTACTGACCGTCTCGACGGCCCAGAACGATGGATGGATCAAGTACGAGGTTACGGAGTCCGACCGCCAAATGCTGTACTCAGCGTTGAAGGACGTTAATTCGTACAGCCCTGGTATCACCACTCTCGCTTGTGTGAAGACTGTCCTCGGACTCGAAAAGCAGGGTGAGGGTGCCGGTAGTGTTGGCGGGGATGGCAGCACTCCTCCTGTTAACCCCAACGCCGGGAAAGATACACTCTCCCACTTCAGCGTGGACGGCTGCGAGGTGGATGCGCAGGGTGACTTGGGTCAATGTCCTGCGAGTGTGAACTGCGACCAGACTTCCTTCGACATCTACCTCACTCAGCCGACCGGAACGAACCAGATCAAGGTAACGTCTGTCAAGGCGAACAACTAGGGGATGACTGAAAACACACCATCTTTAACAAAAGGTATTACCCGAACGTCAAAGTTCCCCACACATGATGGGGTTTACCTCACAAGTAAAGTTGTTTTGCCTTAAATGCAACCATCCGCCGATTTTAAATCTACCACAGTACTATTTAGTGAACACTAGCTGAAGATCCTGCATGCTCTAGCAAAAATTTCTGCTGCATCTCTTGAAGGTGTCGGAGTTTCGTTCCGATTGTTCCTTTAACAAATTCTTGAGCTGACGCAAAAGCTTCCTGATCCGTCATCGATCCAGATATTTGTGCACCAAACTGGCAAAAACTCTGAACAACTGATGCATGTTGTGAATCCACGGGGGAGCGAGTTACGATCGTCCACAATTTATCCTGAAAGTGAATTCCTTCAGCTGGTAGGAACCATGTCGCTGCACTGACGAGCACGACCCGATCTGATTCGATGTATCGGCGCACAAAATTGATTCCATCAATGCGCACCGTCTTGAACAAATCGAGCTTGCAACTCCTAGCCAATGTATTAAAGCACTTCGCTCGCATCTAATGCATCAACAACAATGAAACACACAATGCTTGTGTAAGTCGTTCTGTCTTTCATAAAGCAACACCAAGACAAACTTACAAAACGAGGCACCTTCTCCGGGTCCTGTGATACTTTGGTCGTTCCGTTCCACAGAATCTCTGCAGCCATGTGTAGTGGACATGACAGAGGTGTGGTTGTCTTCGTCTCGATGTATGTACCAAGAGGGTCAGCATAACTGTCTTTTGTAGAAAATGAAACCATTGGCTCGCCCTGGAGCGTTGGGAACAGCGAATTTGTTCGCATGTACAGTGAGGCTACAGTCATTTCTAGTTCTGCAAGTACCGCATCACTGAAATCGACCTTTAGTTGTGGAGCGGAGGTGAAATGCACAGACTCTGGCATTGGCTGGAGTCGACAGAGTAACTCCATTCCCTAGACAACACAAAAGTTTTGAGTAAATGACTCCATGTCAGGATAGGTGATTTTGCACAAACCTCCAAAGCATCTTTTCGTCCCAGAAGCTTGCAGATTGAGCGTTCGAGTTTACGTTGCCTTGCGAGCACCACTTTAAGTTCTTGGTTAGTTTGTTCCGAACGTTGGCGCTCTTGACATTGAACAATTGCGAGGTCCTCCCACACAGACACAAGCTCCTTCGGCTTCGGAGGGCCGACAAGTTTCGTTGTCGTTGGGCCATGTCGGGTACGTTGCAGTTGTCCTAGTCTTGCTGTCAACTCGAGCACTTGTCGTCGCAGTGCGAGCACCTGATCACGTTGTTCGCGTTGGAACTTGGTAGACTGTGGCACCTGACCTGGTTGTCTGGGCTTTTTCTTCCTTGAGTTCTTGCTAGACGGGGTCGAATTCGAGAGCGTAGATATCGAGTGCTCATGAGTGACTTTTTCGTGGTCTGAAGAAGACACAGAGCTTGGTTCATCGTCAGGCGAGGTCACACTCGCCAAACTGGACTCGCTGTCACTGTCAAGCGAGCCAATGAACTCGAACACGTCCGAGAGCGTGGAATTGTCATCTTCCACTAGCAGATCTCGATGCATTAGTAAGTTGGATTAATTGAAAATGTGTGAGTGGAGAGGTACTGTAGTGAGACCACGTACTCGCGTTCTGATCTGTCCTATGCTTGCAGTGGCAGTGCTTATGGGGAGGCAGTTGATTATGCAGGCGCCTGATGACGTGCCCAGCACTTTTTGGATGTGTAGGAAACTGAAAGTGCCCTGAAAGTATGTGGACAACGTTTACGAGTCTGTAAAGTCTGTCTTCTTTACATGCTACATCTCGATTGCCTAGTGCTTGGTAGGAGGAATGACCGTCACGCCATTGGCGCCCCAGTTGCCGACCTTGATGTCCTCCAGCACCACGTACACACGCTCCGCAGGTACGTTGAGCTGCTCTGACACGGTCTTGGTCAGAGCTGTGATGGTCTTGGGGTTGTGCTCAGCATCGACGTTACCGATCGTACGCGCGTGAACATACGCTGTCGGCTGGAAGTACCAGAATAGAGAAGAATTAGTCTTGTAAGAAGTACTAGGCTTACTGTGAGGAACACACATACCTCATCATTGAGGTTGATGAACATCGGGACTCCCAGGTTCAGCTCCACCATCATAAACTGCGTCGGGACTCCCCAAACCGCGTTCAGCGTCTCCGCAACAGCAGTACTCACGGCGACAGTGTCGACGCTGTCTTTGGCGACGTTGCTGGTGATACGAGCGTACGGCATGATTTCTTGAGCTGGTATTGCCTTCCTACTGATGTTAATCAAATTCAAAAGTGAATAACATTGTGGCTGTCTACCTCTATTAGTACTTCATAAGCACTGCTTATTACGATGACCATGTAGGTAGTTGCAAGAAAGGGGAGCAATGAGGTTGCAAGCGTAATACATTATTACGATGAATATCTGATTACGGTTGCAGCTTACCAATCAGAATAGTGGTCAGATCAGGTATCTTTTTCAAGAGTCGCAAGCTGGTACTACCTCATGCCAATGATGACAAGGTCCCTACGACTGTACTACCCATGGCAATGTGTTGTCTTCCTCCTTGTATTCGTCGCTCTGTCGCCTTTAACTTCTGCAAGTCGAAGTTTGTTCCGGAATTCGCGAAGAGGTGGTGGATTTACAGCCAATGTGACCGTAGAACAGTACGAGGACGCCCTACAGAATGTGCAAGACGCCAATGTGTCGGAGAGTCTCGAGCTGCTGAGTAAACTGTCGCTCAAGCGATACGAGTTCAAGTATGATACAGTGGCAGGACGTACTACCGTGTTGGGAGTTCTAGGACCGGAACTACGAACAGTAGCACCTGAGGTAGTACAGGTTCTACCTGAACGCTTCGTGTTCGATCGAGATGGACGTGGTAGAATTGCATTGCAAGACTTTCATGTAGTGGATAAGGACGCACTCTATATGCACAATTTAGGTGCTACCCAGCAGCTCATTCGCAGTTTCAGGAGACAAGAAGAGGAGATCCTCGCTCTACGTCAATTGACAATTGTTCAAGAGATGAAGATTGAAGAGCTACAGGGATATTTGGAGCAGGAAGCGAGCGCTCAATTGGTAGAGAAGAGATTGATAGCAGAGGCAGAAGTGAAGAAGACGGAGAAACTGATTGAAGAAGCTGCTGTACGTGGAAAAGAAGAGCGCAAGACGTTGGACTTAAAACGAGATCATGAACTACGAGTGGAGAATGAGAAGCATGCGTTGGAGAAGAAGAGGATGCAAGAAGAAGATGCAGCACGTCGGGACCAGAACAGAGACCTCGTGCAGCTTCAAGAAGAGTCCAATATTCGCATTGAACGTGCGAGACGGGAAACTGAAGAGGTTTTGAAAGAGAAACAACTTGCGGCTGACCATGCACGAGCTTTGTTGGAACGTAATACGACGCTGGAGAAAGCTGCTATCGATGTTGAAGGCCGCATTCGTCAACAACGTGCTAACCAGGATATCGAGATGGCACAGCTACAACAACGACTCGAAGCTGACCGTGTTAAGCTGATGCAAGCTTTGCAATCTACGTTTGACAACCTTGGACAAGGCGTTTCGGTACTACTAGCTGACAAACAGAAGCTTACAAAGTTTGTTGGTGGGTTTGTGGCCCTTGCAGCGGGTATTTACCTCAGCAGAGAGGTCATTCGTATTGTGGGTAAGCTGATCGAACAGCGGCTAGGAAAACCTTCTCTCGTGCGTGAGACTTCTCGATCAGCTGGTGCTTTCGGCTTTCTCAGTGCTTTGTTTCGGCGAAAACCTGCCAAGGGGCAGAATGAACTGGCTGATGTCGTGCTCCGAAGTGCGCTGGAGACTCGTGTCTTCGAAATCGCGCGGTCTACTCGCAATGCTATGCTTCATGGAGCTCCATACCGACACTTATTGCTTTACGGACCTCCTGGAACGGGCAAAACTATGGTTGCTAAGCGTCTTGCCAGAGCTTCAGGTATGGACTATGCAATTCTAAGTGGTGGTGATGTGGGTCCTCTTGGATCGGATGCAGTAACGGAACTGCATGCTCTTTTCAAGTGGGCCAACTCGTCTCCACGCGGAGTCCTCATTTTCATTGATGAGGCTGAAGCTTTCCTCGGATGTCGTGCTACTCGAAAGACCCACATGAGTGAGGCCATGCGAAACGCGTTGAATGCACTGTTGTATCACACTGGAACCCAGTCCAAGAAGTTTATGCTGGTGGTGGCGACAAACCGGCCTGAGGATCTCGATACTGCTGTGACAGATCGGATCGATGACACGCTTCACTTTGATTTGCCTGAGGCCAAGGAGCGAGTGCGACTTCTGCAGATGTATTTCAACGAGTATGTTGCTCACCTCGCAGCCCCACCTACCTCAACGAAAAGTTTGGCGATGACTGGTAAACTAGACAAAGCATCAGTCAGCGCATTGCCTCCTGTCCTAGATGCGAGTGTGATGGCCCAATATGGAGAAATGACGACAGGAATGAGCGGCCGTGAAATAGCGAAGATGATGTTGTATATGCAGAGCATTGTGTACGCACAAGATGAAGTTGCAATAACTCCAAAGCTTGTGGACCGCGTCGTGCAAGAAAAGGTGGACGAGCACAAACGCAAGCTAGAGCTCAAGGCTTACACGGAAAAGTAAACTCAAAAGCACAGATGAAAGCCGTAACGTAGTTACTTGAACTCTGAAAACCATTTTGCTTGGATTTGCTCAACGTGTTAACGCAATGCCTTTCACAGAGACCTAGGATTCATGCTTAAATTGTAGCGGGGTCAATCACACTCCACTGCTGGTTGGGGTTGTTCGACGAGCAGTCATACAGCTGGACTTTGTTGTTTTGTGCTGGATCCTGGTCAAGGCAGAAGCCCTTGTGAGTGGCATGCTGCAGTGTGTGGGTCGCGTTATCGAACGTCCATTTCTGGTTAGCCTCATTGTCCATGCAGCGATACACATGGACATCGCCTCCGTTCTGGGGTTGGTACGCGTCCAAGCAGCGGTCACTACTTTTTGAACGCACTTGCTGAGTGACCGAGTCGAAAAACCACACCTGTTGCTCTTGCACCAGCCAGTCATTCGACTTTGACGACATGTACAGCTTGCCATCGTTTTCTGACAGCATCAACTTGGTTCCATCGTTGCGGATAGCACGCGGTTCCTTCCAGTCGATCGTCAGCTTCAGAAGGTTCTCCTTCATCATACCAGCAGTCTCGTACATGCCAAAATGAGCTTCGACCGCATTATCACCACGCCACGTTGCATCAAAGGCGTCAGACCAGTAGTAACTCAAGTTGTGCGAACGAGCCATTTGCATGAGATCGGAGTAAAACTTTAGTTGGTTCGCTGAGGACGCCACACCAGTGGAGGGGTTTGAACCTCCAGAGCTCCAACCCGTCTCCGAAAGCACGAGCTTTTTGCCCTTATTTGCAGCAGCAATGCGCAGACTTTTGAGGCGGTCGAGAGTGATAGCCACACCTTCGTTTGCATCAGCTCGCTCCCAGAAGGAGAAATAATTTACCGAAATGTAGTCAACTGCATCGATAAGCTGCGGGTTGGCGTTGTAAACGTCAACTCCTTCGGCGATCGTGATGGAAGCGTTAATGCCTCGACCACGGACGTAGTCGCGAATCTCGTTCATGTAGGCGATGGCCGTGTCAACGTTGATTGTTCCACGAGAGATGGCGTCGCTACCAACGTGTAGACTCGCAACTCGGTCATCGATAAACTTCTTGTCAATGTACTCACCAAGTTTTGCCTTCTCCTGTACAAAATAGTCATGGCCGTTCGACGTCGAAATGCCCAGGTCAAGCTTCACGCTGATGCCCTTGGCATATTGCAGCAATGGTTCAGCCTGGTTGCAATCCAAGAGCGAATTGATGCGGATTTTATCGGTGTAGCCTCCCTGCAACGTCATCAAGTCATTGTACACGTCTTCCCATGTTTTGCACTTGACGCTATCAGGTTCCGAGTCCGGGCCCTTGCGCGCGTTGTAGTTGACGCTGGGAATTTCCTCATAAGCAGCGCAGTGCATGAACAGCAGGACAGCGATGGTGGAGGTGAGATAGAGCTTCATCTTGGAGTCTTGATGCCTTGGTGGAGAAATCGAAAGTAGCTGCAGAGATGCAAGAAACGAGTTGAGTGCACGAAGCTCAGTATACCGATACCATCGAAGTAAGCATGCTGCGCGAGCTCAAGCCAGTTAATGCGCGTCAACATCCGATCGGAAGATAATCGAGCGATAACTGGATACAGATGAGCAATGGAAGTGGCTACCAGGCCTTGTGCTCAACGTGAGCCATCGTCAACTCGCACATGCGCGATGTAATGTTGGATAGCCTGCAAAATGTCTACAGTAATGCGTCAACGCTAGAAGTGGCACATGCACTGTAAACATCCCATACCTGCTTGTTCCCATCGCTTCAACACAATCCATTGGGGCGCGCAATTATCCTGGGCCGTTGTCTCTACCCGAGTGCCTGACACTGCTTTCTTCTCACATACGTGCACATCCCTCACCGTATTCCAAGCACAGCGTTGAACACTCCCATGCAAATACACACAGAACAACATACATGGAGATGGAATGCAAGAACAGATCTATCTTTCAGAACTCAAATCCATACATTTTCCACGCCAGCTCATCATTGTTTCTCCTGCTCTTCAACTCAGTTCCTCGCCTTGTTCCAAACCCATTTATTCCCGGAATACTTGATGCCATCTTCCACGGGACATCCACCGTGAAGACTCATCGGGTCACCTTCTCCATTAGGCAGCATGCTGTAGAAAACAATGACTTTGCGTTTCTTCGGAGGCACTTTTAATCCCTTCGTGCAGTCTTGCATCGATATCGGTCGAGGGGCTCCACCTGCTCGCGGGAAAATGGTGTGCCCACCCTTAGCTACGTCCGACATATACCAAAAAACTGTGATCATACGGTTCTTGTATCCATAGTCAATGGTTTCCAGCAAACGGGGCGAATTCTTGTGATGTTCCACAGGAAAATAGTCCGTGTGGTGATCATACTTCTGCGTCTCTTCGTAACGAAGCACCTGCACGTCTTCTTGGTGGTCAATCGGCACTTTTGTCAGATCCGCAACTCGTTGATCAATTTCATCGAGCATTGGATGCTTGTCGGACGATAAGAAATATGTCGTACTCGTCCGCCAGTCCGTAGCTGCTCGGTTTTCATGTCCGTCCATTAGTGTCACCGTTGACGGCTTCAAGTGCTCCAGCGACAATTCCATGATCACATCGATCTCGTCGTCCTTCAAGAACTCCTCCACACTGAAGACAAGTGGAGTCATACTCAATGTTTCCAGCACCACGTCGCCCTTACCAGCAACGTCCTTGACCACAGCTACAAAATCACAATTAGAAAATCATCAACTCCGTTCTTGTAGTCAGAAACTCACTTTTGTGTCCGATCCGAATTCCAGGCCAAATAAATTGTCCTCCTTCAAAGAGGAAGACAATGTTATCGACTACTTCATCAATTTTCTCCAACTTTTTCCCATCGACCGTGAAGAATGCATACGGTTGTTTGTATTTGACAGCCAATTCATCCGTTGGCGCTGGAATCTCCAACACTTTCTCCAATTGTTTCTTCAAGTGTTTAAACTCCATTTCACTTTGAATCGTCATTAACGGCGCATTTCCGTCCTTGAAAGCAGTAATGTCCAATCTAAAAGTGTCCACATGACAACTTAGCACCAAAAATAGCTAAGTCAACATGAAAGCCAACTTACCCATTCTTTTGCTTCTTGATACACAAAATATGGAACCCTTTTACGGGCAACTCATTGGTCAAATATTGCTCGGCTACACCACAATCCACACCCTGAGAAAAGGTCTCACTGAGCGAGACGCCTGTGTAGGTGGACACCAGCTGTTGCAGGCCTGAAGGGTCCACAAGCGCCAACGCTGCTGCCACCACAGCCACCAACCCCACAACGAGCAGAGAGAAGTAGGGGAAGGAACGAGGTACTGGAACCTCAACCGACGTTTCCGGCTTGCTCTCCATGTCGACGATCACACAATTGCGAATGATGCTTAAAGCCTTTCAAAATAAATATCTTCTTTCAAGGGGTAGTACCGTAGAGCACGCCTCGAACGAAAGTCGATATCAGTTCTAGAAGGGAAATGGCTCGGAGTCACCGGCATCCGTACCGGTTGTGAAAATACAGTGATGCGCGGTGGCAAAAAGTTTCATGCTGGATGATAGTTCTATGATGGATGGTAGTTTTGTGTTTTTGGGCGTTACTGTGTTTAACATCACACATGGGCTCCATTTCAAGGCGTCCAAAATGTATCTACCAAAATGGTTCTGTAACGGGTTACATGAGGGGTACCCTAGAAAGGGTACCGCCGCTAGAAGTAGATATACTTCTGTGAGTATTCGTTTTAGAAACTCACTCGTGGGTGGTGTGGACCACACTACTGCCACGTAGGTCTGGTGGCTGAGGGCCAACCAATAGCATTTGACCTAACTTTTATGTGCATATTAAGGATAAATAATAGTTAGTTAGTAATTTGTATTACAGGCCAAATGGACCTAATTAACTAGAAATAAATCAGTCTAAAACTTACGCTAAACTGGCTATTAAGTCCCCTAAGACCAGGGACTAGTGAACTGCCGTTCACTTAGAGTTTGTATACTCTTAATAACACGCTTCCTCAAGCAAGGTGCTCGTGTGACCCCGTCACACTTGGTAGCACTTGTAGTCAATCCACGCCTACGCGGGTAGATTGACTAGCTAACTCCTCTGTGACTCCTACAAGGTAAGCCAAGATGAATAGACGGGAGTTCCCTCATTTGACCGACTCTCAGTTTGAGTCGGTCCGGAAGATGGTGGGCATCTTTGGAGGAGATGCCTCCGAAGCTTGGCGGCTGCTACGCCGGCCGAGCAGGTCGAACGCATCGAGGCGTTCGACATGTACGAGCGAGGGCTTATCGCTCACGTACAGGGGCTGCAGGCCCCCGTGGCTGAGATGAAGCCAGCCCAACCGAAGCCGTTGAGGCTTAAGGTTAACCCTTATGAGGGGAGGAGGGAGAGAACCGCCACTTCTGGGTCCGAGAAGTAGAGCTCGCGATGGACGCGGCTCTCATCTCGACCGAGCGACTTCCGATCGCTTTCGCCCTATCCAACCTGGGAGGTCGGGCGAAGACCTGGGCGTACACGCGCGAGGCGACAACGCCGGGTTGTTTTACAACCTGGGCTCAGCTGTGCCAACAGCTTAGAGCCGCCTTCCTCCCGGCTAACTATGAGTATCGCCAGCGTTCGCGCTTCCTTGCCTGTAAACAAGGGAAGCGTGAGCTGCATGAGTATCGCCAGCGTTCGCGCTTCCTTGCCTGTAAACAAGGGAAGCGTGTGCTGCATGAGTACACCCAGGAGATAAGAGTACTCGCTGCATCTCTGGTAGGGAACCCCCCAGCCTGAACACATCAAGGTGACGGTGTTCCTGGATGGCCTGAAGGTGGGCCCATCCCGCACCCAGTTGTTCCGCGTGCATGCGAGCACTATGGAGGAAGCGATCCATATCGCCCTCCAAAAGGGGTACAGCCACGGACAGGCTCGTACTCCTACGTCGGTGTGGCAAGACCACAATGCGTCATCAGGTGCAGTGCAAGGAGCTCCAGCAACTGGAGCCAGCACAGGGCCGGTACCATGGAACTGGGTACGGCCGTACAGAGCTCCATCCGCTGTTACCGATTTGGGAAGCTCGGGCACATGCAACGTGCCTGCCCTGCGGGAGGGCAAAGGAAGTTCCCTTCCAAAACCTAGGGGCTCGAGGGGCCCGTGGCAGAAGCCACGACCCAAGATCCAGGGGTACTGGGGTCACCAGTAGGGGAGGGGTGCCCTACTGGGGAATATCTAAGTCCCCATGGTAGGTGTGCGGACGGCGCACGCCATGGAGACTTAGCCCCTGAGAGCCTAGGTGCTCTCGAAACGAGAAAGAGCAGCGGTGGACTGCTCGTGGTACACGCGAGTGTACAGGGATACGGAGATCCCTTCAGAATCCTCATTCATGCTAGGGCGTCGACGACCTTTGCTCGACCCCAGACGCTCGCACGGAATTGCGACAAGTATGCCGACGCTTTGCATGAAAGCGAAGGAAGGGGCCAGGTATCGATGAGACTGGCTGACGGTACAGTGGTCAATGTGGCTGGGGTCCGGATGGACCTGGCTGTAAAGTTTGAAGACTTTGACAGCACGGAGGCGTTCGTTATCCCAGACATGGACAAGTACGACTTGATCTCGGGCATGCCGTGGCTCGAAAAGCACGAGCCCTGGATCGATTGGTGCGGCAAAGCCATTGGGGCTAGCCGGCCCGCGGTCTCCGACAGAGCTTTGATGAGTAATGTTCCCACCTCTGTCCGGGACTGGAGTGCCAGAGATGGTCATCAAGGCGCTTACAGGTCCGAATAAGTATTGGGTGTCACCGACTCCGACGAAGGTGTTGCGGTGAGCCTTGCTACCGGTCGTGAGACCAAGGCTCATTGCCAAGCGTGTGGGATTGCTGCGACGGCAAGTCCCAACGCTGAGAGTCGTCGCGCCGTATGGGCTTCGACTATCGCAGTACCGGACGGCACTGACCAGTCGGGTAACATAGGTCCGCAAACAGCAGAGGCTGCTGAGGAGAGTGCTGAAGGCGTCTCCTGTATGGGTAACATAGGTCCACAGGCGGGTAACGTAGGTCCGCAAGCAGCAGAGGCTGCTGAGGAGAGCGCTGAAGGCGTCTCCTGCGTGGCTAACATAGTTCCACGCAAGGTCGATGAGACCAAGAAGGAGAATGAGAGCACTGCGCGCGTCTCTAGCGTGGGTAACGAAGTTCCACGCGGGGTCAAGATGACCAATACGACGGTGGAGGTGTCGTTGAGCACCTCCCGTGTGGATAACCAAGTACCACACTCAGAGTCTGAGATTCCACCGGCACGGCCGGTCGAAGATCAATATCATGTCCTCAACGGCATGTCCGGTCGTCAAGTGATGGCAGACACCGTTCGCCTGGAGGCGCTACCTGAGGTTCCAGCGTTGCTGAACCTCGAGGAACTGTTCATGGAGGACTTCCTGGCCGAGTTGAAGACCGGACAGATTGCAGAGATGGTGCTTCTGAAGCCGGAGATCTCTCCTGAAGATTTGAACTCTTCCTCCTTAATGTACGAGGATGTCTTGGAGGGTTTCACGATGCAGCGTGCAACGCGCTTGGGTTCTGAGATCCTCAAGAACCCGGAGGATCTAGTGTATCCTCTTGTTAACGAGTTCTCGGATGTGGTGTCGAAACACCCACCATCCCAACTCCCGCTGGATCGGGGAGTACGGCAAAAGAAGAGGCAAAGTCGGGCATGGTGCGGGAATCGAAGTCCCTCAACTTTCTGCGTTCGTAAACCGAACGGGAAGTGGCGTCTGGTTCATGCTTATAACAGGCTTAACGATGCGACGGTACCGACACAGACGCCGATCCCTCGCAAGGACGTGTTGTTGAACAACATGTCGGGTTGTACGCTGTACAGCATGTCCTCTCCCGCATCAGGATCTGGTTGACGGATATTACCAGATCCTGATGCGGGAGAGGACATTCCTCTCACCGCAGTGAGCACCCCAAGCGGGATGCTCTGGGAGTGGCTAGTGACGCCACAAGGGCTATCGAATGCCCCAGCGACGTTCAATCGCTTGCTCACATAACTGTTTAGACCATTGCGTACGTTCGCACAGACGTACTTTGATGATATATTCGTCCACAGCCGTGTCGAAGGTGGCCAGACGGCTATGGAGGTGCATCTGAAGCACCTCCGTCGAGTGTTTGAGGTCATGAGAGCTAACAAGCTCTATGCCAACATCGACAAGTGCGTCTTTGCAGCTGAGGAGATAAAAGTCCTCGGCTGCTTTGTCAGCAGGGTCGGCGTACGCGCCGATCCAGGGAAGGTCAAGGCCATAGCGGCTTCACCGACCCCGAGGTCACAGAAAGACCTCCGGAAGTGGTTGGGCTTAGCCAACTATCTTCACAAGTACAGCACAGGGTACGCTGAACTTGCTCGACCCTTGTCGGATCTCTTAAAGAAGGATGCCGACTGGGCCTGGGAGCAACAGCATCAAGGCGAGCTTACAGCATGCGCCAGTCCTGGCATTGCCGGACGAGAACAAGCCATTCAGTGTCGTCTGAGACGCTTCTAACTATGCAGTAGGCTGTGCGCTGTTGCAAAATGACGATGAAGGACGCGAACGCGTCATCTCCTTCCAGACCAGGCAGCTGAAGGTTGCCGAACGGAACTATCCCGTTCATGACAAGGAGCTACTTGCAATGAAGTACGCTCTTGTCAAGTTTAGACTTCATCTCGTAGGCACGAGGCCCTTTGTGATCTACACCGATCACGCGTCCTTGCGGACTGACACCAACTCGCCGCATCTATCGCAACGAATGGCGACGTGGCTGTCATTCTTCGCGGAATATAACTCCTGCGTTGAATACAAGCTGGGCAAGCTCAACGTGCTTGCCGATGCATTGTCGCGTCGACCCGACTATGAGCTAGCGCATGTCAGTCGGATCACGACTGATCTATACGATCGGATACGCTTGGCGTATCAGACAGATGAGAACTACACACCACTGGTGCTGTTCTTGTCCGATGGTAAGGACGCCAAAGTCAATAGGCTTTCGCCTCGACAGCGGGCGCAGCTTCATCGCTATGAGCTGGCCGATGGGTTACTCCACTATTGAGTAGACCCTGGAGATACTCCTCGGGTTGTCGTTCCAAACGACGAGGATCTGAAGTATGACATACTTCTGGAGGCGCACGATGCGCCGGTAAGTGGCCATCTTGGCCGAGAGAAGACCTACCAAGCGGTCTCTCAGACATTTTGGTGGCCCCGCATGTATAAATGGGTGATACACTATGTCAAGTCATGTGAAACATATCAGAGGGTGAAGCCTTCGGGTCACGCCTCGGCTCCACTGCATAGCCTACCTGTACCAGCGGATTGCTGGAAGTCAACGAGTTTCGACTTCGTCTTCGGCCTACCGGCCGATGACAAGGGCAACACCGGCATTTTGGTGTTTGTCTGCCGTTTGAGCAAGATAGTGCATCTTGCTCCGGTACGTGACAAAGTCACAGGGAAACAGGCTGCACAGTTGTTCCTAGATAGCGTGTTTGGCTATCATGGTCTGCCAGAGACCATAATCTTGTATAGAGACCCGCGCTTCACAGGGGCGTTATGGGACACCCTGTTCCAGCTACTAGGAATTAAGTTGACGATGGCAAATGGGGACCATCCAAAGACGGATGGTCAGATGGAGCGCGTCAACCGCGTGCTCGAAGATACTCTTCGCAGTATCTGTGCTGAGGCACCTCGGTCCTGGTCGGACCAGCTGCCTATGGTTGAGTTTGCGCGCTCAACAATGCGGTACACGTATCAACGGGGTTTACCCCGTTCTTCCTGAATGGGCTACGACACCCCCAGATGCCTCTAACCTTGCGGGGAGGCACCGATGCTTCCATCGTAAGTGGGGGAGAGGCTCGGAAAGCCTTTTCCTCCCTGGTCTCCGAAATTGATCCCGAGCCTTTACAAAGACAATTGCCGTCGTTTATAGACGACAGGCTGACGTTAATAAGCCAGGTTGGAGACGCTATGGCGTTAGCCTAAGATAGACAACAGGAGTAGTCAGACAAGAAAAATTGAGGAAACTTAAACGTGTTTAGGAAAGGGGTGAATTAGTACTAAAAGACACTAAGAACCTATCGCTAAAGGTGGTTAGCGCTGTAGAGAGTAAGAAGTTGAAGCACCGTTTCATCGGACCCTTCGCGGTCCTGGACAGACATGGCGCTCCGTACATCATTGACCGTCCGAAGTCAATGGCGACGCACCCGACGTTCTACGTGGGGCGTCTTAAGCGGTATCACGATCCGCTGGGTCCTTCTCCTCGGACGGAGGAAGGCCAAGGTGAGAACTGACCTCCTCGAAACGAGGCTGAGTCCTCTGGACAACCGGAGTTGCCGATGTCGAAGCCTGTGAATGAAACACAGGCTGGTACCCACGCGAGTCATACGAAGGGTGTGACGGTACCGAATGGTAAGAGCTCGTGTTAGAGCCATACCCGTAAGCTGAGTGGTGCGAGTACACCTGCGGCTCATAAGAGGGCATCCGGCCATGCGCCTCATGACATAGAGCGTCTAAGCCTCGACGAAGTTCCTTCAGGGCGGAAGCCGGAACTCGGCGGTCAACGCGCCCACGGAGCTCTCGAGTCGCACAACCAAGAGCGTCCAAATCCTGATGAAGGACCTCTAGGGCCCCCGGCTTGCCAGCCTGAGCGGCAGCCTGACCACCTGGTCCAAGCCCAAGGGCTATCTCGATCGTGCAAACACGATCTCGAAGCTGACAGACCTCGTCGCTTAACAGGGACCCCACAGAGTCCCGACCCGAAGTTGAGGGTCCAGAAGGATAAGGCTGAGAAGGAGCCTCGTACTCAAACGCGTGTGAGAGCTCCTCCTGCCCTCCTTGATCGGAACGGCGAGCTGCACTTCCATGTGGAGCGGGTCGTCCGAGAGCGGTGGCGCTCTGGGAAGCGCTAACTGTTTGTGAAGTGGCGAGGTAATCCCTCGTCTCAGAACTCGTGGGAGCCGGAAAACCTGTCCCGGGTTGACTGCCCGAAGGTTGTTGAGATGTGGGATCAACAACAGTCGGGGCGTAAGTAGTCCACGGTTTCTTAGCCGCCTTACGGTGTACGGTTCCCGGATTGACGGGACCGTACCTGCGCTCGTCTTGAGCGCTGGACTTAGACTGCTGTCTAATCCCTCCATAACGGAGTGGAGTTGCCACTTAGCGATTAAGTGGGCAAACTCGATGCGGAGATCACGCTGGTCCAAGACATAGGACAGCAGATGATCTTTTTCCGAGTTCTTTCAACTCCTGAACTGTGAAGTTCTTTAGAGAAACCCATCACCAGAACAGGACTTCTGCCTGAGACTGGGTCGTTGTGTTCTCGGGCAGTACCCAAGGGTACCCCCATACGGGGAAGAGCCCACCACGGCTTCCGGTTTCTTCCGGAGACTTATGAATTCGTTGAGAGGAATTCGGTGCGGTGCAAGCAGCACACACCTAGCGGCCTCAATGTCGTTGACAAAGCGTGGTTCATCTTGAACCGAGGCACGCACATAGGCACCACGTGACGTGCGCCCATGGTTGAGACCACGAGGGGCACTGATGTGCTCCAAGAACATGGGAGACCCAGACCCCGCATCCGGTGGATAGTATCCGCGACGATATACCGGAGTGGGAGGCTCAGAAGCGCCTTGCAGTTGATCAGCTTGATAGCGCTCCTGCTGCACATCGAGATCGTTGGAGATCTATCGAATAGGCTATGATAGCCTTTCGAAAAAACAGACTCTCGACAAGGAGAGTCAGGGGCTGCGCGCTTCTTAGTAGCAGCAGCACCCTCATCAGCCCGTTTTGAAGAAGCTGCTTTTGCAGTTTGGGCTCGAGCCTTACCTTCGGCTAAGGTAAGGTTCTTGGCAGGCGAGCTCGTCGAAGCTGCCTTTGTTTCTGATGATTCCGTATCATCAACAGGAGCGTCCTGTGAAGGGGTTGGATCCTGGGTGGATCCAGGAGAGTCCCCATCGGACTCTGATCCCGTGATCATCGATATCAAAGACGGGGGACTCTGCCCCAGGACTATGGTCCCGATAGGTGAACCGAGGGTTCGACCTGTCGTTGGACGACAAGGAGCGTGAGCGACTGCGTCGTGGTCTCCCACCTTGTCTGCCAGCAGCAGCGGTCGGCTTGATAGCTTCTTTGTAAGCCGCCTTGCGGGCTTCCGTGCGCGGATCAGCCTTGCCTTTCGACTAGGCCGTTGAAAACTTCGGCCTGGTGGTCTTAGACTTGAAAGGCGCCGAAGCGGCGCGGGTGCTTGTCTTCTTAGGCATCTTCGAAGAGGTTGACGTGGAAACCTCGGGTGCTTGGAACGAGCGCAAAAGGCTTAATGAAAGCCTCAAAGCCCCAACGGTGGCTCGTCGATTGATATCGACAAAGGGAAGGAAAGAGAGCAGCGCTCTCTTCCTAACACATCATTGGTTGGGATGTTCCTAACCTGATTGGGGGAGGATGTAACGGGGTTACATGAAGGGGTACCCTAGAAAGGGTACCGCCTTTAGAAGTAGATATACTTCTGTGAGTATTCGTTTTAGATACTCTGTTGTGGGTGGTGTGGACCACACCACTGCCATGTAGGTCTGGTGACTGAGGGCCAACCAATAGCATTTGACCTACTTTTTATATGCATATTCAGGCTGAATTATAGTTAATTAGTAATTTGTATTACAGGCCAAATGACCTAATTAACTATAAATAAATCAGTCTAAAACTTACGCTAAACTGGCTATTAAGTCCCCTCAGACCAGGGACTAGTGAACTACCGTTCACTTAGAGTTTGTATACTCTTAATAGCACGCTTCCTCAAGCAAGGTGCTCGTGTGACCCCGTCACAGTGTGTCGCTACGAAGCGATGGAGGTCAGCTTTCTGTAAAGAAATTATTTTATTGTTTGCCGTAAGGGAAAGTCACTGACTGTCCTTGCTGTCTACCACACCCGATGTTATCGCGGCGATTCACTATTGCTCTTGGCATTCCTCGCAATTACTGCCATACAGTTTCTATACATGGTCAAGACGACGTCCCGAGCTCATACCTCTATTAAAGGGAGCCGACATGTGGCCAGGTACTAACGAATGTACAAGCTGAAGCCTTAAATCGGACAATGTGATGACGGTTGTGCAGGAAGTCCGGTGTGGATCTACCAAATACGAAGTAACATATTGTACTGTTGAATTGGTCGTGACGTTCAACCGCCACGCTTATTTCACTTTATAGCCGTTTCACAAGAAGAAAAACTATTCACACCTCCAACCTAATGAGTGGTTTTGGAGCTTCATCACCATCTCCTATCCCCACAAAATCTACGTCGTCAAGTTCTAGTATGTCACTATGAAGCATTTCATCCAGTAAAAGACTTTCGATCATGCGCTGGATCTCGAGGCAATCGTCGACGGCGATATCCATCGACACCTTCATAAATTCACTCACCATTCGTTTTGTGTAGTCTTCATTCCCGCGAAAGTGCATAGGCGTCAGACGAATGCAGGCTTGAACGAATGTTTTTGTAGGTTCCACGGCATTATCTGATGGTGCATGAACAATACACCATCCAGTTTCGTCTTGAGTGATTCCAGGGAACGCCTCCCTTGCATCAGAAAGTGCTCGCCATACCACCACCGTTCGCAATTCCTCAGCATATCGCCGCGCAACTTGATAAGTACGCATATTACTTGTCGTGTTGTTATGGATGGTTGACACACAATATTTTATCCCGATTGAGTCATTTGATCCTCGTAGATGTTCGTATTCAGAGCGCTGTTCTTGGCGATGTGGTACGGCAGCTAGAGCCCAAACTGCATTACATGTCCGTTCATATGTAAAAGGAACTGTTCCTACCCAACTTTTTTGGAAATACTCAGTTTCTCCATCCAACTTCCTCGTCGGCTCTCCTGCAAATACTTTTCCATGAGTTGCATTGAGCCCCACTTCATCCAAAATTTCGTCCACCTTTCCGTACAGAGCAGACAAACTATCAAAATATGCCTTATAAAACATCGCATCTTTCATGTCGAGCGCCGATTTGCTCAACCACACGTTTTGAACTGTAGTAGGTCTTGACTCTTCTTGAAGTCGTTTCTTCATTGCATTCTGAAGATCTTGAATTATCACGGCTTGAGAGTTTACCGCTGCTTGGAGAAGGTTTTGCAAAGCAAAAGACTCAAGTCGTTTCTCGTGTTGCCGCAAAGCAACCGCTTTCCATGCTGCAACAGCGACGACATCTTTCGGCCCGTCTGGAGTTTTCTCCTGATTCATGTGTTGATTTAGTTTTGAAAGCAACTGTCGTAACTTTGCTTCTTGTTCTCGTAATGCTGTCAACTCATTTTTGCGTCGTTTGCGGTACGAAGTGTTTCGTTGTCGGGCCTTCTGGAGTATGACATCGCGATTGGACTTCCGGTATTGTGCACGATGTGGAGTGGACATCGCGTTTATCGACTCGTTCCTGTCAGGGAATTGTTTAACATTGACTGAGTTAACAGCCGCGGCACCGTTGAAATATGCATTGTCCTCGTAAAGTAGTTGATCGATTGTCACCATTGATGCGATTGCAAGAGTGACGAATAAGACTACTGTGTTCGGTCTCTCACAGAATTCCTGTTTACAGCCATTGCGTTCAAATAATCCTGATGACGGACAGATGATGATGGTACGGGCATAGGGATAGTGGCGTGATGAATAACATTAGAATTACTACAGTACTACTATACTTAAGTTTAAATTACACATTGAACGACTGGAATGAGCCTGTGTCCGCATGCTGCTGTAACTTGTTACGTGTCCAAGCTCGATTCTACCTTTTTATATTTTTGGTGTAATGAGTTTATTAAAATGGCATTATGTACGGTTATCTTCCTCATCAGAACAGCTGTCTCATCAGAACTCCTGTCTCAAGCACCACCGAATCCATCAAGTTAGCACGTAGGCATTTAAGCTGTTCAACTAAACCACAATTGACCAAATGGCTCTTGTACTGCTTCACCTTTCTGTGTGGACCGAATGTGCGCTATCGTCCCATTTTCCAAATTGGGAATAAAGTGCCCTGCGCTTTATTACTCCGGTTTAATTATTTTAGAGCAAAACCATCTGCATTTTCAAGTTGACACGTGCGATTATGGTACGCTTTCTGATTACTTCCACGACACGCCCGCCTCAACATTTTTCAGCACAGTGTAGAGTGTGTGTGAGAGAAACTGTTTAGTCACTGCTTGCACACACTGATGTTTATGCCAACTTGTGTTGTATGGTCCAATAGCTGAATCGAGAAACCATTTCGAAGGACCCAATTCAGAAAAATGACAGCAGAGGGATAACGCCAAAACTGTAGTGGGTTTGGGTTTGGATAGCCTAATCCAGCCCATGCAATGGGGCGACAAGTTGATCTTCAGATTGGAAGTGGCAGGGCTGCCACCATGAACCATAGAGACGATAACTGAACGATTGTATTTGTAAAAGGGTTACACGAGGGGTACCCCAGACATCTAGAAGTAGATATGCTTCTGAGAGTATTCGTTTTGTGAATATTCAAAGGCATAGGTGGTTGGGACCACACCACTGCCACGTAGGTCGGATGGCTGAGGGCCAACCAATAGTATTTGACCTACTTTTATGTACATATATAGGAAAGATTATAGTTAATTAGTAATTTGTATTACAGGCCAAATGACCTAATTAACTATAAATAAATCTGTCTAAAACTTACTTCCTACTGCCTATTAAGTCCCCTCAGACCAGGGACTATTGAACTACCGTTCACTTAGAGTTTGTATACTCTTAATAGCACGCTTCCTCAAGCAAGGTGCTCGTGTGACCCCGTCACACTTGGTAGCACTTGTAGTCAATCCACGCCTACGCGGGTAGATTGACTAGCTAACTCCTCTGTGACTCCTACAAGGTAAGCCAAGATGGATAGACGGGAGTTCCCTCATTTGACCGACTCTCAGTTTGAGTCGGTCCGGAAGATGGTGGGCATCTTTGGAGGAGATGCCTCCGAAGCTTGGCGGCTGCTACGCCGGCCGAGCAGGTCGAACGCATCGAGGCGTTCGACACGTACGAGCGAGGGCTTATCGCTCACGTACAGGGGCTGCAGGCCCCCGTGGCTGAGATGAAGCCAGCCCAATCTAAGCCGTTGAGGCTTAAGGTTAACCCCTATGAGGGGAAGGAAGAGAACCGCCACTTCTGGGTCCGAGAAGTAGAGCTCGCGATGGACGCGGCTCTCATCTCGACCGAGCGACTTCGGATCGCTTTCGCCCTATCCAACCTGGGAGGTCGGGCGAAGACCTGGGCGTACACGCGCGAGGTGACAACGCCGGGTTGCTTTACAACTTGGGCTCAGCTGTGTCAACAGCTTAGAGCCGCCTTCCTCCCGGCGAACTACGAATATCGCCAGCGCTCGCGCTTCCTTGCCTGTAAACAAGGGAAGCGTGTGCTGCATGAGTATCGCCAGCGTTCGCGCTTCCTTGCCTGTAAACAAGGGAAGCGTGTGCTGCATGAGTACACCCAGGAGATAAGAGTACTCGCTGCATCTCTGGTAGGGAACCCCCCAGCCTGAACACATCAAGGTGACGGTGTTCCTGGATGGCCTGAAGGTGGGCCCATCCCGCACCCAGTTGTTCCGCGTGCATGCGAGCACTATGGAGGAAGCGATCCATATCGCCCTCCAAAAGGGGTACAGCCACGGACAGGCTCGTACTCCTACGTCGGTGTGGCAAGACCACAATGCGTCATCAGGTGCAGTGCAAGGAGCTCCAGCAACTGGAGCCAGCACAGGGCCGGTACCATGGAACTGGGTACGGCCGTACAGAGCTCCATCCGCTGTTACCGATTTGGGAAGCTCGGGCACATGCAACGTGCCTGCCCTGCGGGAGGGCAAAGGAAGTTCCCTTCCAAAACCTAGGGGCTCGAGGGGCCCGTGGCAGAAGCCACGACCCAAGATCCAGGGGTACTGGGGTCACCAGTAGGGGAGGGGTGCCCTACTGGGGAATATCTAAGTCCCCATGGTAGGCGTGCGGACGGCGCACGCCATGGAGACTTAGCCCCTGAGAGCCTAGGTGCTCTCGAAACGAGAAAGAGCAGCGGTGGACTGCTCGTGGTACACGCGAGTGTACAGGGATACGGAGATCCCTTCAGAATCCTCATTCATGCTAGGGCGTCGACGACCTTTGCTCGACCCCAGACGCTCGCACGGAATTGCGACAAGTATGCCGACGCTTTGCATGAAAGCGAAGGAAGGGGCCAGGTATCGATGAGACTGGCTGACGGTACAGTGGTCAATGTGGCTGGGGTCCGGATGGACCTGGCTGTAAAGTTTGAAGACTTTGACAGCACGGAGGCGTTCGTTATCCCAGACATGGACAAGTACGACTTGATCTCGGGCATGCCGTGGCTCGAAAAGCACGAGCCCTGGATCGATTGGTGCGGCAAAGCCATTGGGGCTAGCCGGCCCGCGGTCTCCGACAGAGCTTTGATGAGTAATGTTCCCACCTCTGTCCGGGACTGGAGTGCCAGAGATGGTCATCAAGGCGCTTACAGGTCCGAATAAGTATTGGGTGTCACCGACTCCGACGAAGGTGTTGCGGTGAACCTTGCTACCGGTCGTGAGACCAAGGCTCATTGCCAAGCGTGTGGGATTGCTGCGACGGCAAGTCCCAACGCTGAGAGTCGTCGCGCCGTATGGGCTTCGACTATCGCAGTACCGGACGGCACTGACCAGTCGGGTAACATAGGTCCGCAAACAGCAGAGGCTGCTGAGGAGAGTGCTGAAGGCGTCTCCTGTATGGGTAACATAGGTCCACAGGCGGGTAACGTAGGTCCGCAAGCAGCAGAGGCTGCTGAGGAGAGCGCTGAAGGCGTCTCCTGCGTGGCTAACATAGTTCCACGCAAGGTCGATGAGACCAAGAAGGAGAATGAGAGCACTGCGCGCGTCTCTAGCGTGGGTAACGAAGTTCCACGCGGGGTCAAGATGACCAATACGACGGTGGAGGTGTCGTTGAGCACCTCCCGTGTGGATAACCAAGTACCACACTCAGAGTCTGAGATTCCACCGGCACGGCCGGTCGAAGATCAATATCATGTCCTCAACGGCATGTCCGGTCGTCAAGTGATGGCAGACACCGTTCGCCTGGAGGCGCTACCTGAGGTTCCAGCGTTGCTGAACCTCGAGGAACTGTTCATGGAGGACTTCCTGGCCGAGTTGAAGACCGGACAGATTGCAGAGATGGTGCTTCTGAAGCCGGAGATCTCTCCTGAAGATTTGAACTCTTCCTCCTTAATGTACGAGGATGTCTTGGAGGGTTTCACGATGCAGCGTGCAACGCGCTTGGGTTCTGAGATCCTCAAGAACCCGGAGGATCTAGTGTATCCTCTTGTTAACGAGTTCTCGGATGTGGTGTCGAAACACCCACCATCCCAACTCCCGCTGGATCGGGGAGTACGGCAAAAGAAGAGGCAAAGTCGGGCATGGTGCGGGAATCGAAGTCCCTCAACTTTCTGCGTTCGTAAACCGAACGGGAAGTGGCGTCTGGTTCATGCTTATAACAGGCTTAACGATGCGACGGTACCGACACAGACGCCGATCCCTCGCAAGGACGTGTTGTTGAACAACATGTCGGGTTGTACGCTGTACAGCATGTCCTCTCCCGCATCAGGATCTGGTTGACGGATATTACCAGATCCTGATGCGGGAGAGGACATTCCTCTCACCGCAGTGAGCACCCCAAGCGGGATGCTCTGGGAGTGGCTAGTGACGCCACAAGGGCTATCGAATGCCCCAGCGACGTTCAATCGCTTGCTCACATAACTGTTTAGACCATTGCGTACGTTCGCACAGACGTACTTTGATGATATATTCGTCCACAGCCGTGTCGAAGGTGGCCAGACGGCTATGGAGGTGCATCTGAAGCACCTCCGTCGAGTGTTTGAGGTCATGAGAGCTAACAAGCTCTATGCCAACATCGACAAGTGCGTCTTTGCAGCTGAGGAGATAAAAGTCCTCGGCTGCTTTGTCAGCAGGGTCGGCGTACGCGCCGATCCAGGGAAGGTCAAGGCCATAGCGGCTTCACCGACCCCGAGGTCACAGAAAGACCTCCGGAAGTGGTTGGGCTTAGCCAACTATCTTCACAAGTACAGCACAGGGTACGCTGAACTTGCTCGACCCTTGTCGGATCTCTTAAAGAAGGATGCCGACTGGGCCTGGGAGCAACAGCATCAAGGCGAGCTTACAGCATGCGCCAGCCCTGGCATTGCCGGACGAGAACAAGCCATTCAGTGTCGTCTGAGACGCTTCTAACTATGCAGTAGGCTGTGCGCTGTTGCAAAATGACGATGAAGGACGCGAACGCGTCATCTCCTTCCAGACCAGGCAGCTGAAGGTTGCCGAACGGAACTATCCCGTTCATGACAAGGAGCTACTTGCAATGAAGTACGCTCTTGTCAAGTTTAGACTTCATCTCGTAGGCACGAGGCCCTTTGTGATCTACACCGATCACGCGTCCTTGCGGACTGACACCAACTCGCCGCATCTATCGCAACGAATGGCGACGTGGCTGTCATTCTTCGCGGAATATAACTCCTGCGTTGAATACAAGCTGGGCAAGCTCAACGTGCTTGCCGATGCATTGTCGCGTCGACCCGACTATGAGCTAGCGCATGTCAGTCGGATCACGACTGATCTATACGATCGGATACGCTTGGCGTATCAGACAGATGAGAACTACACACCACTGGTGCTGTTCTTGTCCGATGGTAAGGACGCCAAAGTCAATAGGCTTTCGCCTCGACAGCGGGCGCAGCTTCATCGCTATGAGCTGGCCGATGGGTTACTCCACTATTGAGTAGACCCTGGAGATACTCCTCGGGTTGTCGTTCCAAACGACGAGGATCTGAAGTATGACATACTTCTGGAGGCGCACGATGCGCCGGTAAGTGGCCATCTTGGCCGAGAGAAGACCTACCAAGCGGTCTCTCAGACATTTTGGTGGCCCCGCATGTATAAATGGGTGATACACTATGTCAAGTCATGTGAAACATATCAGAGGGTGAAGCCTTCGGGTCACGCCTCGGCTCCACTGCATAGCCTACCTGTACCAGCGGATTGCTGGAAGTCAACGAGTTTCGACTTCGTCTTCGGCCTACCGGCCGATGACAAGGGCAACACCGGCATTTTGGTGTTTGTCTGCCGTTTGAGCAAGATAGTGCATCTTGCTCCGGTACGTGACAAAGTCACAGGGAAACAGGCTGCACAGTTGTTCCTAGATAGCGTGTTTGGCTATCATGGTCTGCCAGAGACCATAATCTTGTATAGAGACCCGCGCTTCACAGGGGCGTTATGGGACACCCTGTTCCAGCTACTAGGAATTAAGTTGACGATGGCAAATGGGGACCATCCAAAGACGGATGGTCAGATGGAGCGCGTCAACCGCGTGCTCGAAGATACTCTTCGCAGTATCTGTGCTGAGGCACCTCGGTCCTGGTCGGACCAGCTGCCTATGGTTGAGTTTGCGCGCTCAACAATGCGGTACACGTATCAACGGGGTTTACCCCGTTCTTCCTGAATGGGCTACGACACCCCCAGATGCCTCTAACCTTGCGGGGAGGCACCGATGCTTCCATCGTAAGTGGGGGAGAGGCTCGGAAAGCCTTTTCCTCCCTGGTCTCCGAAATTGATCCCGAGCCTTTACAAAGACAATTGCCGTCGTTTATAGACGACAGGCTGACGTTAATAAGCCAGGTTGGAGACGCTATGGCGTTAGCCTAAGATAGACAACAGGAGTAGTCAGACAAGAAAAATTGAGGAAACTTAAACGTGTTTAGGAAAGGGGTGAATTAGTACTAAAAGACACTAAGAACCTATCGCTAAAGGTGGTTAGCGCTGTAGAGAGTAAGAAGTTGAAGCACCGTTTCATCGGACCCTTCGCGGTCCTGGACAGACATGGCGCTCCGTACATCATTGACCGTCCGAAGTCAATGGCGACGCACCCGACGTTCTACGTGGGGCGTCTTAAGCGGTATCACGATCCGCTGGGTCCTTCTCCTCGGACGGAGGAAGGCCAAGGTGAGAACTGACCTCCTCGAAACGAGGCTGAGTCCTCTGGACAACCGGAGTTGCCGATGTCGAAGCCTGTGAATGAAACACAGGCTGGTACCCACGCGAGTCATACGAAGGGTGTGACGGTACCGAATGGTAAGAGCTCGTGTTAGAGCCATACCCGTAAGCTGAGTGGTGCGAGTACACCTGCGGCTCATAAGAGGACATCCGGCCATGCGCCTCATGACATAGAGCGTCTAAGCCTCGACGAAGTTCCTTCAGGGCGGAAGCCGGAACTCGGCGGTCAACGCGCCCACGGAGCTCTCGAGTCGCACAACCAAGAGCGTCCAAATCCTGATGAAGGACCTCTAGGGCCCCCGGCTTGCCAGCCTGAGCGGCAGCCTGAGCGGCAGCCTGAGCGGCAGCCTGACCACCTGGTCCAAGCCCAAGGGCTATCTCGATCGTGCAAACACGATCTCGAAGCTGACAGACCTCGTCGCTTAACAGGGACCCCACAGAGTCCCGACCCGAAGTTGAGGGTCCAGAAGGATATGGTTGGGAAGGAGCCTCGTACTCAAACGCGTGTGAGAGCTCCTCCTGCCCTCCTTGATCGGAACGGCGAGCTGCACTTCCATGTGGAGCGGGTCGTCCGAGAGCGGTGGTGCTCTGGGAAGCGCTAACTGTTTGTGAAGTGGCGAGGTAATCCCTCGTCTCAGAACTCGTGGGAGCCGGAAAACCGGTCCCGGGTTGACTGCCCGAAGGTTGTTGAGATGTGGGATCAACAACAGTCGGGGCGTAAGTAGTCCACGGTTTCTTAGCCGCCTTACGGTGTACGGTTCCCGGATTGACGGGACCGTACCTGCGCTCGTCTTGAGCGCTGGACTTAGACTGCTGTCTAATCCCTCCATAACGGAGTGGAGTTGCCACTTAGCGATTAAGTGGGCAAACTCGATGCGGAGATCACGCTGGTCCAAGACATAGGACAGCAGATGATCTTTTTCCGAGTTCTTTCAACTCCTGAACTGTGAAGTTCTTTAGAGAAACCCATCACCAGAACAGGACTTCTGCCTGAGACTGGGTCGTTGTGTTCTCGGGCAGTACCCAAGGGTACCCCCACACGGGGAAGAGCCCACCACAGTCTTCCAGTTTCTTCCAGAGACTCGTAAATTCCTTTAATGGAATTCGGTGTGGTAGAAGCAGCACACACCTAGCGGTCTCGATGTCACTGGCGAAACGCGGTTCATCTTGAACCAAGGCACGTTCATAGGCGCCACGTGATGTGCGCCCATGGTTGAGACCACGAGGGGCACTGATGTGCTCCAAGAACATGGGAGACCCAGACCCGAAGAGGAGGGGGCAGTCTCCGAGCCCTAAGAGGTCTCGAACGATCTCGACGAACAGCAGGATCAAGCTGACCAACAGCAAGGCGCTACTGAGGTATTTTCCTTTGCGTGTTCTACTCCGGTATATTCTCGAGGATACTATCCACCGGATGCGGGGTCTGGGTCTCCCATGTTCTTGGAGCACATCAGTACCCCTCGTGGTCTCAACCATGGGCGCACATCACGTGGCGCCTATGAACGTGCCTTGGTTCAAGATGAACCGCGTTTCGCCAGTGACATCGAGACCGCTAGGTGTGTGCTGCTTCTACCACACCGAATTCCATTAAAGGAATTTACGAGTCTCTGGAAGAAACTGGAAGACTGTGGTGGGCTCTTCCCCGTGTGGGGGTACCCTTGGGTACTGCCCGAGAACACAACGACCCAGTCTCAGGCAGAAGTCCTGTTCTGGTGATGGGTTTCTCTAAAGAACTTCACAGTTCAGGAGTTGAAAGAACTCGGAAAAAGATCATCTGCTGTCCTATGTCTTGGACCAGCGTGATCTCCGCATCGAGTTTGCCCACTTAATCGCTAAGTGGCAACTCCACTCCGTTATGGAGGGATTAGACAGCAGTCTAAGTCCAGCGCTCAAGACGAGCGCAGGTACGGTCCCGTCAATCCGGGAACCGTACACCGTAAGGCGGCTAAGAAACCGTGGACTACTTACGCCCCGACTGTTGTTGATCCCACATCTCAACAACCTTCGGGCAGTCAACCCGGGACCGGTTTTCCGGCTCCCACGAGTTCTGAGACGAGGGATTACCTCGCCACTTCACAAACAGTTAGCGCTTCCCAGAGCACCACCGCTCTCGGACGACCCGCTCCACATGGAAGTGCAGCTCGCCGTTCCGATCAAGGAGGGCAGGAGGAGCTCTCACACGCGTTTGAGTACGAGGCTCCTTCCCAACCATATCCTTCTGGACCCTCAACTTCGGGTCGGGACTCTGTGGGGTCCCTGTTAAGCGACGAGGTCTGTCAGCTTCGAGATCGTGTTTGCACGATCGAGATAGCCCTTGGGCTTGGACCAGGTGGTCAGGCTGCCGCTCAGGCTGCCGCTCAGGCTGCCGCTCAGGCTGGCAAGCCGGGGGCCCTAGAGGTCCTTCATCAGGATTTGGACGCTCTTGGTTGTGCGACTCGAGAGCTCCGTGGGCGCGTTGACCGCCGAGTTCCGGCTTCCGCCCTGAAGGAACTTCGTCGAGGCTTAGACGCTCTATGTCATGAGGCGCATGGCCGGATGTCCTCTTATGAGCCGCAGGTGTACTCGCACCACTCAGCTTACGGGTATGGCTCTAACACGAGCTCTTACCATTCGGTACCGTCACACCCTTCGTATGACTCGCGTGGGTACCAGCCTGTGTTTCATTCACAGGCTTCGACATCGGCAACTCCGGTTGTCCAGAGGACTCAGCCTCGTTTCGAGGAGGTCAGTTCTCACCTTGGCCTTCCTCCGTCCGAGGAGAAGGACCCAGCGGATCGTGATACCGCTTAAGACGCCCCACGTAGAACGTCGGGTGCGTCGCCATTGACTTCGGACGGTCAATGATGTACGGAGCGCCATGTCTGTCCAGGACCGCGAAGGGTCCGATGAAACGGTGCTTCAACTTCTTACTCTCTACAGCGCTAACCACCTTTAGCGATAGGTTCTTAGTGTCTTTTAGTACTAATTCACCCCTTTCCTAAACACGTTTAAGTTTCCTCAATTTTTCTTGTCTGACTACTCCTGTTGTCTATCTTAGGCTAACGCCATAGCGTCTCCAACCTGGCTTATTAACGTCAGCCTGTCGTCTATAAACGACGGCAATTGTCTTTGTAAAGGCTCGGGATCAATTTCGGAGACCAGGGAGGAAAAGGCTTTCCGAGCCTCTCCCCCACTTACGATGGAAGCATCGGTGCCTCCCCGCAAGGTTAGAGGCATCTGGGGGTGTCGTAGCCCATTCAGGAAGAACGGGGTAAACCCCGTTGATACGTGTACCGCATTGTTGAGCGCGCAAACTCAACCATAGGCAGCTGGTCCGACCAGGACCGAGGTGCCTCAGCACAGATACTGCGAAGAGTATCTTCGAGCACGCGGTTGACGCGCTCCATCTGACCATCCGTCTTTGGATGGTCCCCATTTGCCATCGTCAACTTAATTCCTAGTAGCTGGAACAGGGTGTCCCATAACGCCCCTGTGAAGCGCGGGTCTCTATACAAGATTATGGTCTCTGGCAGACCATGATAGCCAAACACGCTATCTAGGAACAACTGTGCAGCCTGTTTCCCTGTGACTTTGTCACGTACCGGAGCAAGATGCACTATCTTGCTCAAACGGCAGACAAACACCAAAATGCCGGTGTTGCCCTTGTCATCGGCCGGTAGGCCGAAGACGAAGTCGAAACTCGTTGACTTCCAGCAATCCGCTGGTACAGGTAGGCTATGCAGTGGAGCCGAGGCGTGACCCGAAGGCTTCACCCTCTGATATGTTTCACATGACTTGACATAGTGTATCACCCATTTATACATGCGGGGCCACCAAAATGTCTGAGAGACCGCTTGGTAGGTCTTCTCTCGGCCAAGATGGCCACTTACCGGCGCATCGTGCGCCTCCAGAAGTATGTCATACTTCAGATCCTCGTCGTTTGGAACGACAACCCGAGGAGTATCTCCAGGGTCTACTCAATAGTGGAGTAACCCATCGGCCAGCTCATAGCGATGAAGCTGCGCCCGCTGTCGAGGCGAAAGCCTATTGACTTTGGCGTCCTTACCATCGGACAAGAACAGCACCAGTGGTGTGTAGTTCTCATCTGTCTGATACGCCAAGCGTATCCGATCGTATAGATCAGTCGTGATCCGACTGACATGCGCTAGCTCATAGTCGGGTCGACGCGACAATGCATCGGCAAGCACGTTGAGCTTGCCCAGCTTGTATTCAACGCAGGAGTTATATTCCGCGAAGAATGACAGCCACGTCGCCATTCGTTGCGATAGATGCGGCGAGTTGGTGTCAGTCCGCAAGGACGCGTGATCGGTGTAGATCACAAAGGGCCTCGTGCCTACGAGATGAAGTCTAAACTTGACAAGAGCGTACTTCATTGCAAGTAGCTCCTTGTCATGAACGGGATAGTTCCGTTCGGCAACCTTCAGCTGCCTGGTCTGGAAGGAGATGACGCGTTCGCGTCCTTCATCGTCATTTTGCAACAGCGCACAGCCTACTGCATAGTTAGAAGCGTCTCAGACGACACTGAATGGCTTGTTCTCGTCCGGCAATGCCAGGGCTGGCGCATGCTGTAAGCTCGCCTTGATGCTGTTGCTCCCAGGCCCAGTCGGCATCCTTCTTTAAGAGATCCGACAAGGGTCGAGCAAGTTCAGCGTACCCTGTGCTGTACTTGTGAAGATAGTTGGCTAAGCCCAACCACTTCCGGAGGTCTTTCTGTGACCTCGGGGTCGGTGAAGCCGCTATGGCCTTGACCTTCCCTGGATCGGCGCGTACGCCGACCCTGCTGACAAAGCAGCCGAGGACTTTTATCTCCTCAGCTGCAAAGACGCACTTGTCGATGTTGGCATAGAGCTTGTTAGCTCTCATGACCTCAAACACTCGACGGAGGTGCTTCAGATGCACCTCCATAGCCGTCTGGCCACCTTCGACACGGCTGTGGACGAATATATCATCAAAGTACGTCTGTGCGAACGTACGCAATGGTCTAAACAGTTATGTGAGCAAGCGATTGAACGTCGCTGGGGCATTCGATAGCCCTTGTGGCGTCACTAGCCACTCCCAGAGCATCCCGCTTGGGGTGCTCACTGCGGTGAGAGGAATGTCCTCTCCCGCATCAGGATCTGGTAATATCCGTCAACCAGATCCTGATGCGGGAGAGGACATGCTGTACAGCGTACAACCCGACATGTTGTTCAACAACACGTCCTTGCGAGGGATCGGCGTCTGTGTCGGTACCGTCGCATCGTTAAGCCTGTTATAAGCATGAACCAGACGCCACTTCCCGTTCGGTTTACGAACGCAGAAAGTTGAGGGACTTCGATTCCCGCACCATGCCCGACTTTGCCTCTTCTTTTGCCGTACTCCCCGATCCAGCGGGAGTTGGGATGGTGGGTGTTTCGACACCACATCCGAGAACTCGTTAACAAGAGGATACACTAGATCCTCCGGGTTCTTGAGGATCTCAGAACCCAAGCGCGTTGCACGCTGCATCGTGAAACCCTCCAAGACATCCTCGTACATTAAGGAGGAAGAGTTCAAATCTTCAGGAGAGATCTCCGGCTTCAGAAGCACCATCTCTGCAATCTGTCCGGTCTTCAACTCGGCCAGGAAGTCCTCCATGAACAGTTCCTCGAGGTTCAGCAACGCTGGAACCTCAGGTAGCGCCTCCAGGCGAACGGTGTCTGCCATCACTTGACGACCGGACATGCCGTTGAGGACATGATATTGATCTTCGACCGGCCGTGCCGGTGGAATCTCAGACTCTGAGTGTGGTACTTGGTTATCCACACGGGAGGTGCTCAACGACACCTCCACCGTCGTATTGGTCATCTTGACCCCGCGTGGAACTTCGTTACCCACGCTAGAGACGCGCGCAGTGCTCTCCTTCTCCTTCTTGGTCTCATCGACCTTGCGTGGAACTATGTTAGCCACGCAGGAGACGCCTTCAGCGCTCTCCTCAGCAGCCTCTGCTGCTTGCGGACCTACGTTACCCGCCTGTGGACCTATGTTACCCATACAGGAGACGCCTTCAGCACTCTCCTCAGCAGCCTCTGCTGTTTGCGGACCTATGTTACCCGACTGGTCAGTGCCGTCCGGTACTGCGATAGTCGAAGCCCATACGGCGCGACGACTCTCAGCGTTGGGACTTGCCGTCGCAGCAATCCCACACGCTTGGCAATGAGCCTTGGTCTCACGACCGGTAGCAAGGTTCACCGCAACACCTTCGTCGGAGTCGGTGACACCCAATACTTATTCGGACCTGTAAGCGCCTTGATGACCATCTCTGGCACTCCAGTCCCGGACAGAGGTGGGAACATTACTCATCAAAGCTCTGTCGGAGACCGCGGGCCGGCTAGCCCCAATGGCTTTGCCGCACCAATCGATCCAGGGCTCGTGCTTTTCGAGCCACGGCATGCCCGAGATCAAGTCGTACTTGTCCATGTCTGGGATAACGAACGCCTCCGTGCTGTCAAAGTCTTCAAACTTTACAGCCAGGTCCATCCGGACCCCAGCCACATTGACCACTGTACCGTCAGCCAGTCTCATCGATACCTGGCCCCTTCCTTCGCTTTCATGCAAAGCGTCGGCATACTTGTCGCAATTCCGTGCGAGCGTCTGGGGTCGAGCAAAGGTCGTCGACGCCCTAGCATGAATGAGGATTCTGAAGGGATCTCCGTATCCCTGTACACTCGCGTGTACCACGAGCAGTCCACCGCTGCTCTTTCTCGTTTCGAGAGCACCTAGGCTCTCAGGGGCTAAGTCTCCATGGCGTGCGCCGTCCGCACGCCTACCATGGGGACTTAGATATTCCCCAGTAGGGCACCCCTCCCCTACTGGTGACCCCAGTACCCCTGGATCTTGGGTCGTGGCTTCTGCCACGGGCCCCTCGAGCCCCTAGGTTTTGGAAGGGAACTTCCTTTGCCCTCCCGCAGGGCAGGCACGTTGCATGTGCCCGAGCTTCCCAAATCGGTAACAGCGGATGGAGCTCTGTACGGCCGTACCCAGTTCCATGGTACCGGCCCTGTGCTGGCTCCAGTTGCTGGAGCTCCTTGCACTGCACCTGATGACGCATTGTGGTCTTGCCACACCGACATAGGAGTACGAGCCTGTCCGTGGCTGTACCCCTTTTGGAGGGCGATATGGATCGCTTCCTCCATAGTGTTCGCATGCACGCGGAACAACTGGGTGCGGGATGGGCCCACCTTCAGGCCATCCAGGAACACCGTCACCTTGATGTGTTCAGGCTGGGGGTTCCCTACCAGAGATGCAGCGAGTACTCTTATCTCCTGGATGTACTCATGCAGCTCACGCTTCCCTTGTTTACAGGTAAGGAAGCGCGAGCGCTGGCGATATTCGTAGTTCGCCGGGAGGAAGGCGGCTCTAAGCTGTTGACACAGCTGAGCCCAAGTTGTAAAGCAACCCGGCGTTGTCACCTCGCGCGTGTACGCCCAGGTCTTCGCCCGACCTCCCAGGTTGGATAGGGCGAAAGCGATCCGAAGTCGCTCGGTCGAGATGAGAGCCGCGTCCATCGCGAGCTCTACTTCTCGGACCCAGAAGTGGCGGTTCTCTTCCTTCCCCTCATAGGGTTAACCTTAAGCCTCAACGGCTTAGATTGGGCTGGCTTCATCTCAGCCACGGGGGCCTGCAGCCCCTGTACGTGAGCGATAAGCCCTCGCTCGTACGTGTCGAACGCCTCGATGCGTTCGACCTGCTCGGCCGGCGTAGCAGCCGCCAAGCTTCGGAGGCATCTCCTCCAAAGATGCCCACCATCTTCCGGACCGACTCAAACTGAGAGTCGGTCAAATGAGGGAACTCCCGTCTATCCATCTTGGCTTACCTTGTAGGAGTCACAGAGGAGTTAGCTAGTCAATCTACCCGCGTAGGCGTGGATTGACTACAAGTGCTACCAAGTGTGACGGGGTCACACGAGCACCTTGCTTGAGGAAGCGTGCTATTAAGAGTATACAAACTCTAAGTGAACGGTAGTTCAATAGTCCCTGGTCTGAGGGGACTTAATAGGCAGTAGGAAGTAAGTTTTAGACAGATTTATTTCTAGTTAATTAGGTCATTTGGCCTGTAATACAAATTACTAACTAACTATTATTTATCCTTAATATGTACATAAAAGTTAGGTCAAATGCTATTGGTTGGTCCTCAGCCTTCCGACCTACGTGGCAGTAGTGTAGTCCACTCCATCCACGAGTGAGTATCTAAAACGAATACTCAGAGAAGTATATCTACTTCTAGAGGAGGTACCCTATCTGGGATACCCCTCTTGTAACCCCGTTACATGTAATACCATGTCATCCTTGTGTGCCATAGTTGTTGAATCAGCTGTCGTTGCTGGTGTACAAACAACGTCCGAATTTTAGGAGCTTCGAACATCTCCTCTAGTGTTTTCCACAGCTCAGTGCCCGATGGCTTCCGCAAAACTCGTTGGGCCAGTGCAAGTCAAAACGAACTCAAAATCAACCGCTTTACAGAAGCTTGATTCTGTTTTCACTTATTTTTCTGAGCTTGAGTTGCTGAAGCATCTGGCTCTTTTGCCTTGCCAGTTGCAATCTCCTCCAGATCATCCTCTTCAAACAAACTCATCATTAGCGCTTTGTAGATGTCCCAGTGTTCCCCATTCCAGCTTACTAGGACGCCCTTGGAACTCATCTCCAAGCCGGCCTTTGCTCTTCCACTAGTTGTGTTCGTCATTCCTGAAATTCTTGTGCGTTTCAGAAGCGTCCAACTGTTGCAAATCCTCAAGTTACTTTGGGCTCATAGCCCTGTTAGAATTCGTAACACTTAGCTTCACGCACTCAACACCAACTTGTTCTCTCTCCTACTGTTTTCCTTTTGGGGAATGAAAACTAGCAATCCCCTCTCTCTCTCTGTCCTACATATCCATGCATCCGTTTGGCTACACTACTGAAACTGCCTTGTCCCTTAAACCGCTTTAATACTATCAGTCAGCACTGTTCAGCAGTAGTTTGTCGTGTTTTCCAACAGATTCTCCTCCAAGGGACTGCCCTGTGATCTGCCGATTATTTTACTTACCGGCGAGTCCTTGTACAGCAACGAATGATCCACGTTCTGCAGCATAACGTACCCAATGCTGCTGATGGGCATGCCTTTCAGTGGTGATCTAATCAGTGCCCTCAGTTGTGCTACCTTGCTGTAGCTCAATGTAGCTCTAGCCGATTCACGACTTCTTTTCAATCTCAGTCTCAAATTTACTCGCAAACACTCAATACGAGGCTCACCCGCGTATTAACGTGACAAACAGGGAGCACATCTTTTACCCTGCCATGGATTAGTGATCGGCTATGTTGCAATATGGTGCCACCTACTCCGGATATGAAATTCACCCGTAGTGACGACCACGTCTTCGGGGATGAGGAAGCTGAGTCGGATGGTAAGCACTTAGCAAGAATGGGGACAATGTTGCTCTGTTGAATAGTTTTCTTTGAGCGAAGAAGCGATCTCGGCAACCATATTCGGGGTCCCAATTATAAAACTATGTAGAATGCATGATGTTGCTCCTCATCGACTTGTAGCTAATTTTACTACTCCACCGTAACTCAACTTGCCGATCACCCTGATCTGATGCAGTACCGACTTTCGGACTGTGACCGACGAGACCACCTTGACCACCATGGTCCTTCTGGAACTGAGTAAAGTGATCTACTGTAATGTATCCCACTTTACACTGGACATTGGAATACAAGCATGAACGAGTGATGTGACGACGACTGAAACAGCTACAAAAATGTAGCCAATTTACTTACTAGAGACCTCAAAAGCTATTACTTCGTTGGTTCGTGTTGAAGCCCAAATCCTGAATTCTCCTAGTAAATCACAACAGTACAAGTTTAGTTGTAGTGCACCGGTTGCCAGCACCACATTCTCAGAGATCTCTGGATCAGGCCGAGAGGATGATCCGTTTTCCGACAAGGAAGGAGGCCCGGAAGGTTATTCTTAGGGTAGACACGTAGGCACGACAGTGTTGGTGAAGCAGGTATGGCCCACTGGGAGGCCATTCGGGATTTTGCTCAGCGAACGAACCCGCCACACCACGCCCTCGAGATTCACGAAGCAAATACAACATGCGATTTGACCCCCACTTCAAGCAGGATGACTGAGGAAAAATATGCTTTTTCCTAGGAATGAGGTACTATGATTCCTATTATACCAGAGTACATACTACCGTGACTCACCGATACAATATGTATTTCCTATGTTATTCGATCAGAATACTACGTTCGCTCAGTTAGTGAACGTGCATGAATATCCATTATTCTTTGCACACGTTCTATCTACTCTATCTACAATAAGATTTGCGGCCAACTACATTCCGGCGTCAATAGTGAGCCTTCGAACACTCGACTCACGTCCTCCAAATTACCTAGTACTCGCAAAAGCGGTGTCAGCATATCTGACTGACTCTGCAGCCTGCTTACGAGACCTATTTTACTATCCCATTCAAAAATGACAGAACCCCGGACTACTAGTTGTTGACCGAGTAGTTTGGCAGCAAGCGATGTCACAGTACTACCGCTGCTTCTATCCACTCCGCTCACTAGTGTCAAGTGAGGAAAAACCAAGCGCAACGAGTCGTTGGATATCGTGATGCGGGTGATGACCGTAGCGACTACTGAGTTTTCAATCGGACCCTTCTCGAGACGCTGGAGGTCCACAAAAATGTCATCGAAGCAGCGCGTAAACATCACCCATCTCGTCAACACCGCTTTGGGCCCACACGCAAAGCCATCTCTCATATTCGGTGCCATGTATGATTCAAGCACATTCAATGCACACGTGTACTCCGCGTCAGTAGTAGGTGACGTGAAACCATACCGAAAGATCCGGAAGTAGTCCGTTGCGGCACCCCAAAGTGTTTGCGATTTTGAAATACCGACGGAGGTGTATTGGAGTTGCTGCTCAAGCATTTGTATCTCTTCTTGAATCTTCCGAACATCATTCACGAGATTGTCCGTGTGCTGGCGCTGCTGTTTTCGGTATTTTCTCTGCTGAATTCGTCGGCGTTGCCGAATAAGAGCTTCCGCTGCTGCCATGCAATTGAGCATGTCAACCTCACTAGGGCCGACGGTGTTCGTTTCTACCAGTCGCATCACGTCCACAGTAGAAGCGCTAGGAGTGATCGTTGAGGGAAATTGATTTGTCTTTGAGGTCGGCTTGGGGGGAGATAGTGTGTTGCCGTCGAACTGGGTTGCGATCTGACCAAGATTCGGCAAGTGGGTCTTTTGGTAGGATCTACCTTTGCGACTTTGAGGTATCCTTGCGCGTAGTACCACGTCTCGAATCAACTTGTCATCAAGGGGCTTGCTGCTGGGAACGGAATAGACGCTGGTGTTCATGATTGGCAGTGCTACAAATGAAGCAAATTGGATTATGATGAATGCTGCTACTCTGGCTATTCTGACGTTATTTCAATACATACAGAGCAGACTTCTTACCACCACCATTACCACCTACGTGAATACACGTGTACTAACGTACCCTTTCACGTTATCAAAGGAAACACTTCACGCCATCATTGGAAACAATGACTGTTTTTGCGCACAAACCTCAGCAAACCTGATGACTATGTCTATGAAATATCAAAAGACGACAGGTTTCCCGGCTAAAGCGTAAACGCAACTCACCAAAAATTACGGTGTTTAGTTAACTGACGCCATAGAACAGAACGATCAGCCATACTAACATATTTATGTTATTGCAGCTTAGCGGGGTTCCAGCTCGAAGCTGAGCTCACTAATCAAAGACCCATCGGCTTCGCAGTCCATCTTTAGGACTCGTTCCATTTTGACGGATGTTGATACTGTAAAATTGTTTGTATACTGCATAGGATACACAACTGTGTTCAGGCTTAAATTCATGGCACAAGAAATGACATTGGGACTTCAGTTAGAAAAATGGGTTCTTGTATCTGAACCTTGCAATGTAATAAACGAATTCAGGTAGAAGACAATTGCTCTCTAATTGGGCAACGCAATAGAGCAAAGACGGAACGTTTCCGATCTCTCATCTCATCAATAAGGCCAAAATGTTTGGGAATGTTGAACGTCCAATAGGTTCACCAGAGTATGTGTACAACATATGCTGAGTTACACATCTTGAAGTCTATGTCAGCAAAACGCTCTTCATTAGCGCGGACAAATCAGAGTCAACCTGACTTTAACTAATATCCATTTACCTACCCTCCACCTGTTATTAATTAATAATTTGGAAACATGATTATTATTCAATTTCACAGGCCTCGTTTTACGTATTGAGTGTGTACCACTGAGACATCGAGGTCACAAAATTCCCCGCCACAATTTCTTAATACAAACCCGCCACCCTTTGTCCAACCAAGAATTCGGTTTATATTTGCCTACATCCGTCAACAGAGAGCCCTATGCTCCATTGACCAACATTGCGGTGAATGTACTACCATCCAATGCAACCTCACCTTTGCTGTCATAGATCAGGGAGTAGTAACCACTTGAATCAACTAGGGCTTTGTGGCAGGAAGTGTTTGTGCCACGCCTCCTTAATGGGGACCCAACACCCTACTATGTAGCACCTCTGAGGAGATTGTGGCATGAAATCTCAGAAGGAGGCATGTCAATAGACTATTTTACTGAGTTCTAGCGCATAGACGTTCTTAATGAAAGCTCAAAACTAATTTACGTCAGCGCATGCAAGGCAATGTGCCTTTTGTATGGAACACAGCCCTCTACTGCATTTCATACCACCAACACAGGTCCACATGTAGCTAGTACCCCCTCAAAACAGGATGTAATATCTTATGATTAAGCTTAATTGATATTACAAACTTAATTGTAGACATTATTGCTCCAAACGAGGATCTAGCAGTCACATGTCGACATGCTTATCGATTCTGTGAAGGGGGCCTTGGTTAGAAGTGCCCGGAGTTTACAAACTCCTAGTGAATAACCGTTCACAAGTCCTTGGTGTTAAGGGACGAGAATAAGGTAAGATTTACACTACGTTACTTAGTAGTTTTTAGATAATTTGGACTGCAAGACAAATGACTAATTAACCATACTTTATTCTATAAAAAATATGGTATTATGTCGGCCAAAGCCACCGTGTCGACGGTGTTATTCCGTCCATAAGGGCAAACTTCATTTCCGAAAATGTTTTCTTTCGATCTACGCGGTCATCGTAATCTTTAACGTCAACACCTATTTATCCAAACTGCGTGTCATCTCAAAAACACTATTAGCGTAGCTCTCCAGTGAGTGAATATCACTTTTGTAAAAGACAGCAACCAGGGGTTCAAATGGTTCTGGAGATTCTCTACATGTAGTAGCATCTTTGCAGTTTCTACTCAACATTTGTAACATTCTTTATTAAACAATACTGCAAGTGTTGATAATCGCGGTCCCTCATTTCGATGTTGTTTCAACTGGATAGTCAAAATAGTCTTATCGGTGCATAATAGGAGAAGTGAAGAAATACGTCTGTAAACCTGTGAATATATTAGTGATTGTGTCCACAGTATCGTTGATTTTTGTTGTTAGTGGTATTAAGGACAAATAGTGACTATGTATCAGCTATGTATATCTTCTCCCGACGGTAGACAGTTCGTAGTGGTGATCTACTATTTCGTCACAAGAGCAACCAAGGCTATAGGTGCAGCGAAGGCGATTAACAGGACACTGAAGAGAATCGCCGTTTTCGTTTTCGATGACATCTCGCGCGACTGCCCCCCCCCGATAGATATGATTGCAACCTCACAAGGTTTTTTTCAGTAGGGGCTTTTTGTAAAGACTTGATGATTGCTGGGTTGTTTTTCAGAGTTTCAAGTCTTTTCATCATCACTGGGTTTTCTTTCAGCCCGCTCATAATGGCAGGATTGTTCTTCATACTCTCGAGTTGCTTGATAAGCCCAGGGTTCTTCTGTAAGACTGCTGCACTTCTCGTGTTTCGTTGAAATAGAACTTTCAACGTGTTCAGAAGTTGAAAGTTTCTCTCTTCATCATCTTCTTCTTTCTCTTTGTCCGTCGAATCTCCTGTGCGTGCTGTTGTTTCGCCATTTCGTAAGTACCTGTACGTGCTCTCAATACCAGGCATTGTACGTATCGAGTTGATATCCGAGGTGGTGTCTTCAACGTCTTTGTCGACATGGGCGAAGGTGTTGTGCCCCCCAACATAGGTGAATAGAAGTAGTACCAAGAAGATGGTCAGGCGCATACTGCTTGTTGTGGATTGACAGGTCTAGCGAGATGAAGGAAATTTTGGAATGTGCAGAGGTGGCAAGTGCGTTGCTGAGTGACTATGCAAAAGATTATCGTCTGTTCGGCTGGGAAGGCATATGTTTTACCTTGATTTAGTGTGGGATACTAATCCCCCGGATTAGAAAGTGGTTGCAGAGGACGATGTTGCAAGGTGAGAGCTTGTACTTGCGTCGAAGTCACTTTTACATGTACAGAAGAATGCGTGCAGCTCGAACTCTCTCTTCGTAGAGACACAATTTCGTTATACCATCGTGTGACTAAGTTGCTAGCGATACTAATGTTTATCTTGAATTCCTTATCGCTGGTACCGTTAAACGGTGCAATTTAGGTATCGTTACAAATTTTGAAGTGCCGTGAAAAAGAAACATAGTCCGAAGGACAACTGGGATTGTACAGTGTGTATATAATTGCCACTGCCAATCATCTACCTGGTATTACCAGTCCGTCAGTACTGGACCAGAACTCCTGGTATCGAACTGTCAACCAGGAATAACCAGTTTATCAACGCGGTTTCCTTCTCGCTGGGGACTGTATCCGTGCATCATATCCAGATACATACTCGTGCAGAATATCAATGTCATTTCATATGAATTAATCGTCCAAGCAGACGTTACAGCTAGCATTATGATTGTGGCTTTATTCGTGGTCACATATTCTGAGAATAGATCATTTTAGCCGCTGGTCCTTTAAAGTATTTGATTTATCCTGCTCGCTAGTAGGAACCATCCAAACGGTATACGAAATACTCGACATGCGATAATAGGTACTTAGAAGTCGGTCGACAACAGTAAAATTTTCGCGAATGTGTCAACATGTATTCCGACTTCTTTAAATCTGTTCAACCTATAGACAGTGCGTTGCCTAGTTTAGAGACTGGTTGCATTTGTTGACTTTCAAACTATTCAATGAGCCTATCACAAGTTCCCTCCACCATATGATATGGGGCAATCTACACCTCGGTTACCACACCAGTAACTTGGTGTGTAACGATGTGAACTATGCTTGCGTGAATTTACAAATCGCGAACTCATTGTTTCGTCAACAGTATAGGCGAATCAAATTCTACAAAGATCCAATGCTACTTTGTACTACTACTATGTAGTACATATCCTACAGCATATCGTATGTGTATCGGTTTACGTGCTGTTCTGCTGGCGACAGAATCGTTTTTTTCTTCCAGCTACATTAGGCTTCAGTGTGTTGAATTATTAGGATCAGGACTCCTACCTCTTCAACTTTGAGTATCTAGTATACAACTGTAGTAGATAGTCTATTGATGCCCCAACCTGCGAATAAGTATTCATTTTATGTGGTCTTGGTCTTTGTTGAGTACGTCGTCAACCAGCCATTCGTATTCATTAAACCAGTGATTGTCCTCTCTTCACGTTTGAGCTTCATCTGTTCCTAACCGTAGCATGGAATCAAATTCCACCAGAGTTTTAGCGAGCACTGGGTACCCTGAATAGAGCAATAGTTATTTGTCCAAACAACATTAGTGGTTATTACCGCAGCCCGCACCACGATAACAACACGGAAACTATAGGTGTGGAGATGCATCTAGTCCACGAAGGATGATTGAAAAGTGAGATGCTGTAAGCAACATCCGTACCTTCCATGATGACTAATGACATGCGACCTGGAAATCACAATTGTACAACAATTCTAATATTAGATCACCAATACAGTGAGAGTTTGGCAAAAAATCTGTTCACACCATGGTTAGTAACAGTGACAAAGCGTACCCAAAGGCTCACAACACAGTTCGGTCGATCCTAACTTCGATCCTGGAGAAGATAGTTCAAGATTCTACTCCAACCTCCTGCTAGAAGAAGAGAAAGACACCTTGGTTAGTGAAAAGGATTTTATTTCCCTCTTGTTGTTGCCTTGACTTTCAAATATGAGCTGAAGCTCCGAGAAACTAACTTGATATTGGTTCATAGCAGAATGCGATGGAGGAGAAACGTTAGTGCTCGTTTCACGTCACGATTTGAGCGCCGAATCGGCAGCCGACACTACTGGACACTTGCCTATATGTTGTGTGGACTTAATCGCAAGGTATTGACTGCAAGCAGGCGGTTCAAATGTCCCCGGATCTGCAAGAAAGACATATGCCATTGGTTTACGACTGGGCGCTGCGCATGCAAATCGAGATGGCAATTTACGGACCCATGATACACTTTTGTGAGCTGAATTCATCTTACCTTGTATGTGGCCGTAAACTTGAAGCCACGCTCGCAAGTTGTGTACCTGTCCTTGCTGGCGGATATCCAAGACAGTGTGCTCTAATTCCCATTGTTACGAGAACATTGCATCCTATTGAAGCCCGACAATCGGCAGTCCGTCATTATCCAGAACCGCTGGTGGTGGCACAAAACCCATCCGAGTAACTTCGTAGTGGATTCTCGAGAGCGGTTGAAGCGACTTGTTCTCCTCAGTTTCCTCCAAAGGTAGTAAATTCCCTGGTTTTGGTTGATCCAGTCGGGCTGTGGCTTCCATCTCGACAGCTTCTCGTGTTGTAGCGACACCCATTACATCATGGAGCTCTACGAAGCTTTTGCCATCGCAATCAACGACATTAGAAGAAGAATCAACTAGCTCTTTAACACGAGCACACAGTGATTCCACGGTACTACAAGTTAGACCAAGGACTTGAGCTTGTTCTTTGGCGATACGCATCGTTGCTTCCTCGCGAGATGTGATTTGTGAGCGCTCTAACGTTCGATGTGGTGCAGTGAGAAGGCCATTGGCACACAACACAAAGTCCGTTGCCAGACACGAATCCTTCACTTTGCACGGACAATCTGGGATATCTGCATATTTCGTGTCAACCAAGTCAAGATTTGTCGCGTCGACTTGATACCAAAGGCGTCCCGCCATAGCTACTGCGAGCCAACCACGAAGTAATGCTCGCTGCTCCTTGATGGGGAGAAACGGTTTACCCCAAGCCAACGCGCGTTCAAATAACCGACGAAAGTTTGTCGCTCCATTATCTCGAACGGTGCAAGCTTCCGTGATGACGAAAGTAACGACACTTGCAGCTCTGAGTGTGGCAAGATCACTGGCTAAATTATGCTGGCAACGAGTAACATCTTCCGACAATGAAATCCCTCCGGAGACGGGCTTTTGGTGCGCAAATTTATCGACCACGCGGTCAACATCTCCGTTCTCATCTGTGCAGTAGACGAAGAATATTTGTGGAGTTGATGGCATCTCAGTAACGCGAAGTGTTTCACCGTTGATATCCTCGAACTCGTTGTTTCCATCGGCTTTAAGCTCTACATCTGATAGAGTCAACAGCTCATACTTCTCCGCCCAAAATGCAAACCTCTTGGATTCCGCAAACAAGAGTGGATCCCATTGACTGAGTGCGAGGTACACGGCTCCGATAGCACCTGATGGTCGCGAAAAAAAATGTCAAAGGCCCTGCGATGACAGTCTTTCGCTGATCCTTCAAATACGACAACGTTTCGATCAATTCAGAGGCGCGTTGTAGCATTGGATCGATTGCTACAAAAGCAACTTGCGTTTGAGAGATCAAGTCTGCTCGGCATTGGCGATCTTGAGTATATATCCGTGATTATCACTACGTCGTTCACATTGTCACATCCAACTGTGAGAAGAAGTCCCCTTAACAAAACTTCCTGGGAAGAATGACACACCAGCAAGGCTCGTTGTTTGTCGCCATAACCACTACTACTGGTAGATGCGGCGCTTCCCATGATCGCTGCAGGGATTCAATAAATACACTCGTGCACGACTGAACAATAATAAGCATAACTTGTCATTGCAGATCGATCGGCCGATTCGTTCATCAATTGATGAAATTGTGGGTTGTGGGTGGAGGTCGTAGCAGCAAGTTACCCGAGAGCACGAGAGAAATACCGATGCAACGTGATTGAGTATGATTTTCACCGGTCCCTGAACGATCACGGTACACAGTCGACGGCGGTGGTTAAAGTGGTAACACAAATTGACCTTCATCATGTGAAGACTGTCATGTGGATAGTTTTCAGAGTGCTGCTGTCTTGTCAACCTATCGGCGCGTGATAGAAGCCCGCCGCGTCTAGGTCAGTGAATTATGGTACTTGAAGTAATTGTCAACACGTCAAGTTTGTTCTGTAACCAACACGTTTTAGGCTTCCTCACGTAGAGGGCTCTATCTGCTGATCCGAGTTGATTCTACACATGCATGTACTAACTAGTCGACCCAAGTGAGGCGCTCTCTTTGTGGAGGTGGGCGAGTGTTTCTTCTTGCACGTGGCGCTTGTGCTTCCACTCATCGGTACGGAATTCATTCTCCAGCTTCGCCATTACCGTGGCGGCTAAGCAGTTCCCGGTAATGTTGATAAACGTGCGCGCCATGTCGGAAAGCCAATCGACTCCCAAAATCAACGCTACCGGCCACGACGGGATGTCAAACTGCGTGATCGTTGAGGCTAAGACAACAATGTTGGCCGAACGTACACCAGCAATGCCTTGGGATGAGACCATCATCATGAGTGCCATGACAACTTGTTCCCCGACCGCCTTGTGGATGCCTGCAGCTTGTGCACAAAACAAGGAGCAGAGCGCCAGATTCATCGCCCCTGCACCCAGATTGAACGAGTAGCCGAAAGGCACTACAAAAGCCAACACGTGCGGTGACACACCGTACTCTTCGAGGCACTCGAACACCTTAGGTAAAGCAGCTTCGGACGAGGCCGTAGTAAATCCAATTGCCAATGGCTCTCGCATCGCGACAAAGAACTCGGGGATATTGATTTTGAAGTAGACAAAGATTGGTACGAAGATGACGACGACGATCACCACCAACGCCCCGTACGTTGTGGCCACGAGCGCCCCCAAGCTGGAGAGGGATGATACACCATTCTTGCCGATCGAATTGGCAACTGCACAACACACACTGACAGGAGCCGTTCAAATGACGATGTTCACGAACTTGAACATCACTTCAAGCACAGCGCGCGCGAACTCAACGATAAGGCGTTTGGACTCGTCACGGATGTAGGCCGTTGACACACCGACGAGGACCGAGGCGACGAGAACCCGCAACAACTCGGACGAGCCGGAACCGCCCATCATCTCGCCCCATGTCTTGGGCGTTAGATGCTGGATAAAGGTGGCGAACGTCAAGGTCGAGGTAGACGACGTGTAGGCTTCGCCTTCGACAAGACCGACGCTGCCTGGTTTGACAATGTTGGCAGCGAGAAGACCAACGATCATAGCGATAGTCTGCGAATAGTGCGTCAGTCACAGCTAGTAGTTTCGAGACAGCCACATAGCGTACCATCACGATTTCAAAGTAAATGTTCGACTTGATTGCCAACCGCCCGAGCTGCTTCATGTCATTTTGACTTGCGATCCCAACAACCAACGACGAAAACACGAGCGGGAAGACGATGAATTGGATCGGCCGTAAAAAGACTTGAGCCATCGGTGCAGTTTTGACGGAAAACGTAGGCGCGAAAGCCCCGAGGATGATGCCGAGTATGGCACCCACGATGATCCAGAACGTCAAGGACGTCAGAATGACTCGAGGCAGTGACTTCTTAGGTGGAGCTACGCGCTCCAAATCCTGGTACGCGTCTGTCATTGCTCTACTCTGCAAGTTGCAGCGTACTGAGCTGGAGACAGTAGATTGTGAAGTTCGATTATCTCAACTAAATTTTGCTCTGCTCAAATAATTCTCCCCTTATGCTGAACTATACAGGCATGGCCTCCAGCCACGATTTCTATGCAGTCGCTACCGGATTAAATTCTACTGAACTTCTGAACGAATGTAATTGATACTTATACAGTGGATTAATACACTAAAACAAACATCAAAGCGAAACGCTCCTTTTCCCAGAAGTTCCTTCGCCTTATATATTATATCGAAGTACTTCAGTGACTAACTCTGTGTTTGTTTTGGTATTCTTGCTGGCACTGTACGATCGCGAGCGACGACCGCCGTCGGTGTGCTCCTCGGTTCTGAGCGAGGAGTTGAAATCTGCCATCACAGCATCGATTTGTGGGCGACTATGTGGAGGTGTATTTACGATGGATGCCCCCTACTGAGTCCACCCGTGCGACTTCATGGCGCGGAAAGCAATGAACGTTTGGAAAAAGCTCCACACTTCACAATACCAGTGCAGGAACAACAAAATGAAAGACCGAAGCAGTTAAACCAGTACCAGACAACTCTGCTCGCTCGGTCAATACATTTAATCCGAAATGCGTTCCATGTGTTCTATCTACTCTATCTACAATAAGATTTGCGGCCAACTACATTCCGGCGACAATAGTGAGCCTTCGAACACTCGACTCACGTCCTCCAAATTACCTAGTACTCGCAAAAGCGGTGTCAGCATATCTGACTGACTCTGCAGCCTGCTTACGAGACCTATTTTACTATCCCATTCAAAAATGACAGAACCCCGGACTACTAGTCGTTGACCGAGTAGTTTGGCAGCAAGCGATGTCACAGTACTACCGCTGCTTCTATCCACTCCGCTCACTAGTGTCAAGTGAGGAAAAACCAAGCGCAACGAGTCGTTGGATATCGTGATGCGGGTGATGACCGTAGCGACTACTGAGTTTTCAATCGGACCCTTCTCGAGACGCTGGAGGTCCACAAAAATGTCATCGAAGCAGCGCGTAAACATCACCCATCTCGTCAATACCGCTTTGGGCCCACACGCAAAGCCATCTCTCATATTCGGTGCCATGTATGATTCAAGCACATTCAATGCACACGTGTACTCCGCGTCAGTAGTAGGTGACGTGAAACCATACCGAAAGATCCGGAAGTAGTCCGTTGCGGCACCCCAAAGTGTTTGCGATTTTGAAATACCGACGGAGGTGTATTGGAGTTGCTGCTCAAGCATTTGTATCTCTTCTTGAATCTTCCGAACGTCATTCACGAGATTGTCCGTGTGCTGGCGCTGCTGTTTTCGGTATTTTCTCTGCTGAATTCGTCGGCGTTGCCGAACAAGAGCTTCCGCTGCTGCCATGCAATTGAGCATGTCAACCTCACTAGGGCCGACGGTGTTCGTTTCTACCAGTCGCATCACGTCCACAGTAGAAGCGCTAGGAGTGATCGTTGAGGGAAATTGATTTGTCTTTGAGGTCGGCTTGGGGGGAGATAGTGTGTTGCCGTCGAACTGGGTTGCGATCTGACCAAGATTCGGCAAGTGGGTCTTTTGGTAGGATCTACCTTTGCGACTTTGAGGTATCCTTGCGCGTAGTACCATGTCTCGAATCAACTTGTCATCAAGGGGCTTGCTGCTGGGAACGGAGTAGACGCTGGTGTTCATGATTGGCAGTGCTACAAATGAAGCAAATTGGATTATGATGAATGCAGCAACCCTGACGTTATTTGAATATCATAATTTCTTACCACCACCACTGTAATACCACACACATATAACGGAATCTATTCCGCACTACCAAGTACTGCCAAACACGGTCATACCCTACTCGCGCACAACAACTCACGCCATCATAGGAAACAACTCCTATTTTTCATACAAACATCTGCATGAACAGCACATCAAGTACGTTAAGTCAAGTCCTTGTAAGCGAGGCTTCGCCACATTCGCAATTAACTAAGATTGCTTTCGGGGGGGGTAGCTCGCCTCCTTTTTGAATATTATTATAACGAAAGAAAGAATTCCTACCACCGTGTTTCTTACAAATGAAGAGTTCTTATGGACGACGACTGTCACGTGTGCATTCGTTGTTAGGAGATGTTCAGACAGCGTAATCAAGCACCAAGTGGAAGATGCATCCATTCCCTTGTCTAATACAAAACTCATCTCATCTTTATGGTCTTCTAAACATTCGGTCTTCTAAACATTCGGGATCTGAGTGAACGCCCAATAGGTTCACCTTGCGACACCAGAGCACAACATTGACAGGCGTGATGTATTTATACTTGAATGTGGATGAATTGTCTGCGAGTTATTCGTCCAATTACACAACAACACCGGTAAAACAAGTTCTCTCAATCATTTATCATTTTGTGCATGTACTGTATCAACCACGACTTCATTATATCATTATATTATCGCACTATTTGTGACGGGGTCATACGAGCACCTTGCTAAGAGGAAACGTGTTATCAAGAGTGTACAAACTCTTAGTGAACTGCAGTTCACAAGTTCCTGGTCTCAGGGGACTTAATAGCTATTAAAGAGTAAGTTTGAGACTGTTTATAATTTTGGTTAGATACTTTGGCCAGTAATATGTACAGATTACTAATTAACTATAGCTTTTCCCGTGTAAAACCTGGTCTTATCCTATTGGTTAGCTCACAGCCATTCGACCTACGTGTCAGTAGTGTGTCCCACACCACTGACAAAAGAGTATTCACTTTGTGAATACTCTTAGAAGTATTATTGTGACGGGGTCACACGAGCACCTTGCTTGAGGAAGTGTGCTATTAAGAGTATACAAACTCTCTATGTGAACGGCAGTTCACTAGTCCCTGGTCTTAGGGGACTTAATAGCCAGTTTAGCGTAAGTTTTAGACTGATTTATTTATAGTTAATTAGGTCATTTGGCCTGTAATACAAATTACTAATGAACTTTAATTCATCCTTAATATGCGTATAAAAAGTAGGTCAAATGCTATTGGTTGGCCCTCAGCCACCAGACCTACGTGGCAGTAGTGTGGTTCACGCCATCCACAAGTGAGTATCTAAAACGAATACTCACAGAAGTATATCTACTTCTGAAGGTGGTACCCTTTCTAGGGTACCCCTTCATGTAACACCGTTATAATTATCTACTTCTAGAGGCGGTACCCAGTCTGGGGTACCCCTCATGTAACCCTGTTACATTCTTCCCCTTAGATTGGGAATATCCCCAACCAATGAGGAGATAGAAAGCAAGTACCGCTCTCTTTCCTTCTCTTGCCGATATCTATCGACAAGCAACCGTTGTGACATCGAGACTTTCATTAAACCTTTTTGCGCAAGTGACAAGCACCGAGGTTCCCGGATCGGAGTCCGACGAGGACACCACTGGATCCACGAAGGATCCTGCTCCTTCGGAGGACGCACCTGTTGATAAGAACGTTATCAAGCTGCTCAACAACAAGGCGGTACAGATGTATCGACCTGTGCGCCTTCTACGCTTATGTATCCTCGTTGATACTATTCACCTGATGAGGGGACTAGATCTCCAATGTTCTTGGAGAAACTCAGGGCCCCTCGAGGTGGCGCCCATATCGCTGCGCCCATGAACGTGCCTTGGTTCCAGAATGAACAACTCTTTGGCGATGACACCGTGACCACTAGGTGGGTGCTGTTAGCACCACACCGAATTCCTCTAAAGGAATTATCTAGTCCCCGGAAGAACCTAGACGACCACGGTGGGCTCTTCCCCAGGGGGGGGTAACCGTGGGGACAACATGAAAACACCACAGCCCAATCTCAGGCAGAAGACCTGTTCAGGAGATGGGTCTTAGTAAAGAACTTCGCAGTTCAGGAGTTGAAGGAACTCCGAGAGGATCGTTTGCAGTCCTTTCTCCTTGATCAGCGCGATCTTCTCATTTATTTTGACCAATTGATTACTAAGCGGCAACTCCACTCCGTCATGGAGGGACTTAGACAACAGTCTAAGTCCTGCGCTCATGACGAGCGCGCGTACGGTTCCATCAATCCAGGGACGGTACACCGTACGGCGGCTAAGAAGCCGCGAACTACTTATGCCCCGGCTGTTGATCCCAAATCTCAACAGCCTTCGGAAAGGCAACCCGGAGCCGGTCTTCCGAGTCCCACGAGTTCTGTGACGAGGGATAACCTCGCTACTTCACAAGCCGTTGGCGCTTCCTAGAGCGCCGCCGCTCACGGACAACCCGCTCCACATGGAAGTGGGGCTTTCAGTTCCTATCAAGGAGAGCAGGAGGAGCTCTCGCACGCGTTTGAGTACGAGACTCCTTCTCAGCCTCATCCTTCTAGACCCTCAAGTTCGGGTCGGACTCTGTGAAGTCCGTGTTAAGCGACGAGGTCCGTCGGCTTCGGGGTCGCGTGTCCGCGACCGAGAAAACCCTTGGGCTTGGACCTGGTGGTCAGGCTGCCGCTCAGGCTGGCAAGCCAGGGGCCCTAGAGGCCCTTCGACAAGATGTAGACGTTGTCGTTCGTGTGTCTTGAGAGCTCCACGGGCGTGTTGGTCGCCGTGTTCCGGCATCTACCCTAAAGGAACTCCGTCGAGGCTTAGACGCTCTAAGCCATTATGGGCTCGGTCGAATGCCCTCTTACGCGACGCATGGGTGTCAATACCATTTGGCCTATGGGTATGGCTCTTACTGGAGTTTTCCCATGCGGCACCTTCATAATCATCGAATAATTCGTGTGGCACCAGCCTGTTTCCATCCACAGACTCCGACCTGATTCGAGGAGGTGGGCTCTCACCTGGGCCTTCCTCCAGTTGTAGAGAAGGACCCTGCGCATCATGGTACCGCTTAAGGAGCCCCACGTAGAACAATGGGCGCACCATCATTGACATTGGGAGGTCAATGGTATAGGCGGCTCCGAGCCTACCAACGACCGCTAAGGGTCCAATGAAGCTGTGTTTCAGCTTGCCGCTCTCGACAGAGCTAACAGCAAGCGTCGCCATTGGCTTTGGAAGCACAACTGTATAGGCGGTGGTGTGCCTTACAAGGACCACAAAGGGTCCGATGAAGTGATGCTTCAAATAGTTACTCCCAACGGATCTAGCTAACGTTTTAGTGTCTAAGAGGACCAAGTCCCAACCGTTAAAATGATTAGGTTTCATCGACGATTCTTATCTAAGTACTCGTTGTCTGTCCTGGACCGACGCCATTGCGTCTCTAATCTGGCTGCTCGTCTTCAGCCTGTCGTCTTTAACTGACGACAACAGTCTTTTCAAAGACTCGGGCTCGATCTCCGAAACCTGGGAGGCTGTTTCAGCCTCTCCTCCACATACGATGGAAGAACTAGTGCCTCTCCGCAAGGTTACCTGTACCTCGGGGTGTCGTAACCCATTCAAAGAGAAAGGGGTAAACCCCTTTCATACGTTTACCGCATTATTGAGTGCAAACTCAATCATAGGCAGCTGGTTCGACCAGGACCAAGGTAACTCAGCACAGATGGTCCGGAAAATGTTGAGCACACGATTGACGCGCTCCGTCTGACCATCAGTCTGTGGATGGTCTGCAGTTGATATCAACTTAGTTCCCAGAAGCTGGAACAGGGTGTCTCAAAATACCCCAGTGAATCGCTGGTCTCGATCTTAGAATATAGTCTAAGACTGACAAACAGGCCATCTAGGAACAACTATGACCTTCTTTACATCTGACCTTGTCACGTACCAGAGAGAGATGAACCATCTTGCTCAGACGCATTAAAACATCCGGAAACCGGTGTTTCCTTTGTTATCGACCGGAAGGCGGAAGACGAAGTCGGGACTGATCAAATTTCAGCTATACACTGGCACAGGAAGGCTCTGTAGTGGAGCCGAGGTATGACCCGAAGGCTTAACCTCTGACATGTTTCACATGTCTTGATATTGTGTGTCACCCCCTTATACATGCGTAGCCACAAAAATGTTTGAGAGACCGTTTGGTAGGTCTTCTCTAGGCCAATGTGGCTACTCATCGACGTATCGTGCGCCTCCAGAAGTATGTCGTACTTCAGATCCTCGTCGTTCGGAACAACAACCCGAGGAGGATCTCCTTGGTCAATTCTATAGTGGAGTAACCCATCAGTCAGCTCCTAATGATAAAGCTATACCCGCTGTCGAGGCGAAAGTCTGTCGACTTTGGCGCCGTTGCTCTCGGACAGGAGCCACCCCAGAGGTGTGTAGTTCTCGTCCTCCTGATACGCTTAGCGTATCAGGTCATATAGATTAGCCGTGACCCGAGTTACATGATCTAGCTCGTAGTCGGGTCGTCGCGACAATGCATCGGCAAGCACGTTGGGCTTGCCCGGCTTGTATTCAACGCGGAAGTTGTTTTCCTCATAGAATCACAGACACCTCGCCGTTGCTATAAATGCGGCGAGTTGGCGGCGGTCTGCACAATGCGTGATCAGTGTAGATCACAAAAGGCTCTTGTGCCCACGAGATGTACTCTGAATTTGACAAGAGCGTACTCCATTGCAAGTAGCTCCTTGTCATGAACGGGAAGGCGATGACACGTTCGCGTCCTTCTTCGTCCTTTTAGATAGCGCGCAGCCTACTGCATAGTCAAAAGTGTCACAGACGACGCTGACTGACTTATTCTTGTCCGGTAGAGTCAGGGCTGATGCGTCCTGTAAGCTCACCTTGATGCTGTCAACAGCATCCTGGAGCTGTTACTCCCAGATCCAGCCAGCATCCTTCTTTAAGCGATCCGACAAGGATCGAGCAAGTTCAGCGTATCCCGTGCTGTAGTTGTGAAGATAGTTGGCTAAGCCCAACCTCTTCCGGAGGTCCTTCAATGCGGCCATGCCACAATCGCGTTGTCCTTCCCTGGATCGGCGCGCACGCCGACCCAGCTAGCAAAGCAGCCGAGGACTTTTATCTCCTCAGCGGCAACAACGCACTTGTCGATGCTTGCATAGCGCTTGCTAGCTCCCATGACGTCGAACACTCGACGGAGGTGCTTCAAATGCACGTCCATAGCCGTCTGACCATCTTCGGCACGGCTATGGACGAATATATCATGGAAGTATGTCTGCGCGAATGCACACAATGGACTGAACGATTGAGTGACCAAGGGATTGAACGTCGTTGAGGCATTCGATAGCCCCTGTGGCATCCCTAGCCACTACCAGAGCATCCCGCTCGGGGTGCTCACTGCGGTGAGAGGAATAGCACTCTCCCGCATCAGGATCTGGTAGTATCCGTCTACCAGATCCAGGGCGCTGTACAGCGTACAGCCCGACATGTTGTTCAACAACACATCCTTGCGAAGATCGGCGTCTGTGCCGGTACCGTCGCATTGTTCAGCCTGTTATAAGCATGAACCAGACGCCACTTCCCGTTCGGTTTACGAACGCAGAAGGTTGGCATCGAGTGCCGTGACTTCGATTCCCGCACCATGCCCGACTTCGCCTTCTCGGCGAAGAAGGCATCTATGATCTCGCACTGCTCGCGAGGTAGCGGCCACTGCCTCGTGACACAATAATTTGTGCGAGGCACGAGGTCAATCTCGTGCCGTACTCCTCGATCCAGCGGGAGTTGGGATGGTGGGTACTTCGACACCACATCTGAGTACTCTTACACAAGAGGATACACTGGATCCTCCGGGTTCTTGAGGATCTCAGAACCCATGCGCGTTGCACGCTGCAGCGTGAAACCCTCCAAGACATCCTCGTACATTACGGAGGAAGAGTTCAAACCTTCAGGAGAGATCTCCGGCTTCAGGAGCACCATCTCCGCAATCTCTCCGGCCTTCAACTCGGCCAGGAAGTCCTTCATGGACAATTCCTCAAGGTTCAGCAACGCTGACACATCAGGCAGTGCCTCCAGCTGGACGGCACCTGCCTTCACTTGACGACCGGACACGCTGTCGAAGGTATGGTATTGCTCTTCGACCGGCCATGCCGGTGGGGTCTCAGACTCCGAGTGTGGTGTTTTGTTATCCACACGGGAGGTGCTCAACGACACCTCCGCTCTCGTACTGGTCTTCTTGACCCCGCGTGGAACTCTGTTACCCACGCTAGAGACACACATAGCGATCTCGTTCATCTTCTCGGTCTCCTCGACCTTGCGTGGAACTATGTTACCCACACTACAGACGTCTTCAGCGCTCTTTTCAGTAGCCCCTGCTGCTTGCGGATCTATGATACTCGCTTGGTCAGTGCCGTCCAGCACTGCAACAGTCGAAGCCCATACACCTCGACGACTCTCATCGTTGGGACTGGCCGTAATAGCAATCTCATATGCTTGGCAATCCGTCGTGGTCTCCTGACCGGTGGCAGCATTTCCGTTGGTGTAGGCGACTCCCATCACTTCTTCGGATGCGACTCCGTGCTGGCTCCGGTTGCTAGAGCTCCTTGCACTGCCCCTGTGGATACATTGTGACCTTTCCACACTGACGTAGGAGTACGAGCCTGTCGGTGGCTGTACTCCTCTTGGAGGGCTATATGGGTCGCCTCCTCCATTGTGTTCGCATGCACGCGGAACAACTATGTGCGGGATGGGCTCACCTTCAGACCAACCATGAACACTATCACCTTGGTGTGTTCAGGTAGGGGATTCCCTACCAGAGATGCAGCGAGTACTCGCATCTCCTGGATGTACTCATGCAGCTCACGCTTCCCTTGTTTCCAGGCAAGGAAGCGCGAGCGCTGGCGATATTCGTAGTTCGCCGGGAGGAAGGCGGCTCTAAGCTGTTGACACAGCTGAGCCCAGGTTGTGAAGCAACCCGGCGTTGTCGCTCGAGCGTGAACACCCAGGTCTTCGCCCAACCTCCCAGGTTGGACAGGGAAAAAGTAACCCGGAGTCGCTCGGTCGAGATGAGAGCCGCATCTATGGCGAGATCTACCTCTCTGACCCAGAAGTGGAGATTCTCTCCCTACTTCCCCTCATAGGGGTTAACCTTAATCCTCAACGGCTTAGATTGGGCTGGCTTCATCTCAGCCACGGGGGCCTGCAGCCCCTGTACGTGAGCGATAAGCCCTCGCTCCTACATGTCGAACGCCTCGATCCGTTCGACTTGCTCGGCCGGCGTAGCAGCCGCCAAGATTCGGAGGTATCTCCTCTAACGATGCCCACTATCTTCTGAACCGACTCAAACTGAGCATCGGTCAAATGAAGGAACTCCCCTCTATCCATCTTGGCTTACCTTGTAGGGGCCACAGAGGATTCAGGTAATCAATCTACCCACGTAGGCGTGGATTGACTACAAGTGCTACCAAGTGTGACGGGGTCACACGAGCACCTTGCTTGAGGAAGCGTGCTATTAAGAGTATACAAACTCTAAGTGAACGGCAGTTCACTAGTCCCTGGTCTGAGGGGACTTAATAGCCAGTTTAGCGTAAGTTTTAGACTGATTTATTTATAGTTAATTAGGTCATTTGGCCTGTAATACAAATTACTAATGAACTATAATTCAGCCTGAATATGCATATAAAAGTTAGGTCAAATGCTATTGGTTGTCCCTCAGCCACCTAGACCCACGTGGCAGTATTGTGGGCCACACCATCCACGAGTGGGTATCTAAAACGAATACTCACAGAAGTATATCTACTTCTAGAGGCGGTGCCCTATCATGGTAACCCTCATGTAACCCCGTTACATATGCGATAGGATAATGCGGTAAACGATACGATGATAAAAACACTCGGATCATGTACAGTACCGTGGTACCGTTTGTTGAGGAGGATGCAATCACACACGAACCGTTTCAAGGCAACCCAGAGGCAGTGATTTTGCTACAACCATCGACATTTCATCGCAAAGGCGCATCAGAGTGGATGCAGCAAGTAGCTCGAGAGAAAAATCTCGGTGGCACGGCGTTCGCGGCTCCACGTGTGAGACGCGTCAATGACAGTATGATATCCAATGGTTTTCACCTGTGGTTGTTCGATCACGGTTCACTGTCGACGGCTGTAGCTCTGCTTGATCGAAGTGCTGTGCTTTCAACACAAACCATTCGCTTCTACAACCGGTACGTGTTGTTTCACTGTCAAATCATGTCGAATGTATTCTGAATACCGTTCCTAATTACCACTTGACGAACTCGACTAGAACCAGTGCTTGTCTGTCGATATGAAGCGATAGTAGAATTAGGACTATAGGTTTGCGAACGAGGCTTATAGTGATGTTAACCGAAGGAAGTAGATTTGAAAGTGAGTTACATTGAGTTAGAAGTTCTAGTCCTGCTTGCTCGGTCTTACGCATGCAGCTCTCCTAGTGTCTTCCGTTGTTTCGTACTTAACTTGACTTAGTATGTAATGTGTACCAGGAACGCTCTGTGTAGCGGGAACGATTTTCTTGTGATATGCATCGCGTGGTGTTGTCAATGTGTATAGGGTGCATAAGTTGAAGCTAGCAACCAGTTATCGATCGCGATCCTAGATGATCCTCCAATCATGTTGCTCCATTCATTTCACTTCGACTGCAGGCCCCCAAAGTGTGCGCAATTTAGAAATTAGTCTTTCTCTCGCTTAGGAATTCCGTGTAAGATACGGTACGATCAACGAGCTGATCATCGGTCAACGTGGTAAGATTAGTCCGCTGACGGAGGGAAAGATCGTTACGCTTCATGAAATTGGCAACCAAGTGCGGTGATGCTTGGAATGAATATATAGGAGACTCGTCCAATTCGTCGTAGATCTGTAGTGCTTGAATAGTAATCGACTCCCTTGTTACTTTCTCCTTTCTTAATCGCAGGATGATAGTATCGAGCAAAACATCTTTGAGTTCACCTAAGGTTTTCTTTCGACTACCACCAGCTAAACGCATGTGGTGGGTTTTTGCCGCCCATATTTCATCGCGTTTACACCACCATCCCCTCACTGATCCTCGATCTAAATTCCACTCTTGAGCACGAAAGTTTACCGCAGCACGACTGAGTATACGTTCACCAGCAGTGTTGATCCAGTCCAACACTTCCTTCTTCTTCCATACGGGGATTCCGCTGCGTTTATTCGTCATCGTGAAATCAGGAATGACCTAGCGAGCGCAAACTACAGACACAAGACACCAGTCCGTTGTGATGACGACTGTGCTCGTCCTCGAGATGCTATTTCTTTGGGCTAGTACTTATAAGACCGGGATTGTATGTGGTTTCTAAAATTAAATACTTCACCGGGTTTCTAATTGATACATGGCTAATATTTTCTGACGGGTAAATCAAAATCGACACCGGGCTTTTAATTCATACAGAGCTTATATTTGGGAAAATCCGTTAACCCTTTCGCGAGCCATTTATCTAAACTATACTATACAAATCTAAGATTTTTGCTTCTCAAAGGGCGCATTTTTCGCCCTTTAATGAATTCACGCTACTGTTCTGGCATGTCTCATGAGACATGCGATCTACTGTGATTTGTTTGGATTTGCTGGTGCATACGATTTGTACACATTTGACTTAACTTTATTATGGTGTATGATTACATTATGATTACGCAATCGTACCGTATTTCATATGTCTCAAAAGAAGGTATATATTTAGTTGAACTTAAATAAAAGGGCGAAAAAATCGCCCTTTTAGAGGAGTATTTCGTACCGTGTTTTGGAAACTATCTAAAAGGGCGATTTTTGCGCCCTTTCACCGCGAAAGGGTTAATAGTCGTTGTTAGGTGGTCAATGTTTAGAATTGTTTAGCATATCGTAAGATTCTATACCGCGCACGTTATTAGCCAGCATGAAAGGGCTGCTTTAAATCCCCGGTACGGACGTTTCTTGGAACAGCTCACTATCAATTGACCTTTATTGAGTTGGTGTATCTCCATACCTACATTATCTGGTACGTGCCTGCGGTGTGTGTGGCGAAGTGGTTCTGCGAAATCGCAAGATCGCATGAGTCCTCTTGCACACTGCGCCCGAACTGCCGACTAACGGAGGGGGTACTCCGATCTTCCGTGAAGTTACTTGATCTCACCTTGTGTACCCGTCGGTGGGACTAGATTGCTCCTCGGGTGATCTCGATTAGACGCGCTTGTTGTCGATCTTGCTGTCTGACAGGACAGCAGGAAAGGTGGCAGCAGCGGGGATACTTCTACTCGCTGCGCCGTGTAGTTACCGAGCTTCGATCTTGGATGCACTTGGTCGATCTTGCCTTGACCAGTGTCGATCTTAGCTCGGGGGGTCTTGGGGTCGGTGTGTGACCTTTATCCAGTAGTTCCAATACGTACTTGCCGCTTCCTATAGCGGGGTCTTGAGATTTGAGGGTTGACGAACGTCCAGCCAAGCAATCTGGGCGTAGGGGTTCTACTTAGTGTCGACCTTGATCCTGCGCGACGTCGGGAGGGCCAATCTTGTATATCCCTACCCGGAATAGCGAAGAAGAAGGAAGACTTGTGTAGTAGAAGGTAAAAACAGCTCTGAATTAATGGTTAATGTCCTATGCTTCCCATCTGTGGCTATCCATACTGCACTGGCTTCTTAAAACCCATAATAAAACTAAGATCGATATTTACCTGTCAGGATCGATATCGCGTGGGTACAATCGTCTTGGGCAGGGATGATGGCACATGCATTCACTTGGTCATTATAGTGAGTGTCACTATATCGAGGATCGCCATAAGGAGGGATTGCTCTTGATCTCGATTGACGGGACGAGATCGTAGTCGGAAAACTTCTCATCTGCTTCACCACATGTGCACTGCTATCATAGTCGCTGATGGTGCGTGGACAAGAATTCAAGAACAATCGGTACTCATTACTCGCTAAAACGAGCGTGGACTTTCCTTCCAATCGACTATTAAAAACAGACGAGATGAAGCGCAAAGATAAAGATAGGAGAGTCATTGATTTAGCGAATATGAAAGGCTGGCACACAACGTAAATAACATAGCTCAAGATCATACTCACTGAAATAATCAACCCTAAAGTAGCTGAAAGAGCGACAGACACCTGGCGATGTCGTATTACTTCCAAAGAGTCCAAAGCTTAATTAGTGGATAAATACATCACGATGTACAGCCACGTCGCAGTAAAAGAACACGAGAAGTAGTCACAATGATTGGAGAACTTGAGAAAGCTTACAGAGACGGCACAATGACAAAGTCGCTCGAAGTGCCAAAGCGGGATCCAACTGCGGGAGAGCTTGCTAAGCGAATACAGGGAAATTTGTTTTCGCAAGTTTGGGGCAATGGGTTAGTTTCTGAAGCTGTATACAAAATACTGAAAGTTCGCGAGGAATGAGTGGACTTTGATGCCCACTTGTAACTGTTGGGGAAACCACGGTAATATGCTGAATCTTTACAATTCCGACAGACCGGGGAAAACTTTTGCTCTAACCTATCAAGAAAATCCCGTTGCCGAGGCAATTCAGTTGGCAAGTATGGATGACGCTACGGACGGCGTTATTTCTGCAATACAACAACCGCTATCGGAAAGTAAGTGCAAGATGGAAAACTCCCAAAACAATAGGAATACTACGGAAGCTGCGCAGACACACTTCGAAGGTAACTCGAGTACGGAAAATATTAGAATATGCGGTAGGTTCTTCGCGTACTGTTCTTTTTTGACCGAAGAAACTTCAGTAAAGCACACATAAACACTAAACACATTTCGCAAAATGAACAGTGAGTAGCTCATGATGATGGCATCTTGTAAGGTTATTATAATAATTATTTGTTAATATGTTATCCCTAGTAGATTCTAAGTCGAAATTATGACCGAAAATGCTGACTCAAACGAGCGAAACAGTTTGTACTCCAGCGCACTGGGCTACCAAACCTAACTTGAACACATACAATAAATCCAGAAGGATCCACGTGATATGGGTGCAGGTGTTTTCATCGTTTCCGGTCGCTTTCAAAACTACTAAATATTTTGATTCCTAGTCAGATTTGGTTTATTGGTCGATTGAGCAAACCGCACGCAAATCGCGCGAGAGACTGTGGTTGGACAAAATTGCTGCATAGAGGATGGAGGAAGCTGTTCTGCGGCAGCATACCGATCCAAACACGGTCTTTCACTGCCTCTACGTGTTTTACTGTCTTGGCTACCAGCGTAAAGAGCTTGCTCGCATCTACGGGAAGGTCGTGCAGACGATTGGCAACTGGATAAAAGTGTACGAGAGGATTGGGATTTATGAACGAGCAAGTTCTGCTACAAACAGAACGTTTTCAGTGGAGCACCGACAATGGCTATGCAACTTCTACGCAGAGCAATCACTGGCATATTTGAACAAAGCACAGGTAAGCTTTCCAGCACTTTGATTACATTAATATTTCGACCTCATCAGTGTGGCGGTTAATTCATGAATCTGGTCTAACACGAAACGTTCTTGGGCGACGTGCAATGTATATAAAAGAGCAAGAATATATAGGTATTCTAGGCATGAGTCGTATATCTGCTGGAGCTTCTGCGGTGCTTCTCTTTTCCTCTTGCCGTTGAAGTTGTCTAGGCTTTTCAAACCTCCCTTGAGTCATAATTTAGTGCATTTGTACAGTTTGGGCTTTTGCTTGCTGATTGATTGAACGAATCGACCTTAAAAGTTTTGGGTAGAATGCGCAATAAAAAGCTGACGAAGTCAATTGGCACTGATCCAAATGAAGAAATCGGTTGTCTAACAGGGATAACATTATGAAGGTTTACGTCGGCTAAAAGCTCAACGAACTTATTAGAATAAAATGTCGTTGCTTTACGTATAATCTTTGCTGTCACCTTTTGCACGATTTTGTCAAACTTGATACAGCTTATGTGACTGACCATGAGTTTATTTAGCCAAGCGTTTGTAGCTATTTGTCGAGTTTTTGTCTGAAAAGAGTGTTGGTCGATGTTGGGGATGTGGAGTTTTGGTCTCGTAATGAAGCCTTGAGCATTGGTCTCGAATGCGGGGTAGTGCGCATATTTAATAATGAATTATGTTGGTCTCCCTAAAAATACATTCCTTCCTGTTCTACAGGGCTTGCTAGTACTTTAGCTTGTTTCTTTTCGTGCCTTTGTTGCTACCCTGCACGTTTTTCTCTTTTTTCTGTGGCACTTCATGTTTATCTAACTAAATGCATGTTCACTGTAGCTACATGCATGTTCCCTACTGCTAAATGCATGGTCACTGTGACTGCTGGCCCGTCAAGGCAGCCGTCGCAGTGACAAGTGCTTCTGGCTGCTTAGCAAGCATGCCAGAACCTTTGCGCCTTTGCGCCTATGCGCTCTGGCCTGCTTACTGAGCAACCAGATGCGGACATGACATCTCCCCCCGGGTTGAGTTCGCCTTCGTAGCTTCGAAACCCTTCTAGGAGTTGTAGCCAATGCGAAGCATGTTTGATGTTTGCTTCACGCTCTCAGGTGGCCTCATGCTCCGGCAATCCATGCCACTTCACGAGCCATTCGCGTTTACGTCGCCTGGTCAGTCGATTCAGCAGCTTCTCAATGATGTAGAGTTCTTCTCCAGTCTCGTCGTCCAGTATAATCGGGACTGCCTTCGGAATCGGTCGATTCGGAAACTCCGTGCGATTTGTCAGGTAGTGAGATAGTAACTCTATGTTGAACGTGGGGTGGTACGCTTCATCGTGGCCGGAAGTATCAGCTTCGCCACGTTGTCGTTTACAATGCGCTCGATGGTCCAACCTTCTTTGTCGCTAACGTTACCTTTTCAGCTCTGTATTCTTGTTAACTGTCTTCAGCGGTAAGTTCTTCGTATCGAGTAGTACCAAGTCGCCTTCCTTAAACACCACTTGTCTGCGCTGGCGATCATAGTACGCTTTCTGCCGTTCTTGAGCATGCTTCACATTCCCTTGAGCTTGCTTTACGACCTGTTGTCGTTCTAGTGCAAAGTTCTTTGCAAACTCTGCAAGTATTCCGTCACTCTCGGAGTATACCAGTTCTTTCATCCTCTCAGTTAGGAGATTCGACACTTTGCGTCCTGTATACACTTCGGAAGGGGTCATCTTCGTAGACGCATTCACAAGTGTTGAATGTGCGTACTCAATTGTTCCAAGATGTTTTACCCAATCATCACCGTGATACGATACCATACACCTAAGTGCATCTTCCAGCACTACGTTCTGACGTTCCGTTTGACCATCAGCGTGTGCTATGTGAGCCGTAGTCATGCTCAGCTTGACACCCACTAACTTCATCAGCGACTTCCAAAAGTCCGAAAGGAACTTCGAGTCTCTATCACTGATGATCACCTTTGGTAATCCGTGGTGCCTGACAACAGCATCAGAGAAAACATTCGCTGTGTCCTTTGCGTCAGCTGTCCAGTATGTCGGATCATACTTTGATCGAATATAGTAGCGTAGCCCTTGACGCTGGTAAACCCGTGATGAAGTCCATTGACACTACTTCCCAACATTCCTTCGGAGTGGGAATCGGCATAAGCAGTCCTTTCTTCTTCTGGCTGCTGAACTTCCATCGTGCACACGCCTCGTAATGTGCGTACGTACTCCCTTATGTCCTTATCCATCGTTGGTCGGTAGTACCATTGTGCCGCTTTCAGGTACGTACGTCGACCTCCTGGATGCGAGGACGTTGCTCCATCACGACATTCCATGATGACATCTGTGCGGAGCTTCTTCTACTTCGGCACACAAAGTCGATATACCATTTCACCCTTCTTCTGCCTAAAATACAGAAGACCGTTGGGCTTGACGAGCTTTTCCGTTTCCGACTCCTTAGACCACTGCTGCTTGAATGCAGGGTCGTTCGCATAAACACGCTGGAACTCTCTTTTCGTCTCGCTTGGTAAGTGTGGACTCACAAAACGATAGTTGATGGTGTTGATTTGCTGCTGCGGTACGCCAATCGGTCGACTCTCCCCCCGTAAGTCGATATCGTCGAGTAACAAGAGAGAATCTACGGTTGAGAGGCTCCGTAACACCGAAGACCTCGCTCTATGTTCATCGATGTGCCCCGAGGTTTTCTCGCATGCGTCGTCACACTCATGAACCGTATACGTCACGTCGGGTAGAGGCGGTTCCTTATCCTCTTCCTCATCCTTAGCATACCACGGCGGACGTAATAGATCATCTGCCACAGCGTTAGCCTTGCCCTCGAGATGGTGCATGGTGAGCTCAAATCGTGAAAAATGAGTCACGAAGCGAGCCATCTTGGGTGACACTCGTGGGTGATGCAACATCCACGAACACGCTGAGTTGTCTGTATAGACATTGAACGGCCGTCCATGCCGATAGTGGCTCCACTTCTCCGTAGCCACTTTGATTACTAGTAGCTCCTTCTCGTGCGTAGGCCATCCACGCTCATGTACATCCAACTTCTTCGAGTAGAAGGCAATCGGATGATCTGCTCCGTCGTATTTCTGCGATAGAACACCACCAATACAATGTCCTGATGCATCCGTCGTTACGATGACTGGCCGCTGAAAGTCCGGCAGCTTCAGAATAGGGGCTTGCTGAAGTGCTAACTTGAGATGCAATAGCCTTCTTCCACAGGATTTGACCAATTCCACGGAGTTGAAGCTTTCGTTAAATCCCTCAACAGACGAGTAAGTTCCGCAAAATCGTAAATGAATCTACGACAATACCCTGCCAAACCCAAGAAACTCAATAAATGTTTCCTATTAGTTGGAGTTAGATACTTGGCGATTGATTCCGTTTTCCTTGGATCAACGTTTACTCCTGCTTCAGACACCGTGTGCCTTAGGAATGCCACTTCTGTATGACCTAACGAACACTTCGACAAATGAGCATACAACTGTTCACGTCGCAGTACTTCACAGACTGCACGTAAATGCTCCACATGCTCTTCCATACGATTGGAGAAGACGCGTATGCCATCGAGATACACAACAACAAACTCGAATTTGTCGAATAGCGCGTACATGAGACGAGACCATGTTCCAGGCATGACAACCACTCCCATAGGCGCAACCAAACACTGGTATGTCTCTTTGTGCGTTCAAAACGCTGTGTGCAGTCGACTTGACTTTACCACCCTCATCTGATGATATCCCTGCGATAGGTCGATCAACGTGTAGATGACACAACCTACCATCTTATCGAAACGTTCGTCGATTAATGGCAAATGAATCTTGGCGATAACAGTCACACTGTTGAGATAGCGGTAGTCAAACATCCAACGTAACGGAATTTGCCGCTTCCCGCTACGTAACCACTCAGCTCTCTTCGGCATTTTCCCGTAACCGGATCCTTCTTTAGAATTGCAAAGATATTCGAAACCCATGGCGAGTTCGAAACTTCGATCCAACCCTTTCGCAATTTGTCCTTCACGAATTCCTCAAAAGCATCCTGTTCCATCTTTGACATCCGGAATGGAGCTCGAGTACTCGGTTGCGCTCCCTTCTTCAGGGTAAGCTCGAAATTAATTTCACGTATTCAAGGCAATCCATCCGGTACCTATTCAGGAAAGACATCCTTGAACTCTTCTGCTACGACTTTCCTAATCGGCTCTGGAATCGCTTCCAGATCGGGCACGATTTGTAGCATCTCTTTGAACACTTGTTCATACTCGCCTGCATTCAATGTATTCGTGAACGTAGGTCCATCGACGTCCATAAACGGCATACGTTCTGGTATTACTACCTCTTCCGTCTGCCAGTTCACCTGTGGATTGAACTATTCAAACCACGGTTTTCCAAATACGACTTCGTGCGATTCTGACAGTTTTCATTCCACGAATTCCATCGTCGGAAAGAAATAACCGTCCATACTCACTGGCGCATCAACATGCTTGACATCCATCAGTGGAGTTAACGTCCCATCAAAGCGTTGTGCCTGCAAGCGTCTTGACAACAAGACGATGCTCACCAATTCTGGCTTAATCATGTTCGTACTTGCACCCGTGTCCAACCGAATTCGGACACCCTTGTCATTGATGCGACCCTTCTTAATGAAAGGTTGCCCTTACGTACGAAATTCACTGCGTTGACTCTTACGTTGGTCGGCACACTTGACGTTGTTTGCGATCCTTGCTTAACCACGCGGTCTGCTGGTTGCTGTGCATGCAAACCGGTCTCGTGCTATGGTGGCGATCTACACTCCAGGCGCTTCGTCTGAATGCATCGCATGCAATTCGGGATCTTTTACTGGCTGTAGTCCACACAAGCCAGCTCCTATGTCGTTTCTGACACTGCAGTGAAAGTTTTTTCCACTTCCTTACGCGTCTGTTCGATAAAGCCTTGCAGCACATCCCCTTGCTCCTGGATGTCCACAACGTTCATCGTCACGCGGTCCATGATGATAGTGTTTACCTTGTCTGCTCGCTTCTTAACTCATTTTTCACAATTTGATTTCACCTTGCATCATGCTTCCACCTGCCTCGTCGGGGGTTTTCGTCTCGTTAATGAGGTGAGTGCGCAAGCGAGTTATCAAGGGATGGGTGGACCTGTGTGGCACAATTGTATCGTTTACAACCGTGTCACGTTGAAGTAGGATAACGTCATCACCTTCAGTAACCGCTGGAACGATCTGTTGTGTGTCTGCAGATCTTTGACCACCCAGTATCGGCACTGAAACAAGACCTTCAACATAATCTGCATCTTGCCGAACCAGCACATCGCCAGGTGAAGTCGTCTCGATGAACGTGACGGTGCACACGATTTACATCTTTGCCGTTGTCACAATCATGACACCGTATCCCTTCACACCATCTTCATATCCCATAAATCGACATTCACATCGAGCTTCCGATGCTTCTTGTCAGGGATGTGTGCGTAACCAAATGCACCAAAAACCTTTAGATTCACGAGCCGCGGTATCGTCTTGTATGCAATTTCGTAAGGCGTCTTGACGGTCGCTGAATTGGGGATCCGATTGATGATCCGAGCAGCTGTGTTGGCAGCTTCTACCCACCACTTCGTGCCGATGCTTTCGTGGTAAAGTATACAACGAGCCATCTCAACTAGGCTCCGATTCACTCGCTCCGCGAGTCCATTCTGCTGAGGTGTGTAAGACACCGTCTTCTCATTTTTGATGCCATAATGGTTGGGGTAGGTCTTGAACAGCCGATTGATGTAACCATGACCAATATCTGAACGCAGACGCTTGATCTTCTCGCCCATGGCGTTTTCCATTGCCGCCTTGAAGATCTCGAACTTCGACAGGATATCTGACTTCGCTTTCATGAAGTAGACGGTCACGTGGTGTGAGTATTATCGATGAATGTGACGGCGTACGTGCAACCACCAGGCGTCTTGGTCTGCATCGGACCCATTACGTCCGTGTGCACGAGGTCAAGCACACCAGCGCTTTTGATGAGCTTTTCCGTGTGTCATGGAAAGTCATCAGTTGTCATTTTGACCGTGCAGCAGTGTGCATACACAGTATCACTAATGACGCTACCCGTAACTTGGTTGACTCCATCTGCTATGGTCAATAGCTGTTCATAGCGCTTTAATGGGATATGGCCCAGGCGTGCGTGTATATAACCCACGGTTCCTTACAAGATGCCGTCGCGACTTTGCATACGTCGTCTCCCACTGTCTTTGACTTGTAGACATTTCCACAACGCATTGACACCATGACCTTAGTGTCGTCATAGCGAAAGCCACACTTGTCTTTGCTGAAATGCGCGAGAACATCCTTCTCGACCAGCTTCGACACCGGGATGAGGCTTCTTTCAACTTCGGGGATGTAGTGAACATCCGACAACGAGATGGTCGTTCCATCCACTAACTTCAGACCAACGGTGCCCGTTGCAACTGCGTTGACCTTTGTACCATCCGCAATGGTGATGCGGACTGGCGTCTTCAGGTCCTTCATGGACATGAACGTTTCCCGTACACTTGTCATATGCGAGCTTGCACCGGAGTCGACGAGCCATTCCGATTTGTTCATCGCACTCGTAGCCGCGAATGAGAAGTCGTGTTTTTGCTCTTGGGCTACTTGTCCAGGCTCCTCGTTGGACTTCTTGCGGCACTCAAATTCCTTGTGCCATTACTTCTTACAGTAGAAGCACTTGCTATCATTGTCTTTCTTCTTGACCGTGAAAGCCTTCTCTTCAGCCGGTGATGATTCAGCCAAGGCTGTAACACCAGAATGATTGTATCGCGTATGCGAGCGTGATGTTTGGTGTGTTCTCGAGTACAGTGCTGACCATCTTGTACTCGTCGGTTAGACTGACAAGGAGCAACACGAGCTGGCGTGTCTCATCTAGAGGCTCTCCGATTGTCTCCATCTGGATTACAACCTTCTTAAACTGGTCGACGTGGGTAGTAAAACGAGTACCCGGCTCTATCGTGAAGTTATTCAACTTCTTCGTAGCAATGAGTCGGTTCTTCAACGTCTTGCGATTGAAGTGCTCTTCGAGCAACATCCACGCGTCGGCGGCGGTTAACACTCCACGGATGTAAACTTGGTATGTAAGACTTACGTCTCTAGCAATCACACTAAGTGCTTTCAAGGTACTGGTCTCCCATTCTGCGTGGAGCGATCACTCCGTTAGTCATACCCAGGCTTGACAATCTGCGAGAGCAAACCCTTGCAAGCAAGCTTCATCCGCATGTTGAACTCCCAGTGGACGTAGTTAAATTCCACGAACTTGATCGTGTCTGCGTAGCTTGGGCCTATAACCAATTCGGAATATAGGTTTACGAGCAAGGCTTATAGTGATGTTAACCGAAGGAAGTAGATTTGAAAGTGAGTTACATTGAGTTAGAAGTTCTAGTCCTGCTTGCTCGGTCTGACGCATGCAGCTCTCCTAGTGTCTTCCGTTGTTTCGTACTTAACTTGACTTGAGTATGTAATGTGTACCAGGAACGCTCTGTGTAGCGGGAACGATTTTTTTGTGACGCGCATCGCGTGGTGTTGTCAATGTGTATAGGGTGCATAAGTTGCAGCTATCAATCAGTTATCGATCGCGATCCTAGATGATCATCCAATCATGTTCCTCCATTCACCCCACTTCAACTACAAGCTTCAAAAGCCACGCGTCTAGGATGCGCAGCCTGCGTGCCTAACAATAGAAGTCCAGCGAAGTAGACAGCGAACTACAACCACAGCACCCACTCTCAATTCGATGTCTCAAGCTTGGGTCCTATGTCGCTGCGGTCCATTAAATAGCGAAGAGGCTTGAATGCTAGTCTATTGGTGACGAAGTCAGCAAGTTAGTTGTTGGACTGTTCAAAGGCTAGTTCGACCTCATCTCAAAAGCGCTGGTGTGCTTGACCTCGTGCACACGGACGTAATGGGTCCGATGCAGACCAAGACGCCTGGTGGTTGCACGTACGCCGTCACATTCATCGATAATACTCACACCACGTGACCGTCTACTTCATGAAAGCGAAGTCAGATATCCTGTCGAAGTTCGAGATCTTCAAGGCGGCAATGGAAAACGCCATGGGCGAGAAGATCAAGCGTCTGCGTTCAGATATTGGTCATGGTTACATCAATCGGCTGTTCAAGACCTACCCCAACCATTATGGCATCAAAAATGAGAAGACGGTGTCTTACACACCTCAGCAGAATGGACTCGCGGAGCGAGTGAATCGGAGCCTAGTTGAGATGGCTCGTTGTATACTTTACCACGAAAGCATCGGCACGAAGTGGTGGGTAGAAGCTGCCAACACAGCTGCTCGGATCATCAATCGGATCCCCAATTCAGCGACCGTCAAGACGCCTTACGAAATTGCATACAAGACGATACCGCGGCTCGTGAATCTAAAGGTTTTTGGTGCATTTGGTTACGCACACATCCCTGACAAGAAGCATCGGAAGCTCGATGTGAATGTCGATTTATGGGATATGAAGATGGTGTGAAGGGATACGGTGTCATGATTGTGACAACGGCAAAGATGTAAATCGTGTGCACCGTCACGTTCATCGAGACGACTTCACCTGGCGATGTGCTGGTTCGGCAAGATGCAGATTATGTTGAAGGTCTTGTTTCAGTGCCGATACTGGGTGGTCAAAGATCTGCAGACACACAACAGATCGTTCCAGCGGTTACTGAAGGTGATGACGTTATCCTACTTCAACGTGACACGGTTGTAAACGATACAATTGTGCCACACAGGTCCACCCATCCCTTGATAACTCGCTTGCGCACTCACCTCATTAACGAGACAAAAAAAACCGATGAGGCCAGTGCACGTAAGAAACAAATGGTGGCATTGTCGAAGACCGCAATCATGAAACAACATAGTATGATGCAAGGCAGAGCTCAGATCAATGAAGCCCAGTTCACAATTGAGAACGGCTAGGCAATGGCTGCAATGGAAGTGTTCCAATGTCGTATGACGGAGCCACGACAAGTGGGCACGCTATAGTGGAAGAAGCTATTGCAACTGAACTGGAGTCACTCACTGCAAACAAGACCTGTAAGCAGTACCAAGGCCTACGCACCAGTGCCCGATTGATTGCCGGTGGGAGTTCGCGTTGAGACGCAACGAGAAGGGAGAGGTGATAACACACGAGGCACGTCTGATGGCAAAGGGGTATTCACAATGTCGTGGCATTGACAACGAAGAAAAGTACGCACCAGCGGCTTTCCCCAACTCGATTCGTATAAAGCTCGCAAAGTGTTGCGCCGAAGGATTCGAGATCGAGCAGTGTGAGGTCGCCACAGCGTCTCTGTATGGAAAACTGGAAGAGGAGATATACACGGAGCTTCCCGATGGCATACATGAGCATCTGGCTTTGGTGGATACGGAAGGAAAAGGTGACGCCGTGTGTTTGCTGTTCCAGAGTCTATATGGACTTCAGCAAGCGTCACGTGTCTGGAATGAGACCATAGACATACATCTCCGGCGCATGGTATTTAAAGCTGCTGACCCGGATTCTAGCATTTACACGAGATGTAAAGGTGATGACGAGTGCATCGTGTCTCACTACGTGGACGACATGTAGATAGCGTCACGTCAAAAGGACACATCGCGCCGGTGAAGGCAGAAATTGCTGAGAAATTTCGGATCAAGGACCTCGGTCGTGCACGCTTCATTCTCGGCATTGACATCGACTATGATATTGAACGGAAGGCGGTGGCCATTTGCCAGCGAGCCTACACCTAGTCTATAATCAACAGTTTTGGTCAAGAGAACGCAAAATAAAGCCTCACCCCACTTGATCCGAGTGCCCACTTGACCAAGGCCGAGGAACCACAGAATGACAACGACAATGTAAAGATGAAGTCGAAACCTTACCGCTCGTCGGTGGGCAGCCTTATATACCTAGCCTGTGGAGCACGACCTGACATCACTGTCGTGGTATCCAAATCGAGCCGTTTCTTCGAAAAACCTGGTCAAAAGCAATGGATGCTGGTACCAAGGTGGTACGCTATTTGCTGAAGTCGAAGGAAGGATATGACCATCACATACGATGGGCTACTGGGAACGGAGCTGACAGCTTATTCAGACGCTGACTAGGCTGATAATCGTGAAGACCGACGATCGGTGAGCGGGGTAATACTCATGATGTGCGGTACTCTGTGGTGTGGCGATCTACATTCCAGAAGACGGTCGCTCTAAGTACTGAGGCCGCGTACATGGGATTTAGTGAATTTATTAAGGAACTTGTGTGGATCCGTCGTCTACTCAAGAACATTGGCGCAAAGCAACATGGACCGGCGGTGATCTACGAAGACAACCAAGGTGTCATGGCATCGGCAAACAGTGTCGGTTACGAAGGTAGCAAGTAGCAATGTCACTAACCTAAACCGAACTTACTTTCGGATTTCCATTCATCCACTCACATCGACTACTACCAAGCCTTGTTCGATTACGTTTGATAATCGCAATTCAGGTTGGGAACGACCCAACCAATCCATTCTCTGCCTACACCAGTCAAGAAGTTGGTGGCTGTCACTAGGGTTATTACCCTGGCTTAGGGCCCCGCTTATCGAAAATGAGCTGTCGACGGCAATAGTCGATTTACCAGAGGACATGGGTTTCTGGTAAATTGTATTACAGGGCAAGTTATCTAATTAACTATAAATATAAACAGTCTAAAATCTACTCCCTACTGGCTATTAAGTCCCCTAAGACCAGGAACTAGTGACATATCGTTCAATTAGAGTTTGTATACTCTTGATAGCACGCTTCCTCAAGCAAGGTACTCGTGTGACCCCGTCACATTACCCCTTGTAAATATTAATATACTTATTACGGACACAATTTCGTATTTTTACGGTATTTTCGATTTTGCAATAATAAGTTATTCCGTGAATATAATAAGACAATTATTGTGTTTATATTATTTTTCGAGCACTGGTGTAAACTGTGAATCATAGGGAAAGTGGAGTTCATTAATCCAACGCTGTAATGTTGAGGTCCATGAGCACCAAACCTGGATGTTTGTAGACATAAGTTTTGTGTGTTGATCTGCTCGACTTTATCACGTCTCTGACTGGAACACGATTCACGCCATCATAGGAACTTATGCATGGTATTCGGACCCCGAAATAGGACACTGCAAGGGAATCTTCGCCAACGTGGGATACCTCACAGCGAAAAAAACGAGGAGAAACGAGCTTCAAACTTGAATTCTGATAGCAGTAAAAGCATTCTGTGACTGGAGGTTTTCGATTAACGTTATCAAGCAATAGGAAGATGAGTTACGCATTCGAGCTCTAACGCTGAGCTCATCTCATCATTTAGACCTTCTAAACATTCAGGAAGCGCAGTGGACGAACGCCTTTAGGTTCACTTTGTGATACATGTATAACATTGACAGGCGCGATGTAACGTCTGCTTGCATGATTTTACATTTCTTGAACTCATTGTTTCGTTGAAAGTGTAGACATCAACAAAGACCCGACGCACCACTGGTATGCGTGTACACCAATAAAAAATGCTTGTGTACCTACTTTCAAATGATCGCTCGTAGCTGTCCAGTGCATTAGTGAGTTTGCGCAGCCTGCACGTCGATCCTGTATACCTTATGTAGTAATGTTGTTCTAATGCAGGAAACACTGGCTTCATGCATCCGATGGGAGCGATTTGAGTGCTTTGTCGTACCTTATGTTACATAAGGTACGTTGTACGTCGTACTTACTACCGGTGTACCAGGTTGATTCACTGAACAAGCAATGTTTCCATTGGTGACGTGAAGCGATATACTATTTGGAAAGTAGGCTACACTAATACTAGACCCGTTTATCACAGTTATTTACACAAACCCTCGCCAACAGAGTTAGAGCCTCGTTCTTACCATCAACACATGAGATCGTCTAGTAGGGACATGTCACAATATTTGCGATCATGAGAAACCGCTAGAACTGTACTGGAGTTGCTGCTAAAGTGCTACCAAGGATCACCACCACATACATCATGCCAGTGATGGAGAATGTACTTGTTTCAGTTATTATATTTGATTGAGTTGAAAAGTTGTCGTTTTCGTTGTTTATTTTACCGAAGTCATTTCCCGCTTCTCTTTCGCGTCTAGTCTTCTTACAGAGATACTTTGTTCTTGAAAATGACGACTGGCAATGATTCAATTTAGAATCCGAAAAAAATGTTGCACTGTATTTATAACTCGAATGGTATGTAGTATGCTATAGTTGAAATACTACTATAGTCCTACTCTAATTTATCTGTGCTCGATGTTGTACATGTGGTTACAGCGAATGCATTTATGATTTGTCTAATGAAATTGAAATGATGACGTGAGTTTGACATCTGTCTTGAATAATATATTATATACGATAAAGTGGTTTAATTGTCATCAAGTTTGGATTTAGTAGTTACCATACTTTTGATGGTCGAAAAGGGTGAAATCTGAAAGACAGTTCGGTCGACCCTAGATTAGAATCCCCGAAACCTATCCGCTTAGAAAGAGTACAACGCCGAAACTACGGGATAGACCTCCCTACTCGAAGCAGAATCTCGAAATGAATACTAACGAGTTGAGCACTACTCGTTCTACCAATTGCACTATGAAGATTTCGTAATTAATGGTGCGATCACTACTAAGAAACCATTTAATATTTGCAAAGTCACGTCTAGTGACGAGCCTTTGAACGTAACGAATATTGCCTGTACTGCCCAGGAAGGTCCACTCCTTACTCTCAGCATGCGTTTTGTTATTGCTATCGTTGAGGGCCAACCAGTACGACAGAAAGATAATATTCGTGATCTGACCTTAATTGTTGCCACTGGACTTCCGCATTTCTCAATTTACCATTGACAAGTACTGCATCATGAACATATTCGTCGTTTGGGGGACGAGCTTTGCTGTGGTTGCCTCGGTCCAAGTTTCTCAAAACCAAGACCCAGTCCAAATCCAGCAACCAGCTGTGGATAACGCAGACGTGCTTGGCCTGATTCCTAAATGGAACATAACTCGGAAGTTAGCGCTAGATCCTAAACCGGGGGGGACAATGTCCATCGGCCACGACAAAGTAAAGCCATTTCCTCAGCCGGAGCCAGTTACGACTTCTGATAAGGTTGTTGTCAAGTTTAAACCTCAAATCCAAATTAGGACGGGATGTGAGCCTTATCCTGCCGTTAACGAATTCGGAGAGACGAGCGGTGGTCTAAAACCCACTGGTAGCATCCGGGGAAAATGTGGAGGGTCTGATCTTGGGTCTCAAGTCTACGGCCGTGCGCCATGGCACAATGGTGTCTGGGCGATCATGTATGCATGGTACTTATCGAAAAATTCACCCTCGCCGGGCTTGGGAGAGCGTCACGAATGGGAAAATGCTGTGATTTTTATTGATAATCCTGACGCATCCGAGCCAAGTATTGTAAGCTGCTCGGTTTCGTCTGTCACGACGCACAATTCTTATTACAAAAAGTACAAGCAATGCCCTGGGTATGCTATTGACGGTTCCAGCCTTAAAGTGCGATACCGCCATAATTGGCCGAAATTGCACGACCTGGACGTCACTGGAGACGCTGGTAAATTCCAGGACCTGATCATGTGAGATCAACTGACGGAGGATGCCCGCGATCGGCTCAACACTATTACCCACGATATGTCAGATCCACCTATGAACGATTGGTTATTCCTACCGATGATCAGAGAAGCGTCACGTTTCTAATTGTTGAATGTCAATGAAGACACCCCAGCTTACCATGCGAATTACATTTAAAAAATGATAAAAATAATTCAGCGACGTTTCCTAAAACGCTTCAGTTTATTGACTCAGTTGTGGACAAAATCAATAATATGGAGTCAATTTAACAAATAATATATTTCGTAGTGAACAGTAGTACCAGTTCTTGTCAACGTTATGCTGGATAGAGTAATGCATACGAACATGAGCTGTTTATTTTGTCAACCACAACGCTGAAATAACCTAGGGATCTACTCAACTGCTCAATATATACTAGGCTTCTTACGTAGGTGTCTGGATGGTGGAATACACCTTTCTGAAGCATCTCGGTGAGTATACTCTCGGTGGGTCCCTACGAGACCATGTAGCTGGTATGTAGGACTGTTAGGAAGATGATTTCGCGGGCACTCTCCACTCGGTGGTCTAGACAGGCTGATCGTTTTCGGGCCGTTGTCTTGGTGTGTTCATAAAGTTATCGTTTGGTGCACACGCATCCAAATGATCATACCTAATCAATACTTATTTCGTCCCTAAATATAGGTAGATTACCTGAAAGGGGATGGAAGCATAAGGAACTAACTGTGACACCAAATTCTCTGGTTATTTATGTTAAGATGCTGGTCGTACAACTTATTGGTAGGTACAACATGGTGCGTGCTGCGTAAAGTCGCATACAACTGAGAAGGTGATCGAGAACAACGCGCATAGTGAGATCAGTACTAGGACACGTGAGAGCTTTCGAACAGTAGTTTGTATTTTGCATCGGTAAGGGCAAGCAGACTCGGCTGATAGCGTGGTGGAGATCGAGTTATAAGGAGGTAGTAACAAGGTTAAGTTTCCTATCTGCTACTGTTCTTCAAACCTCCACTCGTAACAGGGTTATGAGCCCAACAAAGGGAATTGAAGACATGGTGCCTACATCAAGAAAGCCAGACGTGGAATGGAACAAGGATGGAAGGCCCGTGAATAGGAATGGCCGAGATTGGCCACTGTACAAACGGACAATGATGCGGTACTTAGCGTGTTACGAAGTCAAGGATGACGAGTGGCAGTTAGACGACATTTGTGACCAAAGCGTGCAGTTCAGTCCACTGTTGGCGAAGATGAAGAAAAACGACTTACTCGTCAAGATTTTCTTTTGGCTAAATTGATAGCAAGTTCGCTATCATGCACACTCGCCAGGCAAGTCATGAAGTATGACTACGGATCTGAAATGTGGGAGTACCTATGCAAGAGCTTCGAAGGCCGTGAGAATGACACGACGAAACTGTACACACAACGTACACTGCGACAAAGACTCGAAAGTGCATCGTGCCGACCTGGATCTGACGTAGAGAATCATTTGCTGTACATGTTGGGATTGAGAGAACGGTTGTCTGCACTAGATGCCGATGTTGGTGACGTGTGGATGGTTGACCTTATGATAAGATCAATGGCACAGCTCTTATATTACAGTCAGTTGCAGACTATGATGCTGATGGGTGGTATTCAAACTGTAAGTACGCCAGATCAAGCAAAATCACTGATTCTCGTCCTAGATAAGAATGCGACAGCGGAGAAGCAGCTCCAACGACATCGAGGCAACGATGTACAAGCCCAACGTGGTCAACACAATGAAGGTGACAGTAGAGTCGGCAGTCGAGGGAAACCCATGCCGAAGTACCGAAATCACAACCAAATCAAGTCTTCAGGAGGGAATGGAAGTAGCCAAAAGACCTCGGTGACAAACAAAAAGAAAACCGATGAAGAACAAAACCAATATGATGAAGATCGCAAGAGCAGAAGCTGTTACGGATGTCACCAACCAGGACACATTTTCAGGAACGGTCCTGATCAAGTTAAGAAGGAACCTGACAGCTTGGCGAGCAGTAGTAGTGGTAACGTCCACAGCCAAGCCAACTTTACAGTACCGTCGGCCATGTTTGATCGTGGTCAACAAAAACCTACCCAAAATCAACGGGAACGCGATCAACCAGAAGGAACGCTACCACAAAGCAAAATCAAAGCAAAACGCGGGGTGAAACCGACTTATCGTCCCGAGCTGTGGGTTTTCGACAATGGAGCAATGCAACATTTAGCTGGAGACAAGCGCTATTTTGTTAAGTATCGGAATCTGTCAAATAAAGAGCGTGAGATGGCCACAGTTCATGGGTACAACGGGAAGAGTTCACCCATTGGTATAGGTTCAATCGACCTATGGGTTCAAGTACAAGAAGGTCCCGTAGTACTTCGAGTGGATAATGTGTACTACTCGCCAAAAAGGACTAACTTATTTTCGCAATCGGTGGCGACAGAGCAGGGATTTCAAAGCGCGTATGACGATGCTACACGTGGGTACACACTTAGTATGAACGGTGCAATTGAGCTGGAGATCAAGGTACAACCCTGCAAACTGTGAATGTTTGTGGCAGAGAACGATTTTCTGTCGAGAAAGAAGAAGCAAGAGCTGACGGCGCCAAGGTTGATGGTAAACTATGCTAAAGGAGACGGTGTTGCAGACTTACAGTGTTGGCATGAACGACTCGGTCACATATGTCCTCAGTTTGTCAAGCAAATGGCCGACCGTGGTCTAGTTGAAGGGATGACGCTGAGAAACAGGAAGTTTGACCTGTGTGAGGCTTGCCAGTTGGGCAAACAGCGTGCGAAAACACCGCAAAATAGTTTGGATCGTGGTGTTAAGCGCCGCAACCAGCTCGTATTTGCAGATTTACTATTTCCACCTTCGCACTACAATTGTACCATATTCAAAGCTATCTTGGTGGTGATGGATGCTCACACGCGCTTCGTGACGGCATACCCAGTACAGTCGAAAGAGAAGGAATCCATTAATCCTTTGCTGAAGCGTTATATCATTTGGGCAGAACGTCAATGGCCAGACTGTAAGGTGAACGAAGTACTCACGGATGGTGGAGGCGAGTTTTTGAACGACACCATGACAACTTGGTACCAGTCGCATGGTATAATACATACCACGATACCAAAGAATGTGTCGCGTTTAAACATGGTTGAGCGTACGCATCAAACCTTGACCGGCATGATGAAATCTATGATGAAAGAAGCGGGATTTCCAACGTCTTTCTGGGTGGAAGCGTTGCATTACGCAGTATACCTGAAAAACCGAACATTTTCGAGTGCAACTGATTGTACTCCTTACGAGTGCATGTGGTATAGAAGACCAGACATTCACCATGTGCGCAAGTTCGGTGCACTGGTATATGCGCACACTAAAGTGGTGCCATCGCGACACAAGTTCGCTGATAATTGCAGAATAGGTTTTGTGCTAGGGTATCGTGATGGATTACTTGGCTGTAAGGTGTATTTTCCAACAGAAGGCACTGTGCAAGTTGCTGGCGAAATCACAGTGAATGAACAGATTCTCTATAAGGATAGGCACAAAGACGGTTTTGACGACGGAGTGCGCGATTGGGCCATCGCGGAACATCCAGATCTAACGAGCTCAGGTCGAAGTGATTACGACCTATCAGTCGTAGGAGGAGGAAAAGATCCCAACTTCACCAGCAGTAACGGTGAAGCATCGGTTCTGCAACGACAAAGTGGTGGGGCGTGTGAAAGTAGCACACCGTGGTTTCAAAGACCTTTGCCATCATTTAGTGACGATGTCGTGTTACATCCTAGCGTCTACAAGAAGAATATGCCTCTTAACCGCCAACAGGACGAGTAGAATAATAAAGAAGTGGACGCATCAGAAACAAATAAAGGTCGAGGCACGGTGAACAAAAGTGTAAGCGAAGAACCCAGTTACTGCAGTGAAGAAGAAAACGTGCCATTTCACAACGAAGAATTGATGATGGATACCAGATCCCGCAAACACAACAAGAACCAACTTGTTGATGAGAACGAGATTCGTGGTAAGAAGAAAGTCAATGAGCAACACCTTGGTCTAGTGGAAGTTGTGAACTCTGAGGAACCAGAAATTGAGGTAGACGATCTGCAACTGTATGCTGCGCATTCTGCAATTGCCCTATTAACAGAGGAGACTAATCCTCATCAACGAATTTGGCATGAATCAGAAGTTCGAATACCACGTACAGTTAGCCAAGCTACGACTTCACCACAACGAGCAGAATGGTGGAAAGGTATGGAGAGGAAACTAGCAGCTATGGAGGAAAAAGATGTGCTGGAATTAGTCCCTGAGAACGACGTGCCCGACGGAACGAAGATATTAGAAACGATGTGGAGATTCTAAGCCAAAACCGACAAATTCGGGAACATTTTAAGGTATCGTCCTCGTTTGTGTGGTCGAGGGGACAAGGAAGTCCCTGGCGTAGATTTTAATGCACTGGATACGTTTTCGCCAGTTGCGAGGATGGCGTCGTTCAGAGTGATGATTGCGTTGTGCAAGATATTCAAGCTACTAGCGTTCCAGTGTGACATAAACACAGCCTACCTAAATGCTCGAAGGAAGGTAGTCCGCTACATCCGACGCATTGCTGGATTTCCGATCAAGCCTGGCTGGGCGTACAAGGTGAAGAATGCCTTGTACGGGCTACATGGAAATGGGCGTGAGTGGTACGATGAGTTGCACGGATGGTTAACTGCGAAGGGACTGCAAAGAAGTTCAACGGAACCATGCTTGTATTACTACATCAAGGGTGAGACTATTGCGCTGGTACTTGTATATGTTGATGATGTGATTTGCGCAACAAACAGCGAAAGTTGGAAAACTCAATTGTTCGCTGACCTCAACGACAAGTACTGAATTAAGGATTTGGGTCGTCTAAACAATTATTTTGTGAATATCATTTCTCCTGGTCATTCGAGTGTGACCGCGGTCAGTATAGGTAATGTGACCGATTAAAAATAGCAAATTTTAGAAATGGCTAAGAATACGAATTTGGCAAAGTTTTAGAAATAGACTGGAATTACATTTGCACAGTCACGTCGGCACCGCCATCTCGCGCTGGAATAAATGGTGCGAATGTGCCTCGAAGCTACTACGGAGTATCACCTAACACGATGTGTATGATGTTGTTATCCAGGAGTGCAACTTAACCGAATATCAAGTGCTGCTTCATTGCTAGCGGAGCATAATGAACGTGCTGTTCAACTAGCTTTACAGGAGAAAGAAGCTCTACTCCGTGTCCATACAACAAGAAACTCTCAACGACCACGTGCAACTCAGCTCCTCTATTCTCCAAAAGCTCTCGAGTTCATTGAGTGGATGAAAAGTGTAGGGTATACCGATGAGTTGGTCAACGAATCAAAAATGATTCTATTCCTCACTACGATTCAAAATCGACCTGGGCGAAAACGCGGGCGAAAACGTAAAAACGACACCAGTAGTTCAACCTCTCGCTTTAGTGGTGGAGATTTTACAATTAGCTCTGATGAATCTGTGATCGGTCACTCTACTTTGGCTGCATACGTAAATGCGATAATGGATTTGTGGAGACTGCAGCATAGTTTGGGATCGAATACCCGACTACCTATCCGCCCAAATTCAGTTAAAGAGATTCTAAAACAGAAGAAGGTTGCAACTGTACAACAGGAGGTAGACACTTTTCAAGATGCGGGTGAAAAAACGATTGTGGATGTCACTTTTAGTGACACTACCGTACAGAAAATTGTAGATGAAATGTTTAATAGTGGAACAGAAGAAGGGCTTCGCCATCGTGCTGACGTCTTACTCTCGCTTGGTTTGTCGTCGCGTGGAGACAACATAAGGAGACTATGCTTACCTCACATAGGACTAATCACTTACGAAAACGAAGGTGTATGCGGTGCAAGTTTGCTTCGTACAGTCTGGAAAAAGTCAAAGAAAAATCAATATGGAAATGTTGAGGAGACAGCATTGATGAGGCACAAACTCGTGGAACGTTGTCCTTTTAGTGCATTAGCCCTATATTTTTTCATCGGTGGCACGTAGGCGATGAACCATGGCCAGACTTCAGCGATCGTAAACTGTGGTACTCCATCTTTGTACTCAAGGGTGCTGGACCAACTATCCAGTCCACTTATCCACAGCAATACTCGGCTTTAAAAGAAGTATTCGATTTACTAGGAGTACAAAGTACAGTGAAGACACAGATTGGTCGTAAACAGGCAGCGACAGCGGAGTCTGGTGGTGCTTCGGCTGAGTCAGTTGACAAGCAAGGTCACTGGGCAACTAAAGTCGTAATGGCGCATACGCAAATCATGTGATACCATTTGACTGTGTTCGCGTTCTAGCTGGGTTTGGACCTGAACCAAATAGATATTACATATCTCGGGCTTTGCTGGACCCGCCACAGGCTTTGCAAAAGATGATTTTTCCGAATCTATCTCAATCCGAAAAATGCATGCTTTCTCAGGGTCGTGAAATCGCAGGAAAGAGCTTTAAGGATCTACTAAGATATATGCGGGTCGTAATTCTTCAAGATGCAGTTATGTTGATGCAGATGCAGTACCATCATCCATTATTTCAGCACTCGATTTTTAAATCAGACATGTTTACAGCTTTCAGAGATGACCTCATACAGAGAGTTTCCACGACACCACAACCGGAGAATGTGCTTCTGCAACAAGCAATTCCAATTGTGTCAGAGGATATTCGTGAACTTAGAACTTCAACTGCTCGATTATTTCAGCACGTTAACACCTGCTTCGAGCGTCTTACCTCTGATATAAAGGATAATACCAGATCGCAACAGCTAGAACTACAATTGCGTTTGGCGAAACATTAGTTGAAATGGGTACTAGGCTTCAGTAAGTGCGCGAACAAGAAGTTATCGATTCACCAATCTTTCGTGGCCTTGATGGTGAGCCCATCGACACTCATCAGCCTCAAATATTAACAAGAAGTTCTAGCGAGAGTACTCAACAGAATTTTCCATTGCCACGTACTCTTTGTGGAGAATTTCGAATGTCACGACAAATTGACACTGTCATTTCAGCCTGGCAAGAATATAGCGTAGGATTTCCGCCGAACCCGTCTGTGAAAATGATGGAGAAGACATTCGGCACCCTGTGGAGAAAGAATAATACGGATACTCAGTTTTATTATCGTCGCAAACCGATATATGATGTCATAGAACTAGTTAAATCCGAAGAAGCTGGGGTTGCTGAACACGAGATCGTTGAATATTTGAGTTTCATCGGCAGCGTATGAAACTGAGGAAATTCTCACGAAAACCCAACGTCGCGCTCACTTCATACAAGATCCAAGACAACCAGATTAGCTTTCGTCAGTACTTCGATAAAATGTAAATTACTCAACATATCTTCAAGTTTTTATGGTTGGTCACCGTTGAAATGTAGCATACCATTCTGTTGGCGATTCACAAACCCTCTCATTGTACGTGTCAATTTGTGCAAACTAATTGCCAATAGCCTGGCCATGCCAGTTTTTTTAAGGCTCCGAGCAAAGTACGGGCTTCAGGTACCTTGGTACCTACACCACTAAGACAAAACAATTTTGTATATAGTCATGAAAAGCACTAAATAACAGACGATAGTTAAGTGAATACGAACCTGAATACATGAGCTACAATTTCCCTTGATCATCGCCCTGCTGAACTGCTTTCAAATGCTAGTTCGTGCGCTTTTACTTCCTGTTTGATGTCTGTATGAAAGGAGTATAATTTAAATGAATTGCAGATAAAATGTTGTTGACGTACATACCAGATAAATAGTCCTTACTTCTAATGGTTCGTTGCACATCAATGTTAAACGCCAGGTATTACGTACTGACTCGTACTGACAGTACATACAAAACAAAACAATGGTACATCACGGCATACGTCAGATTACGAGATGAGGTGAACGGTACTACTTCATTGATGTACTCGCTTAGCTTACCTCAACCATGTCTTCGCTCTTTGCAAAACGTGAATATGGTGACATTGATTGGCTTAACACACCCGCATTTTGTCCACTGATGTGCGTACTAATTTCGTATTTGTTATCTCTCTGTCGAGAAAGTTTATTTTAGATAACTTTATGACTACTTTGTGACCAGTCTCGCACCAACTTGCTTTTTGTATACACCGGTCATGACCAAAAAAATGATATTTAGGAGTACAAGTTGAGTGGCAGAATGGTGGAGTCCTACTACATCAAACGAAGTACGCTAAAGAGATACTCGAGCGCTTCGGTTTCGCTGATGCGTGTGGTTGTCGTTCGCCTATGGATACGACGGTCAAACTTAGGGCGGCGACGAAAGCTGACAAGGAGACAAGTATGCCGTATCGTGAGATGATTGGTGCGTTGATGTACTTGGCAACGAGTACGCGACCTGACATCGCCTTTCCAGTAGGCTATTTGAGCCGATTTGTTCAACACCCGAGTGTGGAGCACGCTGGAGCACTAAAACGCGTGTTAAAATACCTTGCTGCAACACCAAACCACGGTATATTCTTTAAGAACCAGACGAACAGTGATGCTGAAAACGTGGAAATTAATGGCTTCGTTGATGCAGATTGGGGGAATTGCCCAGATACCAGAAAGAGCGTGTCTGGCTACGTGATGATAATGGCAGGAGGACCAGTAGCGTGGGCCGCTCGACGTCAATCGCCTCGACAAGATGAAACAACTTCTAGGAATGCAACCAAAGATCCACCAAACACAGCGTGAAGTGAAACGAGACATCTACCATCACGAAATGAAGCAGCAAAATGGACTCAACTAGGTAAACAACCGGTTCCGGTGTGTGTGAAGCACTACCTCGGAGGGCGGCGTGTTAAGATACTGGTCGTACAACTTATTGGTAGGTACAACATGGTGTGTGCTGCGTAAAGTCGCATACAACTGAGAAGGTGATCGAGAACAAAGCGCATAGTGAGATCAGTACTAGGACACGTGAGAGCTTTCGAACAGTAGTTTGTATTTTGCATCGGTAAGGGCAAGCGGACTAGGCTGATAGCGTGATGGAGATCGAGTTATAAGGAGGTAGTAACAAGGTTAAGTTTCCTATCTGCTACTGTTCTTCAAACCTCCACTCGTAACAATTTATTATCCAGAGTTTTAGGTGGGATCGCAGACCCTCTGGAAACTTTTATAAATACATAGATCAGTACATATCGTAATTTAACGAAACTTCACTCTCTATTACAAAGAGTCACAAACGGTCAGGAAATCGAATACCTGTCCTCATTTTTACCACAAACAGGTGAATGTTGACCCATCCGGACACTAACAACCTTCATACGACCTAAAAATAAGTAACATTCGTGCAGCATTCACGTAACATCCACTGGACGCTAGAAACAGTTCTTGTGGCGAAGGAATGGCGAGGATCGACGATTGGCTCGATGTTCCAGTGCACAAAAAACGTATCAAGCCATTTCAAGCTAGCGAATGGCTCTATTGGGACTGTTGATGCAATTACGCTAGCTAAAAATGATGATATTGAAGTGCGTGTCGTTGATGGAATTGAAGAGCATCAGCAATCTCTACCTCCTGATGTTGTGTTCGTCAAGCTTAAGGATTATTCAGATTGCTCCTTTCACCCAGTGTCTGCCAACGATACGAGAGCGGAATCAGCGTGAAATTGCCAGATCGACAGTTCTTTGTATATATACGTCAAGTGCCGTTGGTACTTGCATACTCTCTCACTTCGGAAAAACGCCAAGGTTTGACTGTTGACAGAATGGTACTTGCTCCACTTCGACATCCAACACGACGTTCAGCACAACGATCATCATTTTATGTTGGGGTGATGCGGGTCAAAACGTTACGTCAGCGTTACCTCATGACGCCCCTTACAAAGCGGTTTCTGGAGTACTTCATTCCAAGTCAAGACACACTTCGAGAGAGCTTGAGACCGCTGGCGCGAAATATCTGTCTCTAAGTATTTCAATTGCTAAATTTCTCATGCATGTTATATATGGCTTCATCGAGGATGCTTTGCTAACAAATTTGTTCTGTAGAACAGGTCGGTATAAATATCCAGAGCTTGGTCACCTCTGAAAAATAATATTGGCATGGATCTCAACGTCGATTGACACGCCATCATAATAACCTCGTGTGACTATACATTCTTAGGGACAGCAACTTCCCTCCGATCTACCTAGGCATACCGGCTGTGCGCTGTCCCTACTGCACTGCTGCATACCACCCTGAAAGTAAGGGCACGATTTGCGATGTGTGTGGCATCTCGAAGGTAGGCGAGGAGACTATCGGGCTGGTCGGCACTGCTCTCAGTAAACCAGACGGACAAGCAGATATCTTTCTGTGCAGTACTTACTTCTAATTCACAAGAGCTGTCCTAGGAATAATAAGTTTTTCCATACGGTTGACCTGATAGTTATGCCTCCCACGGTTGTGCTTGTAGCTCACTATTTCTCCCGCTCACCTTCGGTAATCTGACTACATCGTGCGTTTTTTCTACTCTTGCTAAACCTAGAAAGATAAAAATTCAGAACGTCAATGGTAGCCACCTCAAGATGTGCCGCTATGGTCCCTTTGATAGTCTTGTCTTGTCTTTCAATAGCTTGTCGGCTTGGAAGCGCTACAGAAATTTACGCGATGAAGGTCGTCTCCAGATGGCTGGTAGCTATTCACACGCCAACGTTCCTCCGCGGTACCATACATATTTCTAGCCATTCTGCGTGTGTTACTTCTCCTTGCTTCCACCAGCACACAATACGCTTTGAAAGAGTCCGAAACTAAAATCACCGAACGTGTGACGGAGTCACACGAGCACATTGCTTGAGGAAGCGTGCTATCAGGAGTATACAAACTTCTAGTAAACGACAGTTCACAATTCCTGGTCTTAGGGGACTTAATAGTTAGTTTAGTGTAGGTATAAGACTGATTTATATTTATGCTTAATTAGCCTGTAATACAAAATACTAATTAACTATAATATGTATATGAAAGTAGGTCAAATACTATTGGTTGGCCCTCAGCCACCCGACCTACGTGGCAGTGGTGTGGTCCACACCACCCACACGACTGCGTATTCGCAAAACGAATACTCTCAGAAGTATATCTACTTCTAGGGGCGGAACCCTATCTGGGGTACCCCTCATGTAACCCCGTTAGATCCTCCCCCACTTAGGTTGAAAACACCCTCGTCAATGCGGAGTTAGAAAGAGAACGCCGTTCTCTTTCTTTCTCTTGTCGTCATCCATCGACGAGCAACCGTTGTGGCTTTACGGCTTTCATTAAGCTTTTTGCGCTAGAATCGAGCACCGATGCTTCCACGTCAGCCTCTCAACATGCCTAAGTAGGCAAGCACCCACATCTCTTCAGTGCCTTCCAAGTCCAAGAATGCTAAGGCCAAGTCGAAAGACAAGGCCACTCCACGCAAGGAAGCCTGCAAGGCGGCTTCCGAGGCAGCCAGCAAGCTGACTGTTACTGCTGCCATACAAGGAGGGAACCCGCGACGCAGTCGCTCGCGCTCCTAGTCGCCCGGCGACAGGCCGAACCCTCGGTTCGCCTATCGGGACAATAGTCCAGGGGCTGAGTCCCCGGACTTCGACATCCCAATGATCTCGGGAGCAGAGTCCGAAATGGACACTACAGGATCCACCACGAACCCAACTCCTTCACAGGACGCTCCTGCATATGACGCTCCTGTTGATGATACTTAATCATCAGAGGATAAGGCAGCTTCGACGAGCTCGTCTGTCAAGAACCTTACCTTAGACCAAGGTAAGGCTCGAGCCCAAGCTGCGAAAGCAGCTTCTCCGAAACGGGCCGATGAGGCTGCTGCTGATGCTAAGCTGCGCGCAGCCGATGGCTCTCCTACTTCAGAGCCTCCCATCGCAAAGGGATTTCGATCCCTGTTCGACTCTTCAGACGAAGAAAAAGAGGAGGGGGCTGTCTCCGAGCCCCAAGAGATCTCCAATGCTATCGACGAGCAACAGGAGCGCTATCAAGCTGCTCATCTGCAAGGCGCTCCTGCGCCTCCCACGCCGGTGTATCCTCGCAAATACTATCCACCGGATGCGGGGTCTGGGCATCCCATGTTCCTGGAGCACCTTAAGGCCCCTCGTGGTCTCAACCATGGGAGCACTTCGTGTGGCGTCTATGAGCGTGCCTCGGTTCAAGATGAACCACGCTTTGTCAACGACATTGAGGCCGCTAGGTGTGTGCTGCTTGCACCACACCGAATTCCTCTTAAGGAATTCACAAGTCTCCGGAAGAAACCGGAAGCCGTGGTGGGCTCTTCCCCGTATGGGGTTACCCTTGGGTACTGCCTGAGAACACAACGACCCAGTCTCAGGCAGAAGTCCTGTTCTGGTGATGGGTTTCTCTAAAGAACTTCACAGTTCAGGAGTTGAAAGAACTCCGGGAAGATCATCTGCTGTCCTATGTCTTGGACCAGCGTGATCTCCGCATCGAGTTTGCCCATTTAATCGCTAAGTGGCAACTCCACTCCGTTGTGGAGGGATTAGACAACAGTCTAAGTCCGGCGCTCAAGACGAGCGCAGGTACGGTCCCGTCAATCCAGGGACGGTACACCGTACGGCGTCTAAGAAACCGCGAACTACTTACGCCCCGGCCGTTGCAGATCCCAAATCTCAACAGCCTTTGGGCAGTCGATCCGGAGCCGGTCTTCCGGCTCCCACGAGTTCTGTGATGAGGGGTAACCCCCCACTTCACAAACAGTTGCCGCTTCCTAGAGCGCCGCCGCTCACGGACAACCCGCTCCACATGGAAGTGTGGCTCTCGGTTCCTATCAAGGAGGGCAGGAGGAGCTCTCACACGCGTTTGAGTACGAGGCTCCTTCTCAGCCTTATCCTTCTGGACCCTCAACTTCGGGTCGGGACTCCGTGGGGTCCCTATTAAGCGACGAGGTTCGTCAGCTTCTAAATCGCGTCTATGTGATCAAGATAGCCCTTGGTTTTGGACCAGGCGGTCAGGCTACCTCTCAGGCTGGCAAGCCGGGGGTCCTTGAGGTCCTTCGTCAGGCCTTGGACGCTCTTGGTCGTGAGACTCATGAGTTCCATGGGCGCGTTGACCGCCGAGCTCCGGCTGCTGCCTTGATGGAGCTCTGTCGAGGCTTAGAGACTCTAAGCCATGAGGTGCATGGTCGAATACCCTCTTATGACCCGCAGGGGTACTCGTACCACTCGGCTTATGGGTATAGTTCTTGCCCAAGTTCTTCCCACGCTATACCGTCATACCATTCGTATGACTCGCGCGGGTACCAGTCTGTGTATCGTTCACAGGCTTCGACACCGGTAGCTCCGGTTGTCCAGAGGACTCAACCTCGTTTCGAGGAGGTGAGCTCTCACCTTGGCCTTTCTCCATCTGAGGAAAAAGACTCAACGGATCGTGGTACCGCTTACGACGCCCCACGTATAACGTCGGGCGTGTCGCCATTGACTTTGGGAGACCAATGGTGTACGCCGCGCCATGTCTGGCCAGGACCGCAAAGGGTCCAATGAAGCGGTTCTTCAACTTGTTGCTCCCTACAGAGCTAACCACCTTTAGCGGTAGGTTTTTAGTGTCTAACAGTACTAATTCATCGGTTTTAAAAATATTTAAGTTTCATCTTCCATTTCTGTCAGAGTACTCCTTTTGTTTGTTTTGCGCCGACGTCATTGCGTCTCTAACCCGGCTGATTAGAGTCAACCTGTTGTATATTAATGACGACAACTGCTTTTTAAAGACACTGGCTCGATCTTCGAGACCTGGGAGGAAAAGACTTTCCGAACCTCTCCCCCACTTTCGATGGAGCCATCGGTGCCTCCCCGCAAGGTTAGCTTCACCTGGGGACGTGTTAACCAATTCAAGTAGAATGGGGTAAACCCCGTTGATGCGTGTACCGCATTGTTGAGTGCAAACTCAACCATAGGAAGCTGGTTCGACCAGGACTGAGGTGCTTCCGCGCAGATACTACGAAGAGTATCTTCGTACACGCGGTTGACATCGTCAACTTGGTTCCCAGTAGCTGGAACAGGGTGTCCCAAAACGCCCCTGTGAAGCGCGGGTCTCTATCCGAGATTATGGTCTCTGGCAGACGATGATAGCCAAACAGGATATCTAGGAACAACTGTGCAGCCTGTTTCCCTGTGACTTCGTCACGTACCGGAGCAAGATGCACTATCTTGCTCAAACGGCAGACAAACGCCAAAATACGTGTCTTTCACTTGTCATCGACCGGCAGACCGAAGACGAAGTTGAGACTCATCGACTTCCAGCAATCCGCTGGTACTGGTAGGCTCTGCAATGGAGCCGAGGCGTGACCCGAAAGCTTCACCCTCTGACATGTTTCACATGTCTTGACGTAGTGTGCCACCCGCTTATACATGCGGGGCCACCAATATGTCTGAAAGACCGTTTTGTAGGTCTTCTCTCGGCCAAGATGGCCACTCATCGGCGCATCATGCGCTTCTAGAAGTATGTCATCCTTCAGATCCTCGTCGTTTGGAACGACAACCCGAGAAGGATCTCCAGGGTCTACTCGATAGTGGAGTAACCCATCGACCAGCTCATAGCGATGGAGCTGCGCCCGCTGTCGAGGCGAGAGCCTATCAACTTTGGCGTCCTTGCCATCGGACAAGAACTGCACCAGTGGTGTGTAGTTCTCATCTATCTGATACGCTAAGCGTATTCGATCGTACAGATCTGTCGCGACCCTGAGCTAGCTCATAGTCGGGTCGACGCGACAATGCATCGGCAAGCACGTTGAGCTTGTCCGGCATGTATTCACCGCGGAACTTGTATTCCGCGAAAATGACAGCCACCTCGCCATTCGCTGCGATAAATGCGGCGAATTAGTGGCAGTCCGCAAGGACGTGTGATACGCGAAGAAGATCACAAAGGGCCTTGGGCCCAAGAGATGAACTCTCAACTTGACAAGAGCGCACTTCATTGCAAGTAGCTCCTTCATATGAACAGGATAGTTCTGTTAGGCAGCTTTCAGCTGCCTGGATTGGAAGGAGATGATGCGTTCGCATCCTTCATCGTCCTTCTGCATCAGTGCACAGCCTATTGCATAGTCAGAAGCGTCCCAGACGGCGCTGAATGACTTGTTCTCGTCCAGCAGAGCCAGGTCTGGTGGATGCAGTAAGCTCGCCTTGATGCTTTCGAACGCATCCTGGTGTTGTTGTTCCCAAACTCAGTCGACATCCTTCTTTAAGGGATCGGACAAGGGTCGAGCAAGTTCAGCGTACCCTGCGCCGTACTTGGGAAGATAGTTGGCCAAGCCCAACCACTTCCGGAGGTCATTCTGAGACCTCGGATCGGCGATCACGCCGTCCCTGCTGAAAAAGCAGCCAATGCCTTTTATCTTCTCAGCTGCAAAGACGCACATGTCGATGTTGGCGTAGGGCTTGTTGACTCTCATGACCTCAAACACTCGACAGAGGTGCTTCAGATGCACGTCCATAGCCGTCTGGTCGGCTTCGGCACGGCTATGGACGAATATGTCGTCAAAGCACGTCTGTGCGAGCGTACGCAATGGTCTAAACAATTAAGTGACCAAGCGATTGAACGTCGCTGGGAATTCCATAGCCCCTGTGGCATCACTAGCCATTCCCAGAGCATCCCGCTCGGGGTGCTCACTGCGGTGAGAGGAATGTCGCTCTCCCGCATCATGCCCGACTTCGCCTTCTCGGCGAAGAAGGCATCTATGACCTCGCACTGCTCGCGAGGTAGAGGCCACTGCCTCGTGACACAATAATTTGTGCGAGGCACGAGGTCAATCTCGTGCCGTACTCCTCGATCCAGCGGGAGTTGGGATGGTGGGTACTTCGACACCACATCTAAGTACTCTTACACAAGAGGATACACTGGATCCTCCGGGTTCTTGAGGATCTCAGAACCCATGCGCGTTGCACGCTGCAGCGTGAAACACTCCAAGACATCCTCGTACATTACGGAGGAAGAGTTCAAATCTTCAGGAGAGGTCTCCGGCTTCAGGAGCACCATCTCTGCAATCTCTCCGGCCTTCAACTCGGCCAGGAAGTCCTTCATGGACAATTCCTCAAGGTTCAGCAACGCTGACACCTCAGGCAGTGCCTCCAGCTGGACGGCACCTGCCCTCACTTGACGACCGGACACGCCGTCGAAGGCATGGTATTGCTCTTCGACTGGCTGTGCCGGTGGGGTCTTAGACTCCGAGTGTGGTGCTTTGTTATCCACACAGGAGATGCTTAATGACACCTCCGCCCTCATACTGGTCTTCTTGACCCCGCGTGGAACTACATTACCCACGCTATACACACACCGCGCTCTCATTCTTATTCTCGGTCTCTTCGACCTCGCGTGGAACTATGTTACCCACGCCGGAGGCGCTCTCAGCGTCCTCCTCAGCAGCCTCAGCTTTTTGCGGAACTACGTTACCCGCTTGTGGGCCTATGTTTCCCACACAGGAGACGCCTTCAGTGCTCTCCTCAGCAGCATCTGCTCCTTGCGGACCTATGTTACCCGCCTAGTCAGTTCCGTCCGGTACTGCCACAGTCGAAGCCCATACGGTGCGACGGCTCTCAGCGTTGGGAGTTGCCGTTGTGGCAATTCCACACGCTCGGCAATGTCCCTTGGTCTCATGACCGGTTGTGCGGCTCATCGCAACACCTTCGTTGGCGTCAGCGACTCCCAGTACTCTTCGGGCGCATAAGCGCCTTGGCGACCATATCTGGCGCCCCAGTCCCGGACAGAGGTGGGAACATTACTCACCAAAGCTCTGTCTGAGACTGCGGGCCGGCTTGTCCCAATGGTTTTGCCGCGCCAATTGATCCGGGGCTCGTGCTTTTCGAGCCACGGCATGCCCAGGATCAAGTCGTACTTGTCCATGTCTAGGACAAGGAACGACTCCGTGCTATCAAAGTCCTCAAACCTCACAGCCAGGTCCATACGGACCCCAGGTACGTTAACCACCGTACCATCGGCCAGCCTCACCGAGACCTGGCCCCTGCCTTCGCTTTCACGCAAAGCGTCGGCATACTTGTCGCTATTCCGTGCGACCGTCTGGCGTCGAGCAAAGTTCTTCGATGCCCCAGAATCAATCAGGATTCTGAAGGGATCTCCGTATACCCGTACACTCGCGTGTACCACGAGCAACCCGCTGCTGCTCTTCCTCTTCTCGAGAGCACCCATTCTCTCAGGGGCTAAGTCTCCATGGCGTGCGCCGTCCGCACTCCTACCATGGGGACTTAGATCTTCCCCAGTAGGGCGCCCCGCCCCTACTGGTGACCCCAGTTCCCCTGGCTCTTTGGTTGTGGCTTCTGACACGGGCCCCTCGAGCCCCTAGGTTTGGAAGGGAACTTCCTTTGCCCTCCCGCAGGACAGGCACGTTGCATGAGCCCGAGCTTCCCACATCCGTAGCAACGGATGGAGCTCTGTACGGCCGTACCCAGTTCCATGGGTACCGGCCCGGTGCTAGCTCCAGCTGCTGGAGCTCCTTGCACTGCGCCCGTTGGCGCATTGTGGCCTTGCCACATTGACGTAGCCTGTCGGCGGATGTACTCCTCTTGGAGGGCGATCTGGATCGCCTCCTCCAAAGTGTTCGCATGCACGCGGAACAACTGTGTGCGGGATGGACCCACCTTCAGGCCATCCATGAACACGGTCACTTTGATGTGTTCAGGTAGGGGGTTCCCTACCAGAGATGCAGCGAGTACTCGCATCTCCTGGATGTACTCATGCAGCTCACGCTTCCCTTGTTTACAGGCAAGGAAGCGCGAGCGCTGGCGATACTCATAGTTCGCCGGAAGGAAGGCAGCTCTAAGCTGTTGACACAGCTGAGCCCAGGTTGTGAAGCAACCCGGTGTTGTCGACTCGCGCGTGAACACCCAGGTCTTCGCCCAACCTCCCAGGTTGGATAGGGCAAAGTGACCAGAAGTCGCTCGGTCGAGATGAGAGCCGCATCTATGGCGAGCTCTACCTATCTGACCCAGAAGTGGAGATTCTCTCCCTCCTTCACCTCATAGGGGTTAACCTTAAGCCTCCACGGCTTAGATTGGGCTGACTTCATCTCAGCCACGGGGGCCTGCAACCCCTGTACGTGGGCGATAAGCCCTCTCTCGTACGTGTCGAACGCCTCGATGCGTTCGACCTGCTCGGCCGGCGTAGCAGCCGTCAAGCTTCGGAGGGCATCTCCTCTAAAGATGCCCACCATCTTCTGAACCGACTCAAACTGAGCGTCGGTCAGATGAGGGAACTCCCCTCTATCCATCTTGGCTTACCTTCTAGGAACCACAGAGGATTCAGGTAGTCAATCTGATCGCGTAGGCGTGGATTGACTACAACTGCTACCAAGTGTGACGGAGTCACAAGAGCACCTTACTTGAGGGAGCGTGCTAACACTTGTATACAAACTCCTACTGAATAACAGTTCACAATTTCTGGTCTTAGGCGCCTTAATAGTCAGTTTAGAATAGAATTTTGACTGATTTATTTATAGTTAATTAGGTCATTTGGCCTGTAACAGAAATTACTAATTAACTATAATTTGTTTCTATATATTCATATAAAAGTAGGTCAAATACTATTGGTTGGCCCTAAGCCACCCGACCTACATGGCAGTGATGTAGTCCACACCACCCACGACTGCGTATTCACAAAATGAATACTCCCAGAAGTATATCTACTTCTAGGGGCGGTACCCTTTCTGGGGTACCGCTCATGTAACCCCTTCTATTCTTCTGTACTATTGACGAATAACTCACAGAGAATTCGTCCATATTCAAGCATAAATACATCACCGCCTGTCAATGTTGTGCTCTGATGTCGCAAGGTGAACCTATTGGGCGTTCACTCAGATCACGAATGTTTAGAAGACCAAATGTTTAGAAGACCATAAAGATGATATGAGGTTTGTATTAAACAAGGGAATGGATGCATCTTCCACTTGGTGCTTGATTACACTCTCTGAATACCTCCTAACAACGAATGCACGCGTGATAGTCGTCGTCCATACGAACTCTTCATTTGTAAGAAACACGGTGGTAGGAATTCTTTCTTTCGTTATAATAATATTCAAAACGGAGGCGAGCTACCCCCCCCCCCCCCCGAAAGCAATCTTAGTTAATTGCGAATGTGGCGAAGCCTCGCTTACAAGGACTTGACTTAACGTACTTGATGTGCTGTTCATGCAGATGTTTGTATGAAAAACAGGAGTTGTTTCCTATGATGGCGTGAGTTGTTGTGCGCGAGTAGGCTATGGCTGTGCTTGGCAGTGCGGAATAGATTTCGTTATATGTGTGTGGTATTACAGTGGTGGTGGTAAGAAATTGTGATATTGAAATAACGTCAGGGTTGCTGCATTCATCATAATCCAATTTGCTTCATTGCAGCACTGCCAATCATGAACACCAGCGTCTACTCCGTTCCCAGCAGCAAGCCCCTTGATGACAAGTTGATTCGAGACGTGGTACTACGCGCAACGACACCTCAAACTCGCAAAGGGATATCTTGTCATCAGTTACCGGATGCCGGTCCGACTACGAAGATTCCAGCCCCGTTCGATGGCAGCAAACTGCCACCACACAACCCGGCTTCTACAGCAACTCGACTTTCCTTACTGACCACTCCTACTGTGGATGTGATGCCAGTGGCAGAAACGAACATCACCGGCTTCAGCAAGGTTGACATGCTAAATTACATGGCAGCAGCGGAAGCTCTTATTCGACAACGCCGACGAATTCAGCAGAGAAAATACCGAAAGCAACAGCGCGAATATACTGACAACCTTGTGAATGATGTTAGGAAGATCCAAGAAGAGATACGAATGCTTGAGCAGCAACTTCAGTACACTTCCATCGATATCCCAAAATCGAAGACACTGTGGGGTGTCGTAACGGACTACTTTCAGCTCTTTCGGCATGGTTTCACGTCACCTACGGATGAGGAGTACGCCGATGCATTGAAAGTGCTTGAATCATCTATGGCACCAAACGTAAGAGACGGTTCCGTGAGTGGACCCAAAGCGATACTGACGAGATGGCTCGTGTTTTCGGTCTGCTTCGATGACATCTTTATGGACCTCCAACGTCTCGAGAAGGGTCCGATTGTAAACTCAGCAGTCGCTACGGTCACCATCAGCATCACGATTTCAAACGATTCGTTGCGATTGGTTTTTCCTCACTTGACACTGGAGGGTGGAGTGGACGGTAATAACAGCAATGCTAGGACAGCTCTAGCGGTCAAACTACTTGGTCAACGACTAGTAGTCCGGGGATCTGTCATTTTTGAATGGGACGGTAAAATAGGTCTCGTAAGTAGACTGCAGAGTCAGTCGGATATGCTGACACCGCTTTTGCGAGTACTAGGTAATTTGGAGGACGTGAGTCACGTATTTGATGGTTCCTTAGTGACACCGGAATGCAGCTGGCCGCAAATTATCGTGTAGATCGAATAGGTGCACCGTATTTCTGACTAAATGTGTACTCGTTCATTGACCTAGTATAAATTCTGGTATGCTAATATAGCAAACCCGATGAGCCACGGCAGTATTTTGATCCGGATATCAGAGGATGACTAAAGAATCGCGGAAAAATGTAAAACCTCGTTGCTGGGGAACGAACACGAATAGATCATGCTTGATAACTGATCTCCTACTAGATTAGTATTTCGAAATGCATGATGCACTATTATTACATCATACATCATAACGTGGTGGTTCCTGAAATCACATTTTATCTTTGCTACAGGTATATGTCCATTGTTTGTGTCGCAATTATGCTCGACATTGGTACGTAGTGCATACAAAACTTATTTTGGTTGCATTTCCTCGATTAACAAGGGCGACAAACAACATTTTCTGGGTTCTCTTGCAAATTTCTCTTGTAGTACTTGAATCTATAATGTCGTGTAGTTTCTATACCATAGTGAGCGATGATCAAGTTCACGGAATGCAAAAATAAAATACCCACTACTACTGTTGACGATGGCCGCGGTCATGTCTAGCTGGAAACCCACCGAGGGTGTGAGGTGGCTCGGTTGAAATCTACACGTGGCGCGGTGAAATGACTTGGTGGCCACGTAGCACGGTCTCCGTGTCGTCGTACAGCAACCTGTAGTCAACGGAAGGCATGACAACATATATCGGGGTGCACGATATTATAGATTCAAGTACTACAAGAGAAATTTGCAAGAGAACCCAGAAAATGTTGTTTGTCGCCCTTGTTAATCGAGGAAATGCAACCAAAATAAGTTTTGTATGCACTACGTACCAATGTCGAGCATAATTGCGACACAAACAATGGACATATACCTGTAGCAAAGATAAAATGTGATTTCAGGAACCACCACGTTATGATGTATGATGTAATAATAGTGCATCATGTATTTCGAAATACTAATCTAGTAGGAGATCAGTTATCAAGCATGATCTATTCGTGTTCGTTCCCCAGCAACGAGGTTTTACATTTTTCCGCGATTCTTTAGTCATCCTCTGATATCCGGATCAAAATACTGCCGTGGCTCATCGGGTTTGCTATATTAGCATACCAGAATTTATACTAGGTCAATGAACGAGTACACATTTAGTCAGAAATACGGTGCACCTATTCGATCTACACGATAATTTGCGGCCAGCTGCATTCCGGTGTCACTAAGGAACCATCAAATACGTGACTCACGTCCTCCAAATTACCTAGTACTCGCAAAAGCGGTGTCAGCATATCCGACTGACTCTGCAGTCTACTTACGAGACCTATTTTACCGTCCCATTCAAAAATGACAGATCCCCGGACTACTAGTCGTTGACCAAGTAGTTTGACCGCTAGAGCTGTCCTAGCATTGCTGTTATTACCGTCCACTCCACCCTCCAGTGTCAAGTGAGGAAAAACCAATCGCAACGAATCGTTTGAAATCGTGATGCTGATGGTGACCGTAGCGACTGCTGAGTTTACAATCGGACCCTTCTCGAGACGTTGGAGGTCCATAAAGATGTCATCGAAGCAGACCGAAAACACGAGCCATCTCGTCAGTATCGCTTTGGGTCCACTCACGGAACCGTCTCTTACGTTTGGTGCCATAGATGATTCAAGCACTTTCAATGCATCGGCGTACTCCTCATCCGTAGGTGACGTGAAACCATGCCGAAAGAGCTGAAAGTAGTCCGTTACGACACCCCACAGTGTCTTCGATTTTGGGATATCGATGGAAGTGTACTGAAGTTGCTGCTCAAGCATTCGTATCTCTTCTTGGATCTTCCTAACATCATTCACAAGGTTGTCAGTATATTCGCGCTGTTGCTTTCGGTATTTTCTCTGCTGAATTCGTCGGCGTTGTCGAATAAGAGCTTCCGCTGCTGCCATGTAATTTAGCATGTCAACCTTGCTGAAGCCGGTGATGTTCGTTTCTGCCACTGGCATCACATCCACAGTAGGAGTGGTCAGTAAGGAAAGTCGAGTTGCTGTAGAAGCCGGGTTGTGTGGTGGCAGTTTGCTGCCATCGAACGGGGCTGGAATCTTCGTAGTCGGACCGGCATCCGGTAACTGATGACAAGATATCCCTTTGCGAGTTTGAGGTGTCGTTGCGCGTAGTACCACGTCTCGAATCAACTTGTCATCAAGGGGCTTGCTGCTGGGAACGGAGTAGACGCTGGTGTTCATGATTGGCAGTGCTGCAATGAAGCAAATTGGATTATGATGAATGCAGCAACCCTGACGTTATTTCAATATCACAATTTCTTACCACCACCACTGTAATACCACACACATATAACGAAATCTATTCCGCACTGCCAAGCACAGCCATAGCCTACTCGCGCACAACAACTCACGCCATCATAGGAAACAACTCCTGTTTTTCATACAAACATCTGCATGAACAGCACATCAAGTACGTTAAGTCAAGTCCTTGTAAGCGAGGCTTCGCCACATTCGCAATTAACTAAGATTGCTTTCGGGGGGGGGGGGGGGTAGCTCGCCTCCTTTTTGAATATTATTATAACGAAAGAAAGAATTCCTACCACCGTGTTTCTTACAAATGAAGAGTTCGTATGGACGACGACTATCACGCGTGCATTCGTTGTTAGGAGGTATTCAGAGAGTGTAATCAAGCACCAAGTGGAAGATGCATCCATTCCCTTGTTTAATACAAACCTCATATCATCTTTATGGTCTTCTAAACATTTGGTCTTCTAAACATTCGTGATCTGAGTGAACGCCCAATAGGTTCACCTTGCGACATCAGAGCACAACATTGACAGGCGGTGATGTATTTATGCTTGAATATGGACGAATTCTCTGTGAGTTATTCGTCAATAGTACAGAAGAATCAATTACCTACCACCACCTAGTGGAACAAGTCCTCTCAATACCTTATCCTTTTGTCGTACATGTACTCATGTACTGTATCAACTTTTGTACGACGACTTCCACAAATCATTGTAGGCTGTCGTCTTTATTGCTTGAATACTACGAATAGTGGGGGACGTAGAAGTGCAAACATTACAGATCTGATTGTCCTTGCCTACTTCGTCTTAAATAGTACATGTACCAACCACAAGTACATGTGTTCTGTTCAAAAGATTAATCGGCAGTAATAATGGGTTTTACAAGCCCTCCCGTCATTACTTCTACCTCCTATGACGACACTCAATCTGCATTTAGAATACTAATGCCGTGCGTTGCCCGGAGAAGCTCTGGATATTTATACCGACCTGTTTTACAGAACAAATTTGTGTAGCAAAACATCCTCCATGAAGCCTTATATAACATGCACTAGAAATTTAGCAATTGAAATACTTAGAGACAGATTGTTCGTGCCAGCGGTCTCAAGCTCTCTCGAAGTGCGTCTTGACTTGGTATGAAGTACACCAGAAACTGCTTTGTATGGGGCGTCATGAGATAAAGCTGACGTAAAGTTTTGACCCGCGTCACCGCAACATAAAATGATGATCGTTGTGGTGAACTTCGAGTTGGATGTCGAAGTGGAGCAAGTATCATTCTGTCAACAGTCAAACCTTGGCATTTTTCCGTAGTGAGAGAGTATGCAAGTACCAACGGCACTTGACGTATGCATACAGAGAACTGTCGATCTGGCAATTTCACGCTGATTCCTCTCTCGTATCGTTGGCAGACACTGGGTGAAAGGAGCAATCTGAATAATCCTTAAGCTTGACGAACACAACATCAGGAGATAGAGAGTGTTGGTGCTCTTCAATTCCATCAACGACACGCACTTGAATATCATCGTTTTAGCTAGCATGATTGCAACAACAGTCCCAATAGAGCCATTCGCTAGCTTGAAATGGCTTGATACGTTTTTCGTGCACTGGATCATCGAGCCAATCCGCCACAAGAACTGTTTCTGGCCTCATCAGGTCCAGTAGATGTTACGTGAATGCTGCACGAATGTTACTTATTTTTAGGTCGTATGAAGGTTGTTAGTGTCCGGATGGGTCAACATTCACCTGTTCGTGATAAAAATGAGGACAGGTATTCGATTTCCCGACCGTTTGTGACTCTTTGTAATAGAGAGTGAAGTTTTGTTAAATTACGATATGTACTGATCTATGTATTTATACAAGTTTCCAGACGGTCTGCGATCCCACCTAAAACTCTGGATAATAAATATCCAGAGAACATCTTAAGTCCAGTTTCGAGCTCCCAAGTAGGGTTCATCACCTCTATGAATTCATAGCATTAACAAGTCTAATTTATGGTCTTGGTAGCCCAAAACTTGGATGAAGATAGACACATTGTGACATGGACAACAACCTGGGAAGAAAACCACCGTGGAAATTTAACTGTACTTTCACAATATCCATCTAATTTCAGCACCATGATTCAGTAAAAATGGTAGCGATTTTCGTAGTCGTGTTCATCTCGTTTGGTGGCGGCTTTCGAACTGGATGACATCTGCTGGAACTTAGCAAAGACCTCGAGGAGGTTCAAGAACCGTGTCGTGTACGGTGTTGCGATTTGAATAGCTTGAGCACTAGGCGTACCGTTGTCTTCAATGCATTATCTACTCCATTGGTTTCACTAGTTCCTATCGTCTATCGTCTCGATCTCATCAATATTATTGCTTCAATAAGGAGCGAGTGCGGATGCCCCCAACTCTTGACGACCAGATCACGCACGCAATCTAAACTCAAAAAGTACAATGTGCTACATGCACTGTGTGACGTGATCACGTGATCGTATGAATCCGATGGAGAGGTACACCATTTCCTGATCAAATTCAGAATTTTGTCGATCAATACAAGAACTACTCCAATCAATACAAGAAAACCTCTAAAACATTTTACTTTTTAGAACGGATTAACTGCGACATCTTATCATGACCCAACAGGCATGTCCACCTTGTTCATTGCGCGAGCATGAAAACTCAACGTGTGTTGCTTCGGAATCACACAGCTCTGGTGTGACCTTAGTGGACATACTGTACTTTGCGGCGCGAAGCATGAAGTCAGCACGATGTTCAGCTTTTGTAATGCCCGGAGGCGGTCGAATAATATCGTCTCGATGGAGCGCAAGGTACGACTTCACTCCCGACTTAAAGACGGAGAATACATTCTCAATTGGATTAAGCATGGGTGATTAAGGAGAGAGTTTAATCAGCTGTACACCAACAGATATTTGTCCTCCAGTAGCGACACCATGTAGTCAATGTGCTCTTGTACTTACGATTTTCATGGGGCGAGCACCCACCACGTTGACTAAGACCCGTGTCCAAATTATTAGACGTTTTTGCTCGATTTCCCCAACTACTAGGGGCCAAATACCACCTTCTTGAGTAGCCGTCAGAGCACGTGGACATAGATCTTCCGTGTACAGTAGCGCTTGTACTTCATAGCTAAAGGTAAAATGAACACGGTGGCGCGAATGAAACTGCTGGTTGTGCTCGCGCGGATCGAGAGTTCTAGAATGATCGAATACTTCTGAGAATTGGTGCACATCCCTATATAATATAATACAGGTTTTCTTAAATTGATTGGAGTAGTTCTTGTTTTGATCGACAGAATTCTGAATTTGATCGGGAAATGGTGTAGGCACCACGTATGCAACGAACTCGTCCGCTGAGAATCAGTACAGCTCCTTCGGATATTGTTTTGGATAACAACAGCCGATCACGGAACAGAAAGAGTTACTTAAACTGGGAGATAATTTCAATTCCGGGTTTTCTTGTAAGAGTTCATCAGTAAGCACCTCTACAGAAATGACCGGTTGTGAACGCCCATTAGGTACATACAGAGCGTTACATTGACGGGCGGATGACAGCCGATGGTTATGACCATAACTTATGGTGGTGCTCACTGTATTGGTGCAACGTGGGGGAATGATATATCTACAGGTGAAAGTTACCGAAATACAGCGGAACTGTGATTTCTACAGAAAGGGTAGGTAAGGTGTAGGGATAACAGAATAGTCCATGGACTATTTGCCTTTGTGTCTACCTGTCAAAATCGCTTTGTCTTTCCAGTATTGGCATAGAGGGGTTTAGCTGTTGAAGCTACATCGGAGGCATATCGTTCGGGTTCATCCAAGGTTGCTGCACCCCAATGGCATATAATTGTCTTCGGCCGATAATATCAATGATTGTATGGGCTTGACGTAGAGTACAATCTGTGGCGATGGTTGAAGTGCCTTGTACAGTAAAGCCCAGGACAACGAAGTACCACTTCAGTCAATAATACAGGGATGTGACGGCACCCACGGGATCTAGATATTGAAGCTACATCCATGACTTCTTTCTGAGTCACAAAATGGCATCTAGTGATCAGCCACATCCGCAGTTTATGGCCGAAAGTAGGTTACTTTTTGCTAGCTCGCATCTCAGCCTATCAAGTGATCATTTGCGATCTATATGTGTCGGAACTTGCGTAGTTGTACGACAATATCTGCCGAAACTTGCGTCGTGGTGCCGTAATATTCTAGTGAGGGTTGCACCTACTGTTAATTCGATGTTGGAGCAGAAAAACAAGTATACTATGACTCGTCTACTACTGTAAGTACTAGAATACCCTAGTGAGTAGTATTGTTCCTCCCGTCATACGCACATGGTGCCATTAAAATCTGCCGATTTCAAAGCTGTTAGAGTCGTTCAATAATAGTATTCATATTATTTGAATGAACAATGAGTTAGACAGTAGCTGAAACTAAATGACACACCTTGCACACCAGATACGCTCGCAAAAAAGGAAAACTTGATTATTGATGTCCACTAATATAATTAGTCAGTGTAAACTAAGGGCTGGGCCTGCTTGAGCAGGACGACCACGCTTCTTTTTTCTGCGTTTGTCCTCGAATACCGGTCGTTTACCTGATGTTCCATGAAGGGTCATACCAAGCATCAATTGTACTGCTGTGAGATGAACACAGCAACCCAATTTAAACCAGGTACGGCAACTACATTGGTGAAACTCTGGATGTATCAGCCAACCGCGAGCAGGTTGTGACTCGGCTTCGAACACTCTTTCCGTAGCTGCCTCTCTCTCCACAGCGGAGGGTTTTCTCACCAGCGTAACTGGCTTATAATGTTGGAACACTTGGAACAACTTCCCGTTAGATACTGCTATTGCGCTATCAGGTAGCTGTTCAATTGATAACGCCTTTTCTGCATGCAGTTTGCGGTATCCGCGCAAAATTCCAGGCGACGTTCGAGTTTCTGTCTGGAATGGAGTCTCCAGGACAGATTTCAGCGTGCAGCATTCCAGCAGTTTAGTGAAAAGGACATTCAACCTCAAGAGACGTCGTTGCGTCTGCAACAGCAGACGCAACGACGTCTCTTGAGGTTGAATGTCCTTTAATACGGGTGCTGTAAAATAAGTTTCTCCATTTCATCGACAAAGTCGTTGTCATGGAGAATATTCTTTCGATAGTTGCGAACTCTTGTTTGAACTTGAGACAGCAATTTTTTAGGGTCAGCCTTCTCGATGTTGAACTTCTTGACCAACGCGTTCATAACGCAGACTGGTTTTTCACCGATCAAGGCTCGCTCTCGGATGAACGCTTGCATTCCAAGAGTAATTTCGTGATTTCGTGGTGACGAAACGTTGCTCAAATGATATCCGCTTTGAAAAATGTCACTGCGCTTTGATTCTTGACAAAATAACACTTTCATGAACCATTTACACGTCTGAACACCGCTAGTTAGGGCTGCACATGTGACTGAGTTACACTTATATCTGATATAGCGCATTTTGTGCATGTTCGTGTTAGGTGAACAGACTTGACACTTTTCTAACTGGTTCTTGGCGGTTAATGTTTTCTTCTGCTGGTCGAGAAACTCGTCCTTCTTCGCTTCATTTTCACATGAGTGAAGGAATGTCCAGCTGTACTTAGACATTGGCAAAACAACAAGCGTCGGATCGATGAATGAGTACAACAGTTTAGATATCGTAGTTGTGTATTTCTGGAAGACTAAAAATAGTCTGTTTGACCAAAAGGACACACTATTTCGAGTCTGGCCAATCCAATGTCACTTCCGTAGTATTCAACAGCCATCCACCAATGAATGCATTCGCGTCTGTACATTTGTCGGACTGCTCTGTAGAAATGCCTCAGTCTCCTGTAATTACATCACAGTTTCTGTAGATTTGACACTATTTCTGTAATCCTACCCAATCTTCTGTAGATATGCCCGGTTCTTCTGTAGATTTGTCCCTCGCTCAAATAACATCGATCACCACAACTCAGTTGGATTCATTTGCAACATTAACGCCAACTTTTACCTCGTGCCCAACAGCATGTCACTCGATGACAAATTGATTCGAGACGCGCAACGACACCACCAAGTCGAAAAAAGAATTCCTGCGATAAAACGCATTTACCAGATCTCAATCCGACTACGAAGATCCGAACCCCGTTCGATGGCAGCTAACTACCATCTCTCAAGCCCGGTGGGCATTTAAACAAAATGAATGGATCAAACTTGTTTCCTCTAGAATCTCCAAGTAGCATGACAGTTGCCCTTTGTTTGTCTTTATTTTCACATCGGACCCATATAGTCTTCAACCCTTTTGCTGTAATTGTTATTTTGGAACATATTAAAAAAAGCTTCAATTTTAACAGAGTTAACTGATCTGGGTTGTACCCACCCAGTGAGATGCAAGAAGCGAGATGTCAGTATGTTTCTAGGTGGTAAGTTGTCTGGTCGAACTAGTTTGTGGGTTCACTAGGCGTACAAGTGCATGTGGGGGCTGCTAAGGCAGTCTCCGAGAAGACGAGAGATAAATGACCAGTTTCCATTTTCTCCGCAACTATCGAGGTTGTCGAGAATTGCCGCCGCCGTGTTGCAGCAGTCGAGGAAGGCAGATCAAAGTATACTTTAGTTCCTTTCGGAAATGACTTGGGACCATGTCGGAGGGAGACAAGTTTGTCGAGACGTGTCGTAGGCTAAGTCTTCGCGGGAGCCGGGCAGCACCAGCGGCTGCAACGACAGCAACAGCGGAAGGGTCTGGTGGAGAGAGGCGACGTCGTTCCTCAACACCAATCGTGAACCTATTCGACAGTCGTCCGGATTAAGGTAGTACCCCGCAGGCTTCTCCGGCCAAGAGGGATGTAACCATGGAGGACGTGAGCGGCGACGTCAGGCAGATACTGAATGCGCCGGTGCTACCCAAGCCTCCTCGCTACAAAAGCAGCTCAATGCAGGAACGTCGTGATTTTCTGCGAGCGTATCACACGTATTTTGCAGCGCGGAGTGCTTTTCAACTGAGTACAATCGTCCGTTCGTGCAACCCGTCTGCTTATGTATCGAACAGGGGACCAAGGAGATTATTGCGAGGTTCACATTTGCAAAGCATTGGCAGGACGTGACCGAGGACGAGTGGGTTCAATATTTCTCCAGGCCAAGTACACAGCATTTGAGGGCTATGCAGCGCTGGACGTCGCTATGCAGAAGCTTAGTATGGATACCAAGTTGGCGGAGGCCGAATCGCGCGTCAACAGGCTGGAGGCGAACATGTACAAGATTCTCGAGGAAAACAACATGGAAGACGTGATGTTTGACTGGGGGCAGAAGAAGTTGGTGAAATACTTGGTCGCAAGTCTCGAGCCTATCAGCTTCAAGAAGGAGATCCAGCGCCGCGTCGAGCAGGAGCAGAACAAGTCGAATGTAATCGAGTTCTCTCGCTGGCTCACGGAATTACTGGTTTCTTCGATGGTTTGGGAGAAATCTATCGTACCGCAGGTCGAAGGCATTAAGTCACGGCAAACTGTGCCAGGAAAGCCCAGCAGTTCCATAACAACGGGTAACCTGCAGGGCCAAGGTGCAGCGAGATCCGTCGTCGCCGGTCAAGCGAATGCAGTGGCAACAACAAACCCCAGGAAGCCAAAGCGTCGTTGGCCGTGTTTGAAGTGTAAGTCTACGAAACATTTGGTGAAGAATTGTCCGCAAGGCCAGCTTAGGGAAGCAAAACGATTGGTGGAAGAATTTTGGGCTTCGCGGAAAAACACGTCGGCACCGTCAAGTGAGACACCGGTGCAGATGAAGCGACTAGTCTTAGAAACAGAACAGGCCGAGTCAGCGACAGCCACGAGCGGATGACGGCACGGTGAATGCGACGGTGTTCGATTTGACAGTGAAGGAGTCGTTATTAGATTCTGGAGCGGATGCCTCAAGCGTTTCTCGCGGCTGTATCATCGAATTACACAAGAGAGGTTGTTTCGTGCCAGTGATCAAGCGGGAGCAGCCACAAAAATTAGATCCGTTTGGGCCCGGTACTGTGAAACTTTACCAGCAAGCTCGATTTGAGAAGGTTGTTCTGCATACGTCGGCGGGGCCATTAGTTCTTCGTTACCTCGAGAGCTGGATTGATGAGTCTGATTCGATGTTGGCGTTGACTGTGGGGCGATCGGTCATGGCGGCGCTAGGCTATTCCACGGATGAATTACTAGTTTCGGCATTGCAGAAGCAGCCGGAATAGGTGCTTCCGTCGGGGAACGACGTCACTAATACACCGCTACTGCGAGCGCAGCAGCTGCGTGAGGTTGCCTGTTATGACGATCAATCTGGAGATAACGGCTCGACGTCTGAAGAAGACGAGCGCTTTACATCTAGAGTGTTTTTGCCGGAGATTGGAAGAGCAGAACAAAACGCGGTGCTAGTTCATGAAAACGTGCTGGGCGCAATCGGCGTTGGGCAAAGTAAAGGGTTGCGTGGTCATGCGTTGGATATGCTGCGCGAGTCGTTGGAGAACCACAAGCAGATTTTTGCGTGATGTTTGGATTACACCTACCGGTTGACGTTCCTCCCTTTCGTGTGCAGTTGAAACCCGACGCTACTCCTATTCGCTATTCAGCAAGACGATATGCGCCGATGCAACGAGCGTTCATGGATGCGCACGTGGCCGAACTCGAGGAGCTGGGTCTCGTTGAGTGAAACTACAGCAGTCGCTGGGCGTCGGCTCCACGCATTGTGCCCAAACCGCCACCAACAGATTTTCGAATGTGCATTGACTCAAGAGAGGTGAACGAGCAGACTATCCCGATGCAGTGGCCGATGCCACAAAGTGATGTCGTCATAACGCACGTTGCGGGTTCAAAGGTGTTTTTTCTGTGTGACTGGTTTCGCGGGTATTGGCAGTTGCCATTGCACCCCGAATCGAGAGAGAGTTTCACCTTCATGACGCGTCGGGGAATGTACACTTCCACGCGTGTGCCAATGGGTGCGAGAGATGCAGTCGACTATTGCCAAAGCGTTGTTGAATTGATCTTTGGTGACCTGCTCTATCGTGGCGTTCTAGTATGCCTAGATGGTATTCTCGGTTACGCGGAATCTGAGGATGAGCTTATAGAGTCGCTCGAGGCAGTGATTCAGCGGTGTGCTAAGTATGGATTGTAGCGTAATCCGGCGAATTGTCAATTCTTCGTGAAGGAGGTCACCTGGTGCGGAAACGTTATCTCGGCGGCAGCCGTGACGCATGATCCAGAGAGAGTTCAGGGTCTCGTCAAGATGTCATCACCATTGACAGCAGCAGATTTGCAACAGTTCGTGTGTGTCGTAAACTGGATGCGCTCCAGTATTCCAGAGTTTACGCGGGTTTGCTGCGCCGCTACACAACATCCTCGAAAATGCCATGCAAACCAGTGGTTATCGTACCAAGCGTCACCTTTCTAAAGTGCAGCTTTCTAGAGTCTGGCGCAGGTGAAGGCTCGACTTGCAATGATGCCTTTGGTTCATTCAAAGGATGAGTATGATCTGGCATTGGTGACTGATGCGAGTCTGGACCACTGGGGATCTGTATTGATACAGATGCTATCTGAGGATGTGGGTAAACCCCTTGCCGAGCAGCGCCACGAACCATTGGCGTTCCTTAGCGGTCACTTTCGCGATGCTTCGCACATGTTGCCTACTATTGAAAAAGAGGCATTCGCGATCATGGAGTCATGTAGACGGCCGGGGTATTTGCTGTTGCTTCCGCGAGGCTTCAAGCTGTACACCTATCACTGTAATTTGGTGTAAATTTTCAATCTCTATGCTGTGGATGGAAATATACAGCGATATCAAGCTGATAAGTTTCAGCGGTGGGCTATGACGCTGACTAGTTTCCAGTATGAGATTGAACACAGCCATGGTGAAGATAATGTGTGGGGAGACTTATTATCCAGATGCGGGGCGCCTTCGGAGCCACCGTCGCTGCCCCGGATGTGCAGACTCGCCATTATTAATCAAGTGTCGCCTCTTCAAAATCAAGACTTTGAATGGCCACACTACGAAGAAATTGTTCGCGTTCAGAAAGAAGTGTTAACAAGAACAGTGCTGAGCAATATTCGTTGGGATGAGGAGCTCAATGTTTTCACTAAACCTGATCGTCACGTCTGGATTCCTGAGAGCGCAGTCGATTTGCAACAGAGGCTCTGTGTCTCCGCTGTATGAAAGCGCTTACTAGCGAGATGAAATTGCAACTCAAACAGTGGCCTGTGATCTTACCGTTGGTGCAAGCGGCTTTGAGTGGTATGGCGTCGGATTGTTTGGGAGGCATTCCACCCGTGACAGCATTTACATGGTTGCCTGGGTCATCGCAGTTGACGTCTATCTTCTCCGAGCCTTTTGCAGAGGGCTGTACACTGTCGTGGGGTGCAGAGCAGCAGAAGCAGCATCTGCGGACGTGCGTGCAGCGCTGGATACGATCCACCAGCAGGTTACAACGATAAGCGAGCGCCGAAACTTTCAAGCGCGAGGGCATCGTGCGGCAAACCAGGCATGCGCATGGCAAAGTTTTCAATTGGCGATTTCGTGCTTGCAGCTACGGCGATCAAAGGTGGAAGCAAGCTTTTGCTGCATTGGCGCGGTCCAAAACATGTGGTGCGCTCACTTAACGACTATACGTTTGAGGTACAGGACATTTGTGCTTCGTATACAGTCACCGTTCGCCATGCTTCGCGGCTTAAGTTTTACCGCGAGGCTGGTCGAGATGTCACCGAGGGTCTTATAGCGTACGTTCTTCATGGCGAAGGGAGCCACCTCATTGACAAGCTCCTAGACAGCAGGTGGGGGCTACAAGCCCAGCAACGGGAAACCTTTGTGCAGTGGATTGGACTCGATGGAGAAGAAGCATCGTGGGAACCAGCGTCTGTCATCTTTGAAGACGTACCGCAGTTTGTTCGTACGTTTGTAGCCGAGTCCCGACCAGATCACCTGGCGCGTCGCATGTGGACGAAGTTATCACCCGAGGGCCCCATTGACGCGACCGAGCGACACTAGCCTGATCGCGGTCGTCGAAAAAAGAGGAAGTGATCGGGGTTGTACCCACCCAGTGAGATGCAAGAAGCGAGATGTCAGTATGTTTCTAGGTGGTAAGTTGTCTGGTCGAACTAGTTTGTGGGTTCACTAGGCGTACATGTGCATGTGGGGGCTGCTAAGGCAGTCTCCGAGAAGACGAGAGATAAATGACCAGTTTCCATTTTCTCCGCAACTATCGAGTTTGTTGAGAATTGCCGCCGCCGTGTTGCAGCAGTCGAGGAAGACAGATCATTAACTAACACTAGAACCAAATGCAAAATATGAAATTGTACCTGTTTGATCTGCATTGAAAACTTGAACTATGTCGTGCTTGACAATCATTGTCATTACCTCCTTCTTAAACACTTGGGCGGCTTCAACATAGTCCGCAGGTGTTGTCTTTCCGTGCCTAGTCTTCGTTCGGGTGACAATCTATGGCGACGCATAAACAACAGCATCCACGACGCTGATGCTGTGAATTATTCACTACTCAGCCGCACTCTGCAGCAACCGCTTGACCTTTAAGTTTCAACATTGCACGAGAAACTGGGTCTCCATCTTTCCATTGATCCAAAAAGGCTTTTTAGAAAAAGGTTTTTGAAAAAGCAATGTGTTCTTCAGCTTTCTTAGATAAAACGGTTGCCATTCCACGTTTCCTCAAATTTGAATGGCGAGACTGACCATTGTCGCATGTAGCTTGAATCGTTGCTGCATTTGCTCTCCATTTACTAATTAGTTGCTGCTTCTACCGTCACGCCTTGCCGGTGAGATCACCGTAAAACTTTGCAAGGGAGTGCTTAGGCGTATACCCCTCTCCTATATAGTCAAGGATTTCTTGCTTTTTATATATTCTACAGACATGTGTTTGTACTGCTTCCGCTTCTTCTTGGTGCCCTTTATGGGCCATCTTGATCGCGTAGCGAGCACGCGTGGTTGTAAGCGTAATTGTTATGCAAACATTTGTATATTTCAGACCATATCATTGGCTGAGATCCATTGCCAAACGTAGCCAACGACTACGACGGTATGCTAATTCATGTGATATCTTGTGTCTGCAAGAGTCAGTTTGTAGAAGCCCTCTCCACAGGAAGTTTTTCTAGGTGGTGGGTATAGGCAATCGGAAAGTCAGGTTGACTCTGATTTGTCCGCGCTATTGACGAACGTTTTGCAGACAATGAGTTCAATACGTGTAACTCATGCAAGCATATGTTTTACACATTACTCTGCTGTCTCACAGTGAACCTATTGGGCGGTGATGAACGCCGTTCATCATTCCCAAGTATTTTGAATGATTAGATGAGAAATCGAAAACATTCCTGCTTTGCTCGATTGCGTTGTCCAATTAGAGAACGCGCGTGTTGCAACTGTCTTCTGCCAGAATACGTAGTTGGACATCCATTACACTTCGAGTTCTTATGGACAAGGTTCAGATACCAGTTACTAACTGAATTCCAAGCTTCATTTCTTGTACCATGAATTAAAACATAAACAAGCGAAAACACAGTTGTGCATCCTATGTAGTATGCACACAAATTGGCAGTATCAACATTTCCCAAAAAAGAACGAGTCCTAAAAGATGGACTGCAAATCCGCTGGGTCGTTGATTAGCGAGCTCAGCTTCTAGCTAGAACCCCCGTCAAGCTACAGTAAGATAAGTATATTAATAAAGGCTGGCGTGGTATAGTCCCTCTGCTATTATTTCAGCTTAAAAATCCTTTGATTACGGTTTGCTGAGGTTTGTGTGCAAAAACAGTCATTGTTTCCAATGATGGCGTGAAATGTTTCCTTTGGTGACGTGAAAGGGGTACGACAGTACACGTGTATTCACGTAGGTGGTAATGATGGTGGTAAGAAATCTGCTCTGTATGTATTGAAATAACGTCAGAATAGCCAGAGTAGCAGCATTCATCATAATCCAATTTGCTTCATTTGCAACACTGCCAATCATGAACACCAGCGTCTACTCCGTTCCCAGCAGCAAGCCCCTTGATGACAAGTTAATTCAAGACGTGGTACTACGCGCAAGGATACCTCAAAGTCGCAAAGGTAGATCCTACCAAAAGACCCACTTGCCGAATCTTGGTCCGACTCCGAAGATCGCAACCCAGTTCGACGGCAACACACTATCTCCCCCCATGCCGACCTCAAAGACAAATCAATTTCCCTCGATGATCACTCCTATCGCTTCTACTGTGGACGTGATGCGACTGGTAGAAACGAACACCGTCGACCCTAGTGAGGTTGACATGCTAAATTACATGGCAGCAGCGGAAGCTCTTATTCGACAACGCCGACGAATTCAGCAGAGAAAATACCGAAAGCAACAGCGCGAATATACTGACAACCTTGTGAATGATGTTAGGAAGATCCAAGAAGAGATACGAATGCTTGAGCAGCAACTCCAATACACTTCCGTCGGTATTTCAAAAACGCAAACACTTTGGGGTTCCGCAACGGACTACTTTCGGCTCTTCCGCCATGGCTTCACATCACCTACAGATGTGGAGTACGCATGTGTGTTGAATGTACTTGAATCATGCCTGGCACCGAACGTGATAGATGGCTTTGCGTGTGGGCCCAAAGCGGTGTTGACGAGATGGATGATGTTCTCGCGCTGCTTTGATGACATTTTTGTGGATCTCCAGAGTCTCGAGAAGGGCCCAATCGAAAACTCGGTAGTCGCTACGGTCGTCACCAGCATCACGATATCCAACGACTCGTTGCGCTTGGTTTTTCCTCACTTGACACTAGTGAGCGGAGTGGATAGAAGCAGCGGTAGTACTGCGACGTCGCTTGCTGCCAAACTACTTGGTCAACGACTAGTAATCCCGGGATCTGTCATTTTTAAATGGGATGGTACAATAGGCCTCGTAAGTAAACTGCAGAGTCAGTCAGATATGGTGACACCGCTTTTGCGAGTGCTAGGTAATTTGCAGGATGTTAGTCGAGTGTTCGAAGGCTCACTCGTGACGCCGGAATGTAGTTGGTCGCAAATCTTGGTGTAGATAGAGTAGATAGATTGCGTGCAAAGAATAATGGATTATTCATACACGTTTACTGACTGAACGAACCTAGTATTCTGGTCGGATAAATGGGAAATACATATTGTAGTGAGTCACCCAATGTGGACGCTAGAATACGCTTGAAAAATCACGGAAAATACTACTTCGTTTGAAAGATTGAACATAACCTGGATTTTGAAGGCATAAATTGTGAATTATGGTCATGTATGTTCCGTACTCCTGTGATTGGAAAATGTAGCTGTTTCCAAACCCGCAAGATAGTCATACAAGCAGGAGAAATATCAAAGTGATTCATCACTCTTGGGAGACACACAGCTATTGATAAGGAGACTGTGGAACGGCATTCATTTTCGGGACTCCAACACAGAGACACCAAAGGTGTCCAATATTTCAAGAAGTAATGTCAATCTATCTAACAACACGCCACAGAGTTTGACAAACGATCACATTTATATTTATTTACCCTGAGCTGGTGCAACACATTTGACTTTCACTCATGTAGATCAAGATTAGAGAATGACCCAGTCCATCCAAGCCCTATCCAGACGATATTTCCACTAACTAGTTAGTCAAACCAAGGTTGTTGTCTACACCAGTACTACGAAATACATAGTAGCACTAGTAGTAGATGTCTTCCGTGAACTTCGCCACGATATTGAAAACAACATGGAATTATAGTCATCGACTTCAGATTTCAAGAAGTGTCAGCGAAATATAATGGATTGTGTCACCCGCTTTAGTAGCTTCTACCTTACTACAGTAGAAGAAGAACCATCCGTCTGATCAATCTTATGAATAATGCTAGATGTACAATGTCGAAGGGGAATGTACAGTACATTACAGTGGCTTACTCAGCACGAGAGGGATTTAGTGGCCAAGTATTTGTAGCTATTGGTGGTGCATTTATCCGCCACTACATGTCATCGTAAGGTGAACGAAGTCGTGGGTAGTATTTGCAATTTTTTTGAAGTCACCTCCGTTTGAAAGATCTCTACGTCACCAAAGCTTTGATCATTGTTGAATGCTTCCCGAATGACGGGGTAAACTGGTGTCATAAGACGTGATGTTGCTGTCGCCTTCTCTCCATCCAGTCATTTGCTGTTGTAGCTGTTCTTAGCGCATAAGCTGTTACTGGAGTTTGACAGTGTGATTGTCCCATGTTGGGTTATTTGTCCACGTGATAGCGTGGTTCTGGAAGTACCATGTGTACAGGACAGCCCACACCCTGCCGGACGAGATGAAGAGGCCGTGGATTTGTGTGCCCAGCTTTAAATCACTGCATACAATTCCTGTATCGACAGCTTCCTTGCGCCACGCGCTAATTTGACCGGCTTCGTTCACAGTACGATAAGTGCGGTATTCATTTGCGATGTGAACTTCATTCGAGGCCCCTCTAGAGCCTACGATCTGACTTCTAGTTGCTCCTCTGGTTACCAGAGGCTGGCATCTAGACCAACCGTGCGGTGGTAGGCTGGTCGGTCGTTTCGTGATTATACACCAAATCTGGACGCATAGTGGTACGGACCTGATTCCATATTTAATCAAGTAACATTTTTTAAAACTTTTCCTAGGTGGATATCGATCGATGGTGAATGACATCCGTCCCACAATCTTTACTCAAATTCTAAAAATTGAAGCTTAAGATCGAATTGACGTTCAGTTGGCTTGAAAATTGGCAAGTAGAGCTTTCCAACGATATGCTGCAGTACGATAGGGTTTAAATATTAGACTTAACTCGTGTCCCGTGTCCGTCCTTCCGTCCGTCCGTCAGCTTTTTAGCGAGCACCTTCCATAAGTACGACTTCGCCATTGGCCTTGAATACGCCGAGCGCGGCCCTGATTGGCTATTTTGCTGCCGAGCGAAGCAAAGGCGGCCCCCATGGACAATTTTCGTATGATGTGGTCAACAAAATCGTACTTACTGCAGCCAGTTGGTGTGGTCAACATATCCCACTTTAGTGAGTCCCTTTTAAGACAAGTTGCCCCCCTATCTAAATAGAAAGCACGCGACGAAAGAACGAGAACAGCGTGCGCTGCGAGAATGCGATACGGATGGCAGACTAGGTGCAGCCAACACGCGAACATTTTTACGAACACTATAGAAATGTCGTGTATGATACGATAGAATTCTCACTTGTCGGGTGAGTTTCCACCAACAACACACGCTTTCCCGTTAAGATCAGCGATTTGTTGGATCAAACCTGAAGACCAGGAACGATTCCTTACACCGGGTCGGTTGTAAGCGCTTCTGTATACCGAGGTTGTTTTAGGTAACCCTTACCTACACCACTAGCCACGAGCTTAGACTAGGGTGTTATATTGCGCTTTCGCGCGTAACCCTGCAGTCCCTCAGAGGAAAGGGTACCGGCGTGTTAGGCCTTATACAGGGTGTCGAGGTATAACCTCGACGGGGAGCAAAATATACACTAGGACCTTAGTAGACCCTAAGTATACACGTAACGATACTTCACTGTCGCCTCCGATCTCTCGGCCACACCAACTCTTGGCCTGACCAGGATAGCCTCTGGTTCAATGTACCTTGAGTCTACCAACAGGCATCCCACACAACTGAGCGTGTCCTGGCACTTAAATAAGCTAGCTACACTTACCTAAGTCGGACTTGACTCTTGTTAGCTGGGGGGAAGACTGCGTTTTATAAACTGCTTAATGTGAGGCTCAGAGAGCCTCTGTATGTCATCCTATGTTTTGCCCTATGTCTATATACAAATATCAAGTGTAAACAAATCTCTGTAGGAGCCTCCGAGGTTTCAGAATAAGTACGACCGAGGGGTCGACAACTCACTCCTTAAGTGCGGATTTGGGACAGTACAGATGTGAGACAATGTATCTGAGATGGGTACAGAGCCCTATCTCGGCCTAGTCCAGGAAGCCTCGGCCAGGTTATATTAGGCTAGCCGAGGCTCCCGGATGTCACTATTCCTTCTCTGTCACTCCGTCGCGGGATATATAATCCTCCAATGGGGTGAACCCTCGCTTTTGCACCGAAAGGTTCTGTGGCGATTGCCTTAGCGACTGGGTGGCTACCTCACGGTTAGAACCCAACACCACAGAAAACCCGACGATGTTTTGGTGTAAGGAAACACGATAGTTCATATATGTTTGCTGTAGTAGCCTATGAATGGTCAAAATAACTTGATTGACATTTCTAAAACGGACGATACCGTTTTTGCTGATTTGTATGCGACGATTTTATCAAATTGACACAATACAACTTTGGCTGAAGTTAGGAAATAGAGGTGACCAGACCAAGACGTTAAACATGATAGACAACTACTAACGTGATGCCGGTTGCCTTCACAAAACAATACAGCCACGATGTCTAGGTGATACTATGGGCTACCGAAGAAACGGAGATGTTAGCGAAATCACGATTTTACTTAACGCTGGGATGCCATGACCCAGGGACCGTATGAGTAACTAAACAATTGTGCTGAGAGAAGCTACGAAAGAGGAGGTAACACGGTAGCCGATACAATCAAGAAGATGACACGATACAAGACCAACACGATATGTGATCGAACGTCATACACAACACGCCATACTGGGTCTATAATAATGTATCGCGTACGATATACGTGGATCAACCTCCAAGTAGCGAGCAACATAATAATGGGATCGATAAAGCAGAGACGAACACAATCTTGTTTTTTATACTATAAAGTCACGACATTGGAACAGATGCTATAGCAACACGAAACAAAGATTAACACTACTCGACGCTGGTACAATCGCGCGGTGGAAATATATACGACATGCGATGACGTGATCAACTCGATACAGGATCTGATACGATACCCGAGGGAGAGAACCACACAAGTCAAGACGGAAAGCGTCATGGGATACTGCTAACCCTAAACCATAATCACATATGATACACGATACCTACTACCAAAATGTAAACATAGACCATGTTTGTTCCTGGACTGAATACAAAGAAAATAATTCTATGTGTGACCTAATACTAAATGTAGTGGAGCGAGGATGATAGCTGCTGATGAGACCAGCGCAGTACCTAGAGGAACGTCATCACGGTGGACAACACTGCACACAGGTACTACGAATAACCTTATACAGAGATCAACAGTACATGATATGGAGACTAACACAATGGGCGGAATAGATCAAGTGGCAATAACCGTTTGCTGTCACGATACCGAACCCTCGCAAAGCGAGTGAAACTAGGATTGCTACTTACAAGATAGTGCAGCGAGTTGTGGCCGCGAGCGGAACGAATTCCAAGCTATCATTTATATCTGTTGTCAACTATAGTGGTTTGGGGCTTGAAATTATACGTGGTTCGCAGATTGTATAGCGTTTAGGTAAAAAAAAGGCTACCTGTAGTGGAGCTCGCACAGCGAGCGGAACAATCGGGTTTAAAAATGAAACAACGGGTGGGTAGTATATATAGTAGAGTAGCGAGTACTAAGAACAACCCTCGACAGAGGTCAACAATACACGATATGGATACTGACACGTTGGGTGAAATAGCCAATGTGATACTAATCGTAGAACAACACGATATTTAGAATAAACATGATACTGAACCTCACAAGTAGTGGAGCGAGCGAAACAATGGCGACTACTTCTGCAGGGTGTACGATAATGCAGCGAGCGCGTAGCCGCGAGTTGAACGAAATCTACCCAATCATTGATACAAGCTGTAATTGTTAACGATTAGGTTGGAAACTCTGTATGATCAGTGGACGAAATAATATTTAAATTGTGATCAGGATAATGCGAAGTGGAGGTCGCGCAGCGAATGTAGCGGTGGTAGTTAAAGCTAAAACGAAGGTTGGGCAGTACATACAATAGTGTAGGTAGTACCAACCAACCATTAATTACCGCCGCGCTTGGCTAGTCCGATTCAACCGGAATTAGGAAAAATTTCCGACCGATCGATCATCCACCCCCTTCTTACAGACACGGCCTGTTAAATGCCGACTGTTTACGCTTGACACGCATTATCAATCCCGACAGCTCGACATTTCACCCAAAACCAAAGCTGGTAGCTGTCAATTCGAAGTGACAGCGTCAAAACCCCGTATGCAACCACGACACTGTGGCACTTGAGCAGCACGCGACCTGGTTGTGATTTTTCCAGGTCAATCTCGACAAATCCTCCCCGATCGGGGGTCGACTGGTACCCGATAAGCTTGATCTTGCCAAGAATCCTGCTCCAGAATGACAGTGGACACTACCTTGTCAAGGCAGACTATAATATCGCTCAACGCCAGTTTAGCGTCTAACACGCCACTGCGAGGAATGCCTAGGGTAGCAGCTGTTGCGTGCACTAGGTAGTGTAGGTAGTTGTGTGTTGGCCGTCAGTTTTGGAAGTGAGATGGTCACATGCCATCTCTCAGTCGCATTCCTCGGCTTTCCATTGATGCGCACGCTGGCTCTTTCACTTTGAGTGGTGGTGAACGACCACGGCTTTTACAGCCAATCGAAACATCTTCCTATTACGTATTAGCTTATCACTTCAGTTTGCGCCATACAAATTCACAGATATTGCAGTGAAACACTACCACTAAAGATGCCAGCTTTGCCATCAATTTCCTTCACATTATCGATCAAGATCCTTCTCGAAGAATCGACTTCAACTTTTTTAATCAGAATTTGCATTGTCACAAACCCAAATTAGGATAACCATGATACCCAACTTAATTTATATATGAATTTGACAAATGGATACAAACCCAATATTGCTTATGAAAACCATAGTCAGATTCAATATTTTAACTCACATTAAAACTTAACTTAGTTGTTGTAGAAGCGTCTCCGACAATTGTCGAGACCGTTCACTCTCTATTTTGCCTCCGGCCAGCACAGGTGCAGGTTCCGACGAAAGCCCTTCGGGGGGCGTCCGTAAGCTGTTTGTACTCTTCCTGGCGACAGCGGACTGGCCTAAGCCACAGCGGCCATTACGCTCCCGGCCTTTTGGCAGTCAAAACAGTCAACCAACCGCTCAGTGGGGACACTGCAAACAGAAAGTCCGGTTATCCGGCTACTCGCGGGCATCTAGTCTTAGACCATTTGCATCTTTCGGCGGCAACTAAGAGAGTTAGGAAAGAAATGAACTTAAAGTAGAGTAAAAAGTACTCTGTAGTATGGGGCGGATAGCCCGAGCATATCCCATTTCCGTTTTTAGGTTAGGGAAGTCATAAATCTGGGGTTTTACCACTAAAAGTAACCTTTAATCATGCCTTAAGACCAAATTAAGCCATTTATCGTCAACTTTCATCCTGAATTTTTAATTCTTTAACTGAAATTTCACTTTGTGTTGTAAATTTATTGATTCACCCAAGTTTCTTTATTTGAGGCTTGTAAAACTTATTAGAGGTGTGGCCTGCATTATTTGAGGCACTTTTATTTACATTGCAAGTTCTTTTACTCCCATCATAAACCAGAGTTTTTCAAAATGTATTTGACTTAGCGGTTTAGTTAATGCATCCGCAATCATATCGTGAGTACTACAGTATGTGATACTGATGCTCTTTTTTCATGTTGTCACGAGCTTATAGATGCCTGATATAAATGTGCTTTGTAGATGAATGACAACAAGGATCCTTTATAATGCATATAACAGCAGTATTATCACACCATCATTGTGTTGGTAGTAATTGGTCGTAACCTAATTCTTTCAATAGTAGTCTAACCCACATTGCTTCTCTTACACCTTCAGTAGCGGCTATTAGTTCTGACTCTGCTGTGTTAAGACTAATACAATCTTACTTAATACTTTTCTAAGTAATGCATGCACCAGCAAGTAATGATACATAACCTGTAACAGATTTCCTTTCTTTATATGCATTCGCGAAGCTCGCGTCTGAGTATGGCTCTAACTTAAAAGTACTATTTCCATTGTAATGTATGCCATACTTCGACGTTCCTTTCAAGTACTTTAGTACTCGCTGAGCCACCCTATAGTGAGTCTTACTGTAGCAAGAATGGTATTTACTAAGCTCCCTAACAGCATTAGCAATGTCAGGTCTAGTACCCCGTACTAAGCCCTCTTTAATCAAACGGCGAGCCGCTATCTGCTCTTGTGTGAGAGTCTTTTCCTTTCGTAGGATCACACGTTTGGCTTGTGGTGTGGGTACTGGGGTACAGTCCCGCATCTGAAACTTATCTAGAAGGTCGTTAATATACTTCTGTTGTGACAAATTTAAAGTATTTCTTTCCAGATCCCTTTTAATCTCCATTTTAATCAAGTAGTACAACTCGCCTAAGTCTCTCATGGTGAATTTGGCAGACAGTTTAGCTTTGAGATCATTAATAGAACTCGGATGTGAGCCTGCGAGTGTCAGGTCGTCAACATCAACGCACACTATAAGGATATGCTTAACGCCTTTAACCTCCCACCTTTTTAGATATAAGCAATGATCTTTCTTGCATCTAAAAAGCCTAGCTTAACTAGAAATGCGTTAGGCACTTCATACCAGATTCTAGGAACCTGTTTTAGGCCATAGAGACTTTTCTGTTGCTTACAAACTAGGTTTCCATTTCCTTATCGGAGCCCCAGTGGTAGTCGCATATAGATGCTTTCGCTTAGAACACCGTTTAGGAACGCTGTGGTACGTCCATTTGGTGTAGATGTAGTCCTAGCATTGTAGCAAATGCGAGGAGTAGCCTCAGAGATCCATATCTAGCTACAGGAGCAAACACCTCTTTATAGTCAATACCATACAACTGAGTATTGTCTTGTACGATAAGTCTAGCTTTAAATAGATCTATAGACCCATCAGCTTTATACTTCACATCAAATAGCCAATGACAGCTAAGTGCTTTTCTTCCCGTAGGAAGGGGGCTATTGTCTATGTATTGTTACTTAGTAGAGCCTCATACTCAGTATTAATAGCGCACTCCCACTGCTTGGCATGTGGGCTGGCTCGTGTTTCCTTTATAGATCTCGGAATCAGTATCCTAGATGTATCAGATGCTACTGCATTCAGCTGAAACACATAGTCTTTTAGCCTTATGTTCGGGGTTCTTTGTCGCTTTAACCTACGGTTGTCACTAATCACCCCACTTTGTACTCCGACTGCTTGGGATGTCGGTGGTCGTGTGACCGTATTCGAATCTATGGCTGCACCGTCCGCAGTCACTTCAACTTCAAGATCACGTTTAGTTCGTTTTCCTAAATTCTGAATGAGCATTTCTTCTTCTAGGTCAGTACTAGAATCCTCAATAGGGAATGATTGTCTTATCATAGCTTCTGTACTAGTCGAGCTGAATTTTACGTCTCGAGCTATAAGGTACTTATTCGCTTCACCGCTAGAAGGCGGTACCCATTATATTTAGGTGAAAAACCTAGAAGCTTACATTCTATAGCTCGATCACCCAGCTTTGTTTTTTTTCGCTTTGACTTTGGGATATGCGTATATCAGGTTGAACCCTATATCCTTAGCGGTAAACCGCTGGGTTTTTTACGATATAGTAACTCGTAGGGGTCTGCATCCCCAATCTAGCCATAGGAAGGCGGTTTGTAATATCTACAATATCGAGTAGGGCATCAGGCCACCACTTAGCACTCATATTTGCACCTCTCAGAGCACACCGAACACCGGCCATCATTGTCTGGCGAGATCGTTCCGCACTGCCATTTCCTTCCGGAGATTCTACATTTGAGCTTTCAAACTCTAATCCGAGTTTTGAACAAAATTTAGCTACTTCTGTGTTGATAAACTCCGTACCTCCATCAGTTCTAATCCTGTGAACTTTGAACGGAAACTGTACTGATAACTGTTTTAACAGTACTCTGATCTTCCCTGAAACCTCTTTTAAGGATTTTACTACAATGTACCACTTATAAGCAGTAGTATCATCTACAACTGCTAGTGCGTACCGGTAACCAAATGAGCCATATAGACCATTAACTCTAATTCTACCAGTAGAGTCCATGTGTAGATTATGTAGTGGCTGAGTGGCCATATTTCTTACCATATCACTATAGGACATTCTACGGTCCTTCATATGGGCGCATGTCTTACAGAAGAATGATACGGTTTTAAGCTCAGAATAGGGGTTATCAGGCAGTACCTCGATTTTCTGATTGCTTATTGCCCTAATAAGACGTTCTTTTCCAACATGACCTAGTCTTACATGCCATTATTTTAGCATGTCGCTAATTTTACTAGGTTTTGCGCTATAAGCACTCCTCTTACTTGGCTTTACAACAGACAAGTAGTAAATCACGCCAATGGCCACTGCTGCAAACAGTAGTTTAAACCCTTCTTCTAAAAAGAACAAAAAATCCTCTGACTTTGATTGAAAATGTCTGTACCCTTGCTTAGCGAGGTAGTATACACTCAGCATATTACTATCACACTCACGGTCATATGGGATATCCGTCAACGTTAACGAACTCAGACATCCTTTAGGGTTCAAAACATTCAGTATTATTGATCCCTTAAGTGTGCAATGGGACACTGTCCCGTTACCGTACGTGAATATGTGGTTTGACCAGGGCGTAAGCCTCCCTTAGTCGGGCGTTATAGCTCTGCCTGCACCAGTGCCACTATTGGCTGGAGACGCTATCGAGACGCATTTTCACTCGTCTTACGCCATGTCGATGTTCTGTGTCGCCGCGTTCACCTACCGAAGAGTCTGAGAAGGAACAGAAACCACTAGACGACCATGGACTCAATCACACCACCCAGGCTTAGGCCCACTACATCCGCTACTGTATCGTCACCCACATATCATCGGTTAGTGTGACTCTCTTTAAAGCCCTCAAATAGGAGTTGTGCTCTTTACGTACCTCTTGTTCGATGCCTTCCATACTTTGAGGAGACTGAATCGGAGTATGAGCTGAGTTGCCGTTGTCCTCAAAACCCTCATGGTGAGCTGGATCCAGGCTCTCAATGCCGTCCATCACCTCATCTTCAGCATATGCCTCAAGAACTGTCTTGCCGTCCTCGTTTAGGCGTTGACTGCCCTCAGTCACCACGATCTTGATGGTGTTAATCGCGGTCGGCTTGACCTTTTTATGCATTTTAGCACATTGTGCTGTGTTCACGTCAGTCCTAAATATGGGTCCTCCTTTACGGCTAGAGCACCACAACACAGAGCCATGGCTCGGTTACCATGTCTTGGCCCAGTAATTTACGAGCTTTTCTGTTAATCTCTTATTCCTTGCTTTTTTCTTAAGTTGCGCACATGTCGTGTAGGACACGATAGAATTCTCACTTGTCGGGTGAGTTCCCACCAACAACACACGCTTTCCCGTTAAGATCAGCGATTTGTTGGATCAAACCTGAAGACCAGGAACGATTCCTTACACCGGGTCGGTTGTAAGCGCTTCTGTATACCGAGGTTGTTTTAGGTAACCCTTACCTACACCACTAGCCACGAGCTTAGACTAGGGTGTTATATTGCGCTTTCGCGCGTAACCCTGCAGTCCCTCAGAGGAAAGGGTACCGGCGTGTTAGGCCTTATACAGGGTGTCGAGGTATAACCTCGACGGGGAGCAAAATATACACTAGGACCTTAGTAGACCCTAAGTATACACGTAACGACACCTCACTGTCGCCTCCGATCTCTCGGCCACACCAACTCTTGGCCTGACCAGGATAGCCTCTGGTTCAATGTACCTTGAGTCTACCAACAGGCATCCCACACAACTGAGCGTGTCCTGGCACTTAAATAAGCTAGCTACACTTACCTAAGTCGGACTTGACTCTTGTTAGCTGGGGGGAAGACTGCGTTTTATAAACTGCTTAATGTGAGGCTCAGAGAGCCTCTGTATGTCATCCTATGTTTTGCCCTATGTCTATATACAAATATCAAGTGTAAACAAATCTCTGTAGGAGCCTCCGAGGTTTCAGAATAAGTACGACCGAGGGGTCGACAACTCACTCCTTAAGTACGGATTTGGGACAGTACAGATGTGAGACAATGTATCTGAGATGGGTACAGAGCCCTATCTCGGCCTAGTCCAGGAAGCCTCGGCCAGGTTATATTAGGCTAGCCGAGGCTCCCGGATGTCACTATTCCATCTCTGTCACTCCGTCGCGGGATGTGTAATCCTCCAATGGGGTGAACCCTCGCTTTTCACCGAAAGGTTCTGTGGCGATTGACTTAGCGACTGGGTGGCTACCTCACGGTTAGAACCCAACACCACAACTGCCCCCGCCTCGACGCGAACCCGCGCAACCGGTGACCGTCGTGGCGCCTCATTCCTCGGTTCGTCCTTCGCTCGCATGGTCCATCCATCGCGCGCCCTTGAGCGAGCCACCGCCGCGGCCCTGCAGGCTCTCGGGTCTCTAGAACAGGTATGTCTGATCCTTGTCGGTCGTCCGAGACCTCAGTCCAAACCATGACTAACTTCTTGCATCCTCAGGCACCTGCTGATATGCCCTCAGAGGGACAGCATGCTGCTTCCGAGGTCTCAGATGCCGCTGAGCAGGTGGCGGGGACTCCTCTGTCACCAACTCCCGCGCTGACAGTGGATTCAGCAACTCGCGGGGTGTCAGGAGAGCCCTCGCCGATTCTTTCGCCTTGCTCGCCTCCGACATCTCCACTTCTGTCATCATCTGAAGCAGACTCTCATCCGATACCAACTCCCGCGCTTGCAGAGGATTCGGCAACTCGCGGGGTGTCGGTTGGGAGTTCTACTGACGTGTCCGAAGGAGAATGTCTTGCTGGTAGTCTCACCGAGCGATCGACTCCGGTATGTGCCCATCTTCAACTCTTGCAACTCGCTAAACTCATCGTTGGCGTTGCTCGTGATCCTCCCTGTCGGGTCGACGTTAGCTTGGATGGTCGTCTGCAAAGTGCGTCGAACCTCGGTGAGGTGTTGGCTGCTGCCGTCGCTCCCGTCCGGAATCCTCTCCATGAGTCCGTTCTGGTGGCGCGTCGAATGACGACGAGGCTTTGGATTCGGCTCAACAAGCCATTTCCACTCAGTCGACGACTTAGTCGTCCTTCGGTGAAGCCTGGGAGACGACTTGCTGTTCCGTCTCAGTCTCAACCGCCGTCCGACGTGAGACAATCTTTTCGTCCTACTCTGACGTCTACACCAGTCTCGTCGACGTCGGCTTCCACGGCTGAGGCTCAGTCTGTCCCGGCTTAAGCTTCGTCGGGGACTCCGCCTGTCACTGTTGCATCGTCTGTTCCGGCTCAGTCTGCAGAGACTGTTCCTGCGGAAGCTGCCCCTGAAGTCGGCTCCGAGGGCCCCGCACCTCCTATGGAGTTGTCAATTGCTTCGGCCTATGAAGGTGGAGACACTGAATAGTTTCCGGCCTCGGACGAAGAAGATGAAGCTGATGGCGCTCCGGTTCCGACGCCCACATCTAGCGTTGTGGTCTTGACTTCAGGTGCGGCACATGTTGAGGCTTCACCGCCTGCTAGCAGCCCCTTCTCATCGCCGATAGACACACTTCCACGCAAAGACGGTCGTATTGTCCTCGGAGCCTCAGCGATGTCTGGTCTTCGGTCAATGGAGATGGCTGAGCGATAGCTTGTTGCGGACGACTTCGCCTTGGGACTGTCTCGGTCTGGGTCGACGTCTCAATCGCTTTCCGTGGCTACGACACCAGTCACGGCCAGCAGCAGTGTTCCAACTGCTTCGTCAGCTCGGTCTCCCTTTCACGAGTATGTTTACGTTACATGCAAATATGCAATGTTCGGTACAGTAATCTTCGTCATTCGCCTCTGTAGGCTGCACCGGCCCCACAGAGAATTCTCATTCCAGTACAGTAGCTTCTTTCGTCTGTCACTGCAGACTGTACTGGCCCTGCAGGCAGGTCAATCTTCGGTGACGTTCCATTTAGTCATCGTCGGCGACTTGGACCATTTGCAACCGTCGGTCACTGCGCTTCTCTCGCAAGTAGTCATAGAGAAGACCTCCACACGAAAAATTGGACGCAGGTTCCCATGTTGGTTCATCATATCCCAACCACTTCATTTTGAACTCTCGGACGGCTCGTTCGGTGCTTGTGGATAACGGGACGCGGTCGTCAAGAATAGCCTCGACCTCGTCTTCGCCGGCGAGTTGATCAGGCTCCCAGCTATCTTCGGGAAGCAATTCCTCGTCGAAATCTAGCCTCGTTTCCTCTGTCACCTCCGGTGTCAGCCGACTCTTCGGTCGACTTCCGAATTCGCTCACAGCCTTGAGTCGAGATGCATGCACCACAGGGTAGAACCTGTATCCGCTTCGGTCGGGTAGTTCCAACTCATATGCGAACTCTTCGACCTTTCTCTTCACTCGGAATGGCCCATGCCATCGGTGTGCTAGCTTCTTCGTCAGTCCTGGTTTCACACGTTCCATGTAAAGCCATACCCGGTTGCCAGGCTCAAACAATGGCCTCTGTACGATGACCAGGGTGTCATCTGCTTCTCCTGAGACAGAGTGTGCCTCGTCCGAAGGCTCGGTTTGACCAGTGCTCGGTATAGCCGCTTGCTCTCTTCCACTAAGTGCTTCATTGTGTCTCCGGGCTCTCCGAGTCTTCTCGGCGGCTTGATATTCCTTGGCCATTTCTAGTGCGATCTCCTGTTGACAGTTCACTTCTCGGCGCCATGCTAACGCGTCGGTTTGCTTTCCAGACCCTCGTTTGAGCGACGAAATCATCGCTCGGAGCGTAGACTGTGCGTCCCACCCATGAACAAGGTAGAACGGAGTTTCGTTCCTCGTTGCATCCATCGAGTTGTTGATCGCGAAGATCAACTTCTCGGCGATCTCATCCCAGTCTTGTTGGAGCGGGTCCTCGGCGTATACCCGCACTGATTGCATGACGGTCTTCACTGACAGTTCTTGTTAGCCATTAGCCTGCGGACGGTAACTCAAGGTCGCCCTTGACCTCGATTGCATCATCTCAGCGAAAGCTTGGAATACCTCGCTCATGAAGCGTGGGTCGCGATCATGCCGGATCATTGTCGGAGCACCGAATCTTCGGTAGACGCACTCTTCGAAAGCCTTTGCCACACAGAGTGCAGTTGTGTCGGCCATTGCCTTCCCCATCACGAAGCCTGTGAACGCACACTGGAAAAGCAAAACGCTGTATTGCCCCTCCGAGACTTCGGTAGTGGTATGACAAAGTCCATGGACACCAGTTGGAACGGTCTCTCGGCGAGTACGTTGCCGGGCGAATACCCTCGGAATTGTGATCGGCTCTTGCTAGAGCTGCAATCGGGGCTAGATCGTACGTGCCTTTCGACATCCGCATAGAGACCTATCCAATAGTAGTCTTGCCTAATCCTGTTGAAGGTTCGGACAATACCTTGGTGGCCGCCTTCTAGCGAGTCATGGCAGTTTTGCAATACCTCTTGGACCATTGTTGATGGCGCTACCAGGCGTAGGATAGTCTTCTCTTGTTGTCGGTCGTTCTTCCGACGGCTCGTTCCAAGGTAATATAGGACATTGTCCTCGCTTAGCGTGAACCGATTCGACATCTTCCATGAATCTCTCGCTGCTCGATAACCGAGCTTCGAGTCTTCACCACGGAGCACCGTCTTAAGGTTAGACCACCTCAACTCCTCGTCCTGGGCTACTGCAATCCGTCTCCGTCGCTCTCGTTGGACCGTCAGAGGGTCTATGTCATTTGCACTCGGAGCTGTTGAAGTTGAATCCTCGGCGCTCGGTTGCTCCTCTCGCACCTGGTTTTGAGTTTTGGTAGGCGTATCATTCGCTTTGTCTTGACTGTCCGCCTCTCTTCGGTCGACTACCGAGGTCTCGTTGGCAAATCTGACCCGCTTCTCGTTAACTTTAGCTTGTTGCCGGGTAGTCACCGTTCGTCGTCCCGTCTCAGTGTCGTCTCGCACAAAATCGAAAAAAGTTCTGCGACGGGGAGAGCCTGTTCTCACCTGTGCTCGGACAGTGTTGGCCGAGGGTTTGTCCTCGGCCTTGGCAGTTGGTTCGTAGATTACGTCTTGAATGCGGTTTAGCGCGGTCAATTCTGACAGCCTGGTCTTGGTCGACACCACTTTAGACACCTTGCTCTCGAGAGTTTCGCTTGCAAGCGAATCTGCAGCTGCATTGAACTCTCGGACCACGTGCAAGTACTTCACAGACCGGAGTTTAGCTGTAAGCGCTCGGTGGCGGTTCAGTTGGGTCAGCTGTGTCTTGTTACGAGATGCGATCACCCCTAGGGATTGCTGGATTGCGAGTCTCGAGTCGCCCACGATGACTAAGTCCTCGGTCGTGTGCTCCAATGCAGCTTGTACGCCGTTGTTCATTCCCGCATACTCGGCGAAGTTCACCGTGGTCGCCTCGAGATGAGCACTCGCTTCGGTCACTATAGTCCATTCCGGTAATCTCCACAGTATCCATGCACAACTGCCATAGCCACCGTGCTTCTCGGTCTTAGCCGAACCATCGAAATACAGCACAAGGCCTTGGTAGGACCTCGGTAGTCGTGCGTACAGCAGGTTCGGGTCCATCCTAATGCTCGGTGACCCTTTGGTTGGTGGTGCAACTTGTGCTAACGAGTCGTCTAAGTCGACGAAGCTTATCAACCCTGCTTGGAGGAGCTGGGCGAACGAGCAGTCTCGTTCTTTCACCCGCTGCACTACTAAGTGCCACGGGGACAGCATAGCTGCGAACTGGGTTGTGCGTCCGAACAGTGTCTTGGACTTATGTACCCAGTCGAGCGCCGAAAAACGCGTATAGACGTGGATGGTCCGACCTGCGATCTGAGTGTAGCACACCTTCAGCAGCAGTAGAAGGGCCAAGATCTCCTTCTCAGCCGGATGATAGTTCATCTCGGCATCCTTGAGAACACGTCCGCAAAACCGAACGGGGTGTAACTTGCCGTCGTGTTCTTGCATGAGAGTGGAGCTCAGCGCCCATTCGTTTGCGCAGAGCATGACGTGCACCTCTTTGTCTCGGTCGAAGTGCCGCAATATAGGGGCGTCCATCACCTTCTGCTGAAGTGCTGCAAAGCTTCGTTTGGCCACTGTGAGGTCACCCCCAGGTGCGAAGTCTGCGTCCTTCAACTGGTACAACGCAGCGCCGTACACTGCGAAGTCCTGGATGAACCGGCTGTAGTAGTTGAGTGCACCAAGGAACGACTGCATACCTTTCTTTGACGTTGGGAAAGGGACCTCCGTCACTGCCTTGATCTTCTTCGGATCGGATCGAATGCCCTCGGACGAGACTTCATGCGACAGGAAGTTCGCCTTGGACTGCACGAATATACTCTTCGTGAAGCTGACGCTGATCCGACACTCTGTGAAACGTTGGAGCAGTCGGTCCAGAGTCGCTAAACAGCCGTCGAACGTCTCGTCACCGAAGTATATGTCGTAGACGAAGGATCGTCGGTCGAACACCGGAACCAGCGAGGACGCGTCCGACTCGCCGTTCGCAAACATGTCACCCGTGGGACTATTCACCAACAGGGACACCGCGTCCATAACAGTAGAAGACTCTCGGTCGGCCTCGAACTTGGTTCGAGCCCTCGGTGGAGCCTCTGAAAGCTGGTTACAATCCTCGGTAGCGACTGTTCGGGCATGTTTGGTCTGTTCTTCGACTTCACGCATAGCTTTCGCGAATTGCGACCACCCGCCCTTCGGTTGGACAAATCCCCAAAGGGCATTGTCGATCATCCGCTGGTAAATCATCGGTGCGTTCTTGAGACCAAATGGCATCCGTAGCCACTCAAAATGCCCCAGTGCGCAGACAAATGCAGAGATCTTCCGAGCTCTCGGTGTCATCATTATGGCCCAAAATCCGCTCGCCGCGTCCAACGAGCAGAACCATAGGTAGGCCTCCATATCCGTCAAAAGGTCGTCAACGAGCGGCATGGCGTACTCCATGATCGCTGTGACTTCATTCACCATCTTGTAATCAATACACAGACGGATATCGGCACCGTTCTTTTTCAGAACAATCACAATCGGGGACGCCCACGGGCTGTCCGAGAAGGTAACTAGTCCAGCCCGTAGCAATCCTTTCAGGAGCTCATACAGCTTCCCGAGAAATCGCAACGGCGTCCTCCGAGCCCTCTGTTTGATGGGTGCGTGCCCTTGCACGTCAATACCGCACGCCACACCGTATGCCGGTGGTGGTAGCGCATTACCACTTGAGATCATGATCTTCTCGTGACGCTTCAACACATCAACAAGCTTCTGCTGTTGACCCACATCCAGGTCCTTGTTCTGAACGTTCGGACCGGTGTAATCTAAAGCAGTAACTGTGATCTCGGTCAGGTCAGGCAGGAATGCCAATTCTTGTGCATAGTCGGTGAGCTCGATGTCGTTCGCCAAGTGCTCGGACACGTCATTCTCTTCAGCGTCACGTCCCGACACAACTCCTGCTGCAATCTCATGCATCGCGGACACGTAGGTAGCATTCAATATACACTCCGGATCTTGAGTAGGACACGGGGTATGTATGGCTCGGTCGTCTGGCTCGTCCAGAATCTGGACCTAGGTGCCGATATTCTCGGATGTCACCCCATTTGAAGACTCGGTGCGCGCTGCATCGTCTGTAGCGTGAGTCGAGTACTGCCTCTGAGCTTGTTCGAACACTCGGTCGCCACTCTCTGACACTGGTTTCGTGTGCTCCGACTCCTCGGTCGGTATCCACTCGACCGCTACACCGTCCGATGCATCTGCAACGGCTCTGAATGCAAGCGAGTCGTCGCGTCGGCCACATTCCCTGCCGGTCGGGTCTGTGGCTTGTGTCATATCCTCGGCGCAATAGACTTGGGATTCGTCGACTGGGCCCGGGTCCTCGGCATCTCTAGTGAGAATATTCCGAGGTGTCGGATACGCTCTGCGCTCGACCGCAGGCGGCTGTTCGGCTAGCCAGCATTCGTAGAGCTCGCGTTCTCGTTCAAACAGCGTCTCGCCATGGCTCTCCGCGTAGGCAAGGATCTGCCACTCCTTATACTTGTTAGACCGTAAACGTACGTACCCAGGCTCACGCGGAAGTTCGCCTATCGGTACCAATAACACAACCGGTTCATGTTTCGAGCAATTAGCGACCCTCGGTGTCACATTCGTCAGCCGGATCCACGTCGGGTGTCCCCGTCTAAACCTCGTTACCGTCGGGACGAGTCTCTACGTTCGTCGGATCCAAACTTCGTGAGTGTCCCGAGAGGGCCGTTTGCACTTAAGCCGAAACTCTCGCCACTCATGACCGGGGATATACAAGCCCTCGGTCGGTCCGCCAACCACTTGAGTGCCGAAGGGTTCATCATCCGCGGCGCTCAGCGACTTCATTAGTGATACCATCACTTCATCGGGCAGAGTGGCTGTCCCGTGGAACAGGTCCAGCCTGACTCCTGCCGGAATCATGAAGTCCGTTCCAAGGACCACATCGACTCCTGCACTGTGGTTCATGATCCACATTTCAAACTCGTACACTCGCTCCCACCCATGGTGATCTACACGAGCGCTCGTCGACGAGTCTCTGGCACTCCGGGGTTAATGCCCCGCACTTCCAAGCTTCGGCCGTGGTCTGGGACCTCACGCAACCGCAACCTCTTGCAGTAGTTCGCCGAGATTACGCTGACGTTGGCTCCAGTATCCAACAGAATCCTCGTTCTCACGTCGTTCACCGCGCCCTTGACCAAAGCTCTCATTCTCTTCCTCTTGTCGTACCGTTGGGACGACCACCACCCCAACCTCTCGCCCGGGAGCAACTTCGTCCTCGGGACGAGGCTTCGGGGCGATTGTTCAACTCGGGACATACTAGCGATCGGACCCTCGGTCTTGCGGCCACTAGGTTCGCCAGTGCTCCATTCCTTCATTTCACACTCACTGAGGTTTACACCTCTCTCCTTTTCAATTTCCATCGCTGTCACACTCGTAATCTCTCGGTCTTCGGGCCAATTTACCTCACCCGCGAACGCGAACATATAGTCGGCGTTTATTGCAGGTTCGGTTAACTGTGGCAACCCGATTGGGACCAACCCAGTTTCAGTTGGCGGGCTGCCTAGTTTAAATGATTCCCGAACACTAAGCTTTGCAGCTCAGGTGTGAGATCCTTCTTGTCGACCTTCGATCGCAGGAGGTTGGTGAGCTCGTTGTGGGCGTCACACTTCCCAGCGTTGTGCACTTGCTTGCACAACTTGCATCGTCTGTAGCAGTAATGTACGGAGTGCGACATACTGCCACAGGCTGCACAAGGACCGTACTGGCGCTGTCGGTTGTCTCGTCCGTAGCCTCGGTCTTTGTTGAAGTGACCATTACCGCCCTTGGGGTGTCGGTGGTCGGACCAGGCAAATGTACCCTCCGCAGCGGCGCGGCGTTCACTGTCGTTGGCGGCTGCAACGTGACCGTATTCACCGTCGAGACTGGAATCGCTGTCGGAACTTTTGCTGGAACCTCGGCTACCGTCCCGGCACCGTTCGTCGTCGCTAGATGTCTCGGTGCTGTCATAACCATGATGGCGCGTCTCTGGGCGGTTTGATCGACACCTAGTAGCGTCGTTCACATTCAATGCAGCGACGAGGTCGGTTAGCGCATTCGCTACCGTGACTCTCGGGCGTGAATCGTCGCGACGGCGTTCTCGGTCATGTCGATCACGGCGATAGTTGTCCCGCGAACCCTCTGTACGCCTACCATCATGTCGGCGGCTGTCTTCTTGGTTCTTAGGACGGCGTCCTGACGACTCTCGGGATGTTTTACGCTCCCGACGACGGAGGATGTCGTTGACCATATCTTCAAGGTCATGAATGTCCTTAACTCGGACGTGACACAGACGCTCTTCTAGACCTCGGTCATCACACGTATCCAGAAAGTGTTCCATATGGTCCTTGGCGTCGCGTCCGCCGTTCTCGAACTGCACTCCGGCATTGCGGGCGTTGCCGTTAAGCCTATTGAGGTAATCACACACGTGCTCTTTATCCTCTCGTTTCGCTGAATAATACCGAGCCTTCGCAGACTGAGTAAACCGTGAGCAGTAGCACTTGATGAACGCGTCGCTCAACAACTGCCACGTACGACGAGTCTTGCGTGGGAGTTGTCGGTACCAATGTAGAGCTCCATCTTGGAGACTGAGTTCGAATGCCATACACCACTCGTTCGGTGGCGTGTGCGTTCCCTTCATCTCGTAGATAAAGGTTCGGAGCCATTGCATGGACTTCTCGCTCTTGTTCCGGAGTCCAAAATAAGGCTTGATGTTGCTGAGTGGAAGGTGGGTTGCGAGCTCGAGCCTCGGTGTGGAACTTTTAGTCTCCGCTTTGCTCAGCTCGCGGATCTGGCGCGCCCACTCCTCGGTGAGGTCTCCATCGAGATAATCGAAGTCACCTGAGTCGCTATCACTGTCCGACGAGTCCTCTGGGCTATCGTAGTTCCTGGCGGGACGTCGACCAGTCGCTTGGCGAGTGTTCGGAGTGGGGCGTAAACTTTCTGTCTCCTCGGCTAGCCGCTCAGATCGACTTGCAGATCTCGGTGTCACCATGTGCGAGTCTTGCATGTACGGCGAAGCCTCGGCTGTAGCCGTAAAGACGCCAGCATCGGAACCCTCGTTGACACGCTTCTTGGGAGTTTGGGGAAGTGGGACCTTTGATGGGTCCGCCGCTTCCGGTGCGCATCGGGCTATAGGTTGACGGCCTGCCCCAATCTCGGACACCCCGAAAGACGTCCGCAGCTTCTTCTTCCACTTTCGCAACGCTGTGCCGGTATCTGTCGGCGTCCAGTCTATGAGTGCGGCGTCAGATGGAAACCTCTGAGGCTCGCACCCCATAGCACGGAGGAGTAGCACAGTATCCTGAGCCACCTGTCGAGTGCTCGTTGAGTCAATGGGCACAGCTAGCTCACCCCCGAGGTCCATCCAGACAGCCTGGTGGACTAGCTTCGGGCCGAACAGTTGCAACCAATTGCTCCTAGTCTTCATGAGTTCCAGGCAGCGGCCTAGAACCTTGTTGGCAGCCGGCGTATCACCATTGACTGGTGGCCGGTTGCCTGTCGACCGAGAAGTTGCCTTCCCGGTCATCGCCGACGGTTTCAAACCGTCGGACCCATCATCACTGTCCTCGGTGGCTGGTTCAGGACCAGCTACGTCGTCAAGCTCTTCGGTGAGGTTACGCGCGAGCGACCTCACCCCTCCGCTGCGGCCTACAGATACCACAGCGGCTTCCGAAAGGTCGGGCATTGCTGCCTTCTCTTCTAGGTACTCTTCATCATCATCTTCCTTGGCGTTGGAGTAGCCAACCGACTCGTCGAAACTTCCTGAACGTTCGGCAATCGTCACCAAACGAGATGTCGGTGGTGTCGACAATGAACTTCCAGGGTGCACCGTAGGCTCGGTGCGTGTTCCACTTGACTTCATCGGTGTTGCTGGTACCGCTGACTTGCCTCCTTTCGCCATTTTCTCTCTTCTTCTCTCTCTCAAATGCTCGTTAGGGTAGAACCTAACACAGCCACAACACACAGAAGGTCACGCCAATCCCGGGTCGCGGCACCGGTTGTCGTGTAGGACACGATAGAATTCTCACTTGTCGGGTGAGTTCCCACCAACAACACACGCTTCTCCGTTAAGGTCAGCGATTTGTTGGATCAAACCTGAAGACCAGGAACGATTCCTTACACCGGGTCGGTTGTAAGCGCTTCTGTATACCGAGGTTGTTTTAGGTAACCCTTACCTACACCACTAGCCACGAGCTTAGACTAGGGTGTTATATTGCGCTTTCGCGCGTAACCCTGCAGTCCCTCAGCGGAAAGGATACCGGCGTGTTAGGCCTTATACAGAGGTGTCGAGGTATAACCTCGACGGGGAGCAAAATATACACTAGGACCTTAGTAGACCCTAAGTATACACGTAACGACACCTCACTGTCGCCTCCGACCTCTCGGCCACACCAACTCTTGGCCTGACCAGGATAGCCTCTCGGTTCAATGTACCTTGAGTCTACCAACAGGCATCCCACACAACTGAGCGTGTCCTGGCACTTAAATAAGCTAGCTACACTTACCTAAGTCGGACTTGACTCTTGTTAGCTGGGGGGAAGACTGCGTTTTATAAACTGCTTAATGTGAGGCTCAGAGAGCCTCTGTATGTCATCCTATGTTTTGCCCTATGCCTATATACAAATATCAAGTGTAAACAAATCTCTGTAGGAGCCTCCGAGGTTTCAGAATAAGTACGACCGAGGGGTCGACAACTCACTCCTTAAGTACGGATTTGGGACAGTACAGATGTGAGACAATGTATCTGAGATGGGTACAGAGCCCTATCTCGGCCTAGTCCAGGAAGCCTCGGCCAGGTTATATTAGGCTAGCCGAGGCTCCCGGATGTCACTATTCCTTCTCTGTCACTCCGGCGCGGGATGTGTAATCCTCCAATGGGGTGAACCCTCGCTTTTCACCGAAAGGTTCTGTGGCGGTTGCCTTAGCGAATGGGTGGCTACCTCACGGTTAGAACCCAACACCACACACACAAGGTTCTTAAGTCGCGCCAAGGACTGCGTGTCAACTTAGTCCATGCTCTTGTCAACTCAATGAGTCCTGCAGCGTCTCCTTGACCAAAATTGTGACAGGGTCACACGAGCACCTTGCTTGAGGAAGCGCTACCAGGAGTATACAAACTCCTAGTGAACGACAGTTCACAAGTCCTGGTCTTAGGGGACTTAATAGGTAGGTTTAAGACTGATTTATATTTATAGTTAATTAGGTCATTTGGCCTGTAATACAAATAACTAATTAACTATAGTTTGTTCTATATATGCATATAAAAGTAGGTTAAATACTGTTGGTTGGCTCTTACCCACCCGACCTACGTGGCAGTGGTGTGGTCCACACCACCCACGACTGAGTATTCACAAAATAAATACTCCCAGAAGTATATATACTTCTAGAGGCGGTACCCTATCTGGGGTACCCCTCATGTAACCCCGCTACAAAAATCCTTTTCGAGGACCTTAATTACCTCGCACAGATCCACCATCCATCGACGATACCACATCTGGTAAAGGTGACAAGAAAAAAATCGGTAGAACTTGGTTTAGCAAGTTCTGGAAATCACCTCTTGCCCTTTTCCAGTGCATGGCGTCTTGTGGTGTTGCAGAACGCACAAATCCGTCAGATGTGGGTAAATAGAACGCAACCACAACAATCGCCGAGTTGGGTCGGCGTTTGTTGGCCTGCGCTGGGTTGTCCCCTAGCGGTTCGGCCCTTCCGGGACAGCTGGTGTCTCGCTTCCGCCGAGTACCAACCGATCAAGCCAGCCAATAATACGTTATCCCGTGCCCTCCACCAAAGGATGGACGACGGCGCGTTAGCGCTTTTACGGGTCGCCGAGGCAAAGGCTACTCGGCTGAAAGAGTAACGGTACCCGGGCTGTACGGTATACCGACCCGCCGAGCTCGGCGGGGTTTGTTCTTCGCGCTTGGCGAGACACGCCCTTCCCCTGGCCAACCTAATCTCTTGGCGCTACCAGTCAGAACTCTACAAGCTATGCCTCTCGAGTTCTGACGGCAGACATAATCCGGCCCGTGCAGGGACTTACCGGAAGAGTGTACACGTGTTCTGGACTAGAAAATTCTGCTCTGTTCAATACTAGGGGATTAAGCCCCTTTTCTGATTCCTAGTTGGTTCCTATACACATATCTAGTGAAATAGAGTCGTTATAGATCTTGCCGACCTTTCAGCCCAGTCGAAGCGACTGTTCCTGGCTCTCCCGATGGTCGTTAGTCCCTGCGCTTGGTCGCATCTTCTTCCGGTAGCTCTGAAGGTCCCATAACCGAGTCCTCGGACTCGGCTTTCCCCTTTAAGAGGTCTTCAGCCGAGTCCGTAACGTAGACCACCGCTCCTAAGCTGCTTTTAAAGCCGAGCTCTGGTGCGTCGCAATCTTGTACCGTAGGCCACGGCTCCTTAGACTCAGCCAAGGGCTAAACTTGATGTTCGCTACATCACAGTCTCACCTCATTCTGAGGGCCTTTTGCTCATCATCCTTGGGATGGAGGCTCTTCAGGGTTGCTACGCAGGAAGCCAGCCATGAGCACCGTTGCTACTGGCTGCATCTTTTCTAGCAGTTTAGGCTGGTACTGATGGTCCAACTGATTGACGTGCGTAAGTAGCTTATCCTTCCACTTAGTGTAGGACTTGCCACTAAGCCTTTCTAGACCGCTGCCAGACTTAGCATCAGCGATCATCTAACTTGAAATGTTGCGTGCACTAGGTAGTGTAGGTAGTTGTGTGTTGGCCGTCAGTTTCGGAAGTGAGATGGTCACATGCCATCTCTCCGTCGCATCCCTCGGCTTTCCTTTGATGGGCACGCTGGCCTCTTTCACTTTGAGTGGTGGTGAATGTAACGGGGTTACATGAGGGGTACCCCAGATAGGGTACCGCCTCTAGAAGTAGATATACTTCTGGGAGTTTTCATTTTGTGAATACTCAGTCGTGGGTGATGTGGACCACACCACTGCCACGTAGGTCGGGTGGCTGAGGGCCAACCAACAGTATTTAACCTACTTTTATATGCATATATAGAACAAACTATAGTTAATTAGTTATTTGTATTACAGGCCAAATGACCTAATTAACTATAAATATAAATCAGTCTTAAACCTACTCCAAACTTGTTACTATAATTTCCTCAACATAAATACTCTCACTTCAGAATTAACAACACTCCAGTAATAGCTGTGAGGAAGTTCAGAATCACCTTACGAAAATTAGTCTGAGTGATACTAAATACGGTTGTCAATGTATTAAGTCCCCTAAGACCAGGACTTGTGAACTGTCGTTCACTAGGAGTTTGTATACTCCTGATAGCGCTTCCCCAAGCAAGGTGCTCGTGTAACCCCGTCAAAGTGAACGACCACGGCATTTACAGCCAATCGAAACATCTTCCTATTACGTATTAGCCTATCACCTTCACTTCAGTTTGCGCCTTACAAATTCACAGATAATGCGGTGCAACAGCAGCGATGACGTGGTACTGACAGGGAGGACAGTCAGAGGCTTGCACGGGAAGTCCATGACTACGCAGAAACTCTGGTCTACTGGCGCTTCATATCGACAGACAAGCACGTTGGTTCTAGTCGGGTTCGTCAAGTGGTAATTTGGAACGATATTCAGAAAACGCCTCGACATGATTTCACAGTGATACAACACAGCACTTCGATCTAGCAGAACTACAGCTGTCGACAGTGTACCGTGACCACACAGTGTCAGTTCAACCACCGGTGAAAACCATTTGATATCATACTCAACCACGTTGCCATCGGTACGTCTCACACGTGGTGCTGCGAACGCCGTGCCACCGAGATTTTTCTCTCAAACTACTTGCTGCATCCATTCTGATGCACATTAGCGATGAAATGTCGATGGTTGTAGCAAAACCACTGCCTCTAGATTGCCTTGAAACGGTTCGTGTGTGACTGCATCCACCTCAACAAACGGTACTGTACATGATCCGAGTTTTTTATCATCCTAGCGTTTGCCGCATTACGATAATGATTATCCTATCGTGCAGTATCGGATCAGAACCTTCAACATCAGAGGCAGCCACTTGAGGAGGATAGGGAGTTCCATTGAGACCGAGTCCATTACAGGTTTGCACGTTAAAACTTACCCTACTCTTGCTGTTAAGTCATTCTAAGACCTCGGACTTGTGAACGGCCATTCACAAGGAATTCGGACTACAAACAGCACTCTTTCCCAAAGCAAGGTGTTCGTGTGGCCCCGCCACTACACGGAACTGCATCTACGTGTGCCGCGTGAAGAAGGTACTAATACACAATCATTGGAACGAGATCAACAAACTTCATAAACTTCGACGGGCACCACCACCTACATCGCCACGTAATCCGGTAGCGACTGCATAGGAATCGTGGCTGGAGGCCATGCTTGTATAGTTCAGCATAAGGGGAGAATTATTTGAGCAGAGCAAAATTTAGTTGAGATAATCTTACTCCACAATCTACTGTCTTCAGCTCAAACGCTACAACTTGCAGAGTAGAGCAATGACAGACGTGTACCAGGATTTGGAATGCGTAGCTCCACCCAAGAAGTCACTGCCTCGAACCATTCTGACGTCCTTGACGTTCTGGATCATCATGGGTGCCATCCTCGGCATCATCCTCGGGGCTTTCGCGCCGACGTTTTCCGTCAAAGCTGCACCGATGGCTCAAGTCTTTTTACGGCCGATCCAATTCATCGTATTCCCGCTCGTGTTTTCGTCGTTGGTTGTTGGGATCGCAAATCAAAATGACATGAAGCAGCTCGGGCGGGTGGCAATCAAGTCGATCATTTACTTTGAAATCGTGACGGTACGCTGTGTGGCTGTCTCGAAACTACTAGCTTTGACTGACGCACTGTTCGCAGACTATCGCTATGATCATTGGTCTTCTCGCTGCCAACATCGTTAAACCAGGCAGCGTCGGTCTTGTCGAAGGTGAAGCCTACACATCATCCACCTCGACCTTGACATTCGCCACCTTTATCCAGCATCTAACGCCCAAGACATGGGGCGAGATGATGGGCGGTTCCGGCTCGTCCGAGTTGTTGCAGGTTCTCGTCGCCTCGGTCCTCGTCGGTGTGTCAACGGCCTACATCCGTGACGAGTCCAAACGCCTTATCGTTGAATTCGCGCGCGCTGTGCTTGAAATGATGTTCAAGTTCGTGAACATCGTCATTTGGACGGCTCCCGTCGGTGTGTGTTTTGCAGTTGCCAATTCGATCGGCAAGAATGGTGTATCATCCCTCTCCAGCTTGGGGGCGCTCGTGGCCACAACGTACGGGGCGTTGGTGGTGATCTTCGTCGTCATCTTCGTACCAATCTTTGTCTACTTCAAAATCAATATCCACGAGTTCTTTGTCGCGATGCGAGAGCCATTGGCAATTGGCTTCACTACGGCCTCGTCCGAAGCTGCTTTACCTAAGGTGTTCGAGTGCCTCGAAGAGTACGGTGTGTCACCGCACGTGTTAGCTTTTGTAGTACCTTTCGGCTACTCGTTCAATCTGGATGCAGGGGCGATGAATCTGGCGCTATGCTCCTTGTTTTGTGCACAAGCTGCAGGCATCCACAAGACGGTCGGAGAACAAATTGTCATGGCACTCATGATGATGGTCTCATCCAAAGGCATTGCTGGTGTACGTTCGGCCAACATTGTTGTCTTAGCCTCAACGATCACGCAGTTTGACATCCCGTCGTGGCCGGTAGCGTTGATTTTGGGGGTCGATTGGCTTTCCGACATGGCGCGCACGTTTACCAACATTACCGGGAACTGCTTAGCCGCCACGGTAATGGCGAAGCTGGAGAATGAATTCCGTACCGATGAGTGGAAGCACAAGCGCCACGTGCAAGAAGAAACACTCGACCACCTCCACAAAGAGAGCGCCTCACTTGGGTCGACTAGTTAGTACATGCATGTGTAGAATCAACTCGCATCAGCAGCTAGAGTCCTCTACGTGAGGAAGCCTAAAACGTGTTGGTTACAGAACAAACTTGACGTGTTGACAATTACTTCAAGTACCATAATTCACTGACCTAGACGCGGCGGGCTTCTATCACGCGCCGATAGGTTGACAAGACAGCAGCACTCTGAAAACTATCCACATGACAGTCTTCACATGATGAAGGTCAATTTGTGTTACCACTTTAACCACTGCCGTCGACTGTGTACCGTGATCATTCAGGGACCGGTGAAAATCATACTCAATCACGTTGCATCGGTATTTCTCTCGTGCTCTCGGGTAACTTGCTGCTACGACCTCCACCCACAATCCACAATTTCATCAATTGATGAACGAATCGGCCGATCGATCTGCAATGACAAGTTATGCTTATTATTGTTCAGTCGTGCACGAGTGTATTTATTGAATCCCTGCAGCGATCATGGGAAGCGCCGCATCTACCAGTAGTAGTGGTTATGGCGACAAACAACGAGCCTTGCTGGTGTGTCATTCTTCCCAGGAAGTTTTGTTGAGGGGTCTTCTTCTCACAGTTGGAGGTGACAATGTGAACGACGTAGTGATAATCACGGATATATACCCTCAAGATCGCCAATGTCGAGCAGACTTGATCTCTCGAACGCAAGTTGCTTTTGTAGCAATTGATCCAATGCTACAACGCGCCTCTGAATTGATCGAAACGTTGTCGTATTTGAAGGATCAGCGAAAGACTGTCATCGCAGGGCCTTTGACATTTTTTTCGCGACCATCAGGTGCTATCGGAGCCGTGTGCCTCGCACTCAGTCAATGGGATCCACTCTTGTTTGCGGAATCCAAGGGGTTTGCATTTTGGGCGGAGAAGTATGAGCTGTTGACTTTATCAGATGTGGAGCTTAAAGCCGATGAAAACAACGAGTTCGAGGATATCAACGGTGAAACACTTCGCGTTACTGAGATGCCATCAACTCCACAAATATTCTTCGTCTACTGCACAGATGAGAACGGAGATGCTGATCGCGTGGTCGATAAATTTGCACACTGCAAGTCTGTCCCTGGAGGGGTATCGTTGTCGGGGGATGTTACTCGTTGTCAGCACAATTTAGCCAGTGATCTTGCCACACTCAGAGCTGCAAGTGTCGTTACTTTCGTCATCACGGAAGCTTGCACCGTTCGAGATAATGGAGCGACAAACTTTCGTCGGTTATTTGAACGCGCGTTGGCTTGGGGTAAACCATTTCTCCCCATCAAGGAGCAGCGAGCATTACTTCGTGGTTGGCTCGCAGTAGCTATGGCGGGACGTCTTTGGTATCAAGTCGACGCGACAAATCTTGACTTGGTCGACACGAAATATGCAGATATCCCAGATTGTCCGTGCAAAGTGAAGGATTCGTGTCTGGCAACGGACTTTGTGTTGTGTGCCAATGGCCTTCTCACTGCACCACATCGAACGTTAGAGCGCTCACAAATCACATCTCGCGAGGAAGCAACGATGCGTATCGCCAAAGAACAAGCTCAAGTCCTTGGTCTAACTTGTAGTACCGTGGAATCACTGTGTGCTCGTGTTAAAGAGCTAGTTGATTCTTCTTCTAATGTCGTTGATTGCGATGGCAAAAGCCTCGTAGAGCTCCATGATGTAATGGGTGTCGCTACAACACGAGAAGCTGTCGAGATGGAAGCCACAGCCCGACTGGATCAACCAAAACCAGAGAATTTACTGCCTTTGGAGGAAACTGAGGAGAGCAAGTCGCTTCAACCGCTCTCGAGAATCCACTACGAAGTTACTCGAATGGGTTTTGTGCCACCGCCAGCGGTTCTGGATAATGACGGACTGCCGATTGTCGGGCTTCAGTTGGATGCAATGTTCTCGTACCAATGGGGATCACAGCACACTGTCTTGGACATCCATCAGCAAGGACAGGTACACAACTTGCGAGCGTGGTTCGATGTCTATGGCCACATGCAAGGTAACGTGAATTCAGCTATGGCTGCAGCCGTAGAAAGTGTAGCTTGCATGGTCGTGTTCCTCACAAAGGCATATCTTGGGTCTGTGAATTGCCATCTCGAGTTTGAATACGCAGCGCGCTGCCGCAAGCCCATGATATTTGCCTTTCTTGAAGACCCGGAGACACTTGAACTACCTGCTTGGGTTTTCGATGTAGCAGGAACAACTCAGTTTAATGTCTATCCGAGCTTAATTCGGGAGATATCTGCAGAACCGAGCCGCGTACTGGCCCTTGACATGCGATCCGAACGCGTACGAGGTGTGCCCATGACAGATATCCTTTTTGGAGCAGTTAGACGTTTGGCTGCTTGGCGCTCAAACTCGCCACTTTCGATTGTGTATGACGGAAGCCTTCTTTTGTATATCACGACCAGTGTTCTCCACCACGCTCTTCTTGCTTCAGCACCGAGAAATCCTAGCGAAGAAAATGGAGAACACCCAAAGCCAACACTTTGCACGCGCTGTGGTACGGCATTTTTCAAGACATTTCAACAAGCCTTGAGGGCTGTCGCCGTCATACTGCGTATTACGTTGGTGGCTCACTCATCACTGGAAGGTGGGTTTGCTGCCAGGAAACTGACGCTAAAGGTCCTGGATGTCATCCAGGACGACACATGACAGCCGAGCGCTCGTGGACGATGGATCCCTCCTATGGGACGTACACATACGAACCCAATCCACAATAAGTTCAATCTACACGTTGCTTAATCTCGAAACGAGTACCATCCTGTTCGCGTGATTAGTTGGATAGCAGAGGTGCTAGTCGGTCTAGGAAAGCCAACTCGTCGTCAACGCTTCCATTCGGATTGACCTTCTCCCATACATGCAAGACGCGAAGTGCTCGTGCGATGTTTTTCCTATCGCCAAGTTTTGTCTCCACGGTCTTGCCATCGAGCCGACGACACCGGCTTGGATTGTGGGTTTGTGCGTCATTATTGCTCTTGCCATACACATTTGCCATATCCAGATATGTCTTCAGCATCCCTTCTTGCACTTCTACACCCATTCTATCTGCACTCTTGTTGTCAAAGCTACGTGCAGATGTCAAGATTGTCAACGCCGGCGCGACAACGGAATAATACTGTGTCATCCACATAAATCGCTTTACACGGTGCTTCACATTTGCTCGGTTAACGTCAGCACACCCAATCAACTCAAGCTGAACCTCGGGGTACGTCGCGATAGCTTCGATGATCAATGCCACACGCTTTCCTGCTGGCTTTGGCCACTTCACGTGCACCTTTAACATTTCTACGATTTCAGTAGATTCTAGTGTAGCCATGATAGAATCTCGGTGGTCAAGGAATTCCAGTGAGCTCTCCACTATTTCCTGCTCAGTGACAGCACAAAATTCGTCTTGCGTTGGTGGGCTCAAACTCAAGTGATCGTCAGGAATAATCACAGGCAGTTGTGGAAGAAAGAGTGGCGTGAAGATGGCTGCAGTCGACTCCACGTTTGAGATCTCGCACTTCGCTAATGCCAGGCGACTGTGCTGGAGGAATTTCAAGTAGTGATATGCGCGCTTCCGGACAACCTCCGTCCACTCGCGTGGTGGATACCTGAAACCATTGTCCTCCTTGTAGGGGATATCTGAAACCATGGTCTTACACCTCGTCAACGAGTCTTCTCCTTCGCCCATCTCACCCGCCCTGTCGTTAAACACCATCTCCAGCAGGTCGAACTTCCTTAGGAGATCAAACGCACGCGCTGGATCCTTCCCTGACAGCATCTTGCGCACTTCAATTCCAATTCGTTCGCGACTGACTTTACTTCTCATCGCCCCCACAATTTCTCTCTGCTCCAGCACAGCTCTCTCCAACGCCGGATCTAACATGAATCCAAACTCGCACGCGAATCTCACTGCTCTTAATACCCTCAACGGATCGTCCAGAAAAGTCTGTTCTGGTTCTCTCGGAGTGCGAATGACACCCGCCTTCAAGTCTTCGATCCCACGTCCCGTAAAATCCTCCACTTGCCGCGTATGTAGGTTGTAAAACAACGCGTTGATGGTTAAATCTCGCCGACTCGAGTCATCTTCCGGAGCTGCGAACTTTACATGAGGCACCCGACTGTTCTGCGTGTACTCCTCAACTCGTAGATGCACCAAATCTACAGTAGATCCTTCAATCGTCACAGTTGCCACCTCCAGATGCTTGGATTTGTCCGAGTTCGCTTTGACAATGCCCACTGAACTCGTCGGTAGCTTCCGGTCTCGCTGGAATTTCGTGATGAAGCGGGCGAACTTGGTACCTTTCAAGTTGTCCAACGCAATGTCAATGTCCTCGCTCTCAGCTCCGCGCAACTTGTCCCGCACCCATCCACCAGCCACGCGCAGTGTTGTCTCGGGGGTGTAAAGCTTCTGGATGTACTCGAGGAAGGAGAAGAGCGAATCTTCTGCTGGTGTCAACGATATCGACAGGTTTGAGGAAATATTGGAGCTTGTAGTGGTAGGTTCATTGCCGTTCTTGCACGATGAGATAGAGGAGATATTGGCAATGCTGCTACCAATAAGGTTGTGACTGAAGTGGCGTGGGAGACGCACATGATGCGTGAGAAGTGACCGCATGACGGATAGTGGAATTGCTTGATGCGTGTGGTGCACGTGACGCGAACCTAGGGCGAACTTAGTGAAATGGGTAATACTTTAGTAGTCGAAAGTATTAGAACACCATAAATGAGTATCTTAATTGTGTGCGTCACATGATTTGGGTTCTAGTTGATCTCGCTGTGCGGTCGAAGGAGCTGTTGGCATTTACGGGACTGTCGCTGACAATTTGGGCATTTTGGTGCCCTCCGGGATGTCGTTTTCGTGGTCGAATGGAAATTTTGTTTCCCATGACTTTGTCCGTTTTCGCTTGCTCGAGTTTTATAGCGAGGCGCTAACTATCCTACGATTGGCTTCGGAACCAATTGCGCCGGGTTTCTATGCCTATTATACCATTACGCTCTCGATTGGGGTGCAGAGCCTCGTAAACCTCAAAGCTCAAGCTCCCCAAGAGCTTGCCACATTGTTGAGTGGCTCGTCCGCGTCCGAAGTTTCGCGTGGTTTCCTGCCTGCCATATGGACAAAAAAACCAACTCAGAAACTCAGAAACCCATTTCGCGTGGAGCACCGAAAGACTGAGAAGCTTGATCGGACCTGGTGCTTGATGCTGTCGGTTCAGCCCACACCTACCACAAGTCAGGTGCTATCCTACTTTGGCCACGCAGATGAATCCGAGAGAGGATGTTCGCCATTGACAATACCAGCAATAACGCTATGGCTGGATTCTATTCGGTTGGATATTGGGCAAGAGCCGACGCTTTACGTTGTACAACCGCAATTGACAAACTGTCCGCAATCGCATAAGAATGGTAGAAGTGAACAACAAACAGGACGCCAAAACTAACTGTGAATTCGCTAGTTTTGCACGCTTTGAAGCCAGCACCATTGCCATCCACACAGCAACCCCCAGAGCTAAATGCCTTCAATGAACTGCGTCTTGCATGTTCATTTCTCCAGCTCGAAGTGCTCAATCTGTTTGAAATGGGCCTTCCATCGCCATCTGCCCTGCCAGAAGATCACCGTTTATTGGTACTCACGGCCATCAAGTCGGACCAAATCGCTCTGACTTGCTTTACTTTCAATGGCTACATGCAACATCATTCACAGGTTCATCAATTCTAACAGGTGCCAAGTACGAGTCTTACTATATCCAAGTACCCATTTATTTATATTAAATTTCACAAATGCTGCTTGGCCACATCCACACGAAAGTCGTGGACAGAGCCGCGACGAGCCCATCAAAATGGTTGATCTCGCGGACGCAGGCAGGCCGGCACCAGCTGTACAGTAGAGGTGCCGTCGTCTTGTCCAGCGCAATGGTGCAGGGATCGACATAGAGACTTTGGGACTGAAGCCCGGCATGCCGCTGTGTCGGACCATGCGGGTGCTGTTCCTAGGCTTGGTTCTCGCAATAAGCGGCTCCGTCTCGTCGACATCTCTCACAGATCGTCGAGGACTGCAGTTCGTATCACAAGACGCTTTTTGCGCCTACCACTGCAGTACGTCGCATGTGGCACAGGCTTATCGGCATTTGAGTGAGACTTCCGAGTGTCTAGAACACAACTGCGGTCGATTTTTAGCGGAAAAGGAGGAAATAGAGTACGACGGAGACTGCGACCAGCTTTTGGCTTTTTAGACAGCAATACCACCAGCCAGTCTGCGGTGGTGGGCGACGTTCATGCAGCGAGTGAAGATGGCAAGAACGTAACGATTATTAGCGTCGTGTCGTGTTCCAGTGTCACGGATGTGACGTTGAGTATTGGAGACCCTGAGACGGATGCGTTTGCGGACTTTTACCAGGCGTTTAGCACTGCATACGACGCCATGTTGTCCGGTGGGAATGCGACGTATGATGCGTGTCAATTGCAATTCTTGCAGAAGGAGTTACTGGCGAATTATTCGACGGAATTGGACGACGAAGTGGACGAAATGGAGGTTAAGCCGTCGTTGATCAAGTTGAATTCAACCAGTGACGAACTCAAGTGTTTGGCGCAGATTAAAACCATTTGGCCTGCAACGAGTGAGAGCCACACTCCGTTCTTGACGCGGAGTGACCAGGACGAAGCAACGTCGACAGTGATGCTGGTTCACGTGAGTGCGTCGGTCGGTGATGAGATCCTTGCATTGGAATGTGTCGAGAGTGTGACCGTCTTACCGGCAATTCTCAAACTCATGCCATTCGCCAAGAGTTCGTATGCACTATCGAGAAGTTCTAGTAAGAAAAAGGAAGGACCTGCACTGGAAATACGACTGGCCAAGGTGGTCAATACGGCACAGATTCAGTCAAAACTCTCTGCTCGTGTCACGAACGCCACTGGAATCAAAAACTTAATTACGATGCAAAGTTCGACGGCTGAGACTGGAGGAGTTTTGCTCCAGACAGCAGTGGATGACTATGATACGTGGACGCAAGCTCTAGCTATTGTGTTGGACGATGAGGCAGTCGAGTGGGTGGATCTGCAACAGGTTGTCAAGACGGGCTCGCTGCAGTCGTTGAAGACTCCTGCTCTCGAGCAACGCCTGCTTCGTCAACGATTTATTGAGGAACCAGAGTTTGTAGAGGTGGAGGCGGAGCATACCAGTCGACGCCTTGATGACTACATTCAGGATCTTGTTGGCGTTAACATTATGCAGGAGCACAACATTACGGGCAGCTCCATTGTTGTAGGTATCACAGACACGGGACTCTACATTGACCACGACCAGTTCGATCAAGAATCGCGGAATATGTACGACGACGAGGACTTGACGGCGCGCAAGGTGATTTACTATCAAACATTCGCTAACGACGTCGATGAGGCCGAAGGTGTTACGTGCGGACACGGAACCCATGTGTCCGGTATTCTTGCGGGCAGTTCGTACAGCAGGAAAAACAGCGACCTCGGCATTGCGTCCAGTGCACGTATCGCCTTCATGGATATTGGAAAGCAAGAGTCGAGGTGTGCAGGAACTAGTGGATGTGATGTGTCGCTCGAGACACCTGGTGAGGTGACAAACCTCATGAAGGCTCAGGTAGCAACGGGCGCCAAGATTTTTTCATTCTCGTGGGGAACAGGAGCCAACGACTACAACACGCAGACTCAGCAGGTGGATGAATACATCTACGATAACCCACAGATTCTTATCGTGGTGGCAGCAGGCAATAGCGGTGAAAGTGGCGACTATACGATCAGTAGCCCTTCGGGCGCCAAGAACGTGATCTCAGTTGGTGCTAGTCTGAATGCAGCGGCGTCGTTCTCTTCGACTCCCTGCCAGTCAGTGCTTAATGAAAACACAGTGGCGTCGTTCTCATCCATTGGGCCTACGCTTGATGGGCGACAGAAACCCGATCTGGTTGCACCCGGTATGTCAATTACTTCGTCTCAGTCCGAAAAACCTGGTTCGACGACAAAGTCTTCTGCTGTATGCTCGTTACAAGGTACATCTCAGGCTACGCCTGTGGTTGCTGGCATGGCTGTGTTGATTTACGAGTGGCTGCGTGACGGATGGTGGAAGAACGGCGTGGCGGATCCCACGTACGGCATGGACACGATTCCGGCATCGTTGATCAAGGCATTGCTTCTACACAGTGGTGAGGCTATGTCTCGTCGCCTCATTGAGCCCAGCACTGGTGTGACGTCTTGTGTTGCGCTTGAAGCTTCTGCAAAGACTCTTACGTCATATCCGGATTTCAACCAAGGCTATGGCAAACCAACGATGCTCAACCTCGTGTCTTTTATGGGCGACAACAGTGCATCTTCGTCATCGACAAGCAGCAATACCATTTACTTTTTCCCCAACTCTTCTTCTGGCTCCGAACCAAGCGTGACTGAAGGCAGCGAAGTGACATTCCACTTCATGCTAACAGCAAGTGTGAACCTTCGTGTCACGATCGTGTGGACAGACCCTCCCGGGTCTGTTGGAAGCAAGTCGACACTGCAGAACGATCTGGATTTGTCACTGAAGGTGGCCAATACATCGGCTGTATTTTATCCTCTTTCAGGAAATGGAACGCGCGACTCAGTGAATAACGTCGAGATGGTCGAAGTTTCGTACGACGACGTGCTTGATGCCGTCACTGAGGCAGGTATGATAGTTGAGGACGGATACATTTACGTACAAGCCGTCGTGAGTGGCCACAGTGTGAAGGCTGGTGAGAACGCGACAACCACAGGGCAAAAGTTCTCCATTGTGGCGTCCTCCACACCGTCTTCCACCTCAATGACCTCGGCAGGTGACGGAGACTCGGAATTTTGGCAGCCATGGATGACGATCGGTGCAATTGTTGTGTGTACCCTTGCTCTGCTATTCGTCATCGCTTTGGTGTGGCGCATGCGCGTAACTATGAAGGCAGACAATCTTAAGGCTGACCATACTCCATCGGCTTCTACGGCTTTCACAGGCGCGGCTGGAAGGAGGAAACTCAGTCGTCGGGAGCGCAACAAGAGAGCGAACGAAGAGCGCACGAGTGTTCCACACATTCACCCAAACTACCGCAACGTCGATGCAGGTGGTAGTCTTCGTCCTGCTCTAGAAGAACCGATGGGTAGTCGACGTGCTGGTGCCTTCGACCCATCGGCTGCTGCTATCCGTGAACCAAGTCGACGTGCATTTGATCCTTCAGCTGCTGCTGTGCGTGAACCAAGTCGACGTGCAGGTGCTCCACTTGAGCCACCGCTACCCACTTCTGCACGCAAAACTAGTCGTCGAGCTGCTGCCGCCTTGACTGACCCTCAGCACAAACCATCCCGTCGAAATCGAGAGCGTAGTGACCGTAGCGATGGCAGTGACCGTGGTCAAGAGCGAAAACGCAGCGATGGTAGTGACCGTGGCCAACACCGCAGGCGCAGCGACGATAGCGACCGGGAGCACAAACGTAGCGAACGGCGTCGGGAACGAGAGCGTAGTGATCGCAGTGATCGTCCTGAAGGTGATCGGGGACGCGAACGCAGCGCCAGGAAGAACGAAGCTGTCAAAGCACATTCGTCAAGACGCAACAAACCCCCTATCATTCTGTACGAGTGAAGACTGTCATGTGGATAGTTGTCAGAGTGTTGCTGTCTTGTCAACCTATCGGCGCGTGATAGAAGCCCGCCGCGTCTAGCTCAGTGAATTATGGTACTTGAAGTAATTGTCAACACGTCAAGTTTGTTCTGTAACCAACACGTTTTAGACTTTCTCACGTAGAAGACTCTAGCTGCTGATGCGAGTGATCCCACACATGCATGTACTAAGTAGTCGACCCAAGTGAGGCGCTCTCTTTATCGAGGTGGTCGAGTGTTTCTTCTTGCACGTGGCGCTTGTGCTTCCACTCATCCGTGCGGAATTCATTCTCCAGCTTGGCCATTACCGTGGCGGCTAAACAGTTCCCGGTAATGTTGATAAACGTGCGCGCCATGTCGGAAAGCCAATCGACTCCCAAAATCAACGCTACCGGCCACGACGGGATGTCAAACTGCGTGATCGTTGAGGCTAAGACAACAATGTTGGCCGAACGTACACCAGCAATGCCTTTGGATGAGACCATCATCATGAGTGCCATGACAACTTGTTCCCCAACGGTCTTGTGGATGCCTGCAGCTTGTGCACAAAACAAGGAGCAGAGCGCCAGATTCATCGCCCCTGCATCCAGATTGAACGAGTAGCCGAAAGGCACTACAAAAGCCAACACGTGGGGTGACACACCGTATTCTTCAAGGCACTCGAACACCTTAGGTAAAGCAGCTTCGGACGAGGCCGTAGTGAATCCAATTGCCAATGGCTCTCGCATCGCGACAAAGAACTCGGGGATATTGATTTTGAAGTAGACGAAGATTGGTACGAAGATGACGACGAAGATCACCACCAACGCCCCGTACGTTGTGGCCACGAGCGCCCCCAAGCTGGAGAGGGATGATACACCATTCTTGCCGATCGAATTGGCAACTGCAAAACATACACCGACGGGAGCTGTCCAGATGACGATGTCCACGAACTTGAACATCATTTCAAGCACAGCGCGCGCAAACTCAACGATAAGGCGTTTGGACTCGTCATGGATGTAGGCCGTTGACACACCGACGAGGACCGAGGCGACGAGAACCTGCAACAACTCGGACGAGCCGGAACCGCCCATCATCTCGCCCCATGTCTTGGGCGTTAGATGCTGAATAAAGGTGGCGAACGTCAAGGTCGAGGTGGATGATGTGTAGGCTTCACCTTCGACAAGACCGACGCTGCCTGGTTTAACGATGTTGGCAGCGAGAAGACCAATGATCATAGCGATAGTCTGCGAACAGTGCGTCAGTCAAAGCTAGTAGTTTCGAGACAGCCACATAGCGTACCGTCACGATTTCAAAGTAAATGATCGACTTGATTGCCAACCGCCCGAGCTGCTTCATGTCATTTTGACTTGCGATCCCAACAACCAACGACGAAAACACGAGCGGGAAGACGATGAATTGGATCGGCCGTAAAAAGAGTTGAGCCATCGGTGCAGCTTTGACGGAAAACGTAGGCGCGAAAGCCCCGAGGATGATGCCGAGGATGGCACCCACGACGATCCAGAACGTCAAGGACGTCAGAATGGTTCGAGGCAGTGACTTCTTGGGTGGAGCTACTGGATCCATCCTCTCGTATGCGTCTGTCATCGTTTTAATCGGCAAGTTCAGAAATGAAGCGAAGTTCGTAATAATTTGTCAGGGATGACTGCACACGAACGTTACATGTGGACATTCGATTGGCAGTTCTAAATGACCTAGGACAGCTGGACACTCCGATTTGCCCATCAACTACCAATGAGGACAATCCTCACATTATTCAGATCAAGATTAAATAGACTCAACCACTATTCAATTCATGCAGTTCCGTCCTCTACAACAGCTTGATATCCAGCGTGTTGCCGCTCTTGAAACGGCTTCGCTCCCTGTGAACGAAGCTATCAACGAGGAGGTGATCCGTTCTTGGCAAAATGTTAGCAGTGAGTTCTTCACTGTCGCCTGCGATGCAACCGGAGAAATTGTGGGCTTCATCAAAGGGACTCTAATAAGTTCACAGGAGACCATCGAAAAAATCTCTGACGGATCGACGCTCTGCATTCGATCGGTGGTGGTGGATCCTACGTTCCGTCGTCAGGGGATCGCATTAGAGATGCTGAAGCACTACGTGGAGAGAGTGTACAGTCAACAGCCACAAGTTAGTCGCATCATACTGATCTCCAAGTGTCACCTCGTCGAGCTCTTCATCAAGGCTGGCTTCACTGTGACTGGGGTGTCACGGTCTGTACACCGGCAAGACAACCACCTCCGATTAGTATATGACTGTGAGGCTGCGCGGCAAATACCATTTGTTCAGGTGGACGCATTCACACACGAACCGTTTCAAGGCAACCCAGCGACAGTGATTTTGCTACAACCGTCAACATTTCATCGCAAAGGTGTATTAGAATGGATGCAGCAAGTAGCTCGAGAGAAAAATCTCGGTGCGACGGCGTTCGCAGCACCACGTGTGAGACGTACGGATGACAACGTGGTTGAGTATGATATCAAATGGTTTTCACCGGTGGTTGAACTGACACTGTGTGGTCACGGTACACTGTCGACGGCTGTAGCTCTGCTAGATCGAAGTGCTGTGCTTTCAACACAAACCATTCGCTTCTACAACCGGTACGTGTTGTTTCACTGTCAAATCATGTCGAGTGTATTCTGAATATCGTTCCAAATTGCCACTTAACGAACTCGACTAGAACCAACGTGCTTGTCTGTCGATATGAAGCGACAGTCGACCATGGTTTCTGCGTAGTCATGGACTTCCCGTGCAAGCCTCTGACTGTCCTCCCTGTCAGTACTACGCCTGATGTCATCGCAGCTGCCCTAGGCATTCCTCGCAGTGGCGTGTTAGACACTAAACTGGCGTTGAACGATATTATAGTCCGCCTTGACAAGTCTGTATTTCCGACACTGAAACCGGACTATGGTTGTCTCGCAGAAATCGAGACTGGGTGAGCTCCTTTCTATTCACGATAACTTATGAACTTACTCTGATACTTTGTGCGGATGTAGTAGGTTTGTCGTAACGACGGAAACTTCACTAGACCATTCGGCAGACTTTCAGAGTCGGTTCTTCGCGCCACGAATCGGGATCAACGAAGACCCTGTCACTGGTAGCGCCCACTGTGGTCTTGGGTCATACTGGAGCAGGATTCTTGGCAAGAGCAAGCTCATCGGGTACCAGTCAACCCCCGATCGGGGAGGATTTGTCGAGATTGACCTGGAAAAATCACAACCAGGTCGTGTGCTGCTCAAGTGCCACGGTGTCGTGGTTGCACACGGGGTTTTGACGCTGTCACTTTGAATTGACAGGTAACAGCTTTGGTTTTCAGAGATGAATGCAAACTGTAGGGATTGATAACGCGTGCCAAGTGTATCTTGACACGCGTTATCACTGCAAATTGTACTGTCCGAACAATCTCCACACAGATGAAGCTATCAGTTACTAGTGCATCCCAATATGGGTCCGCCTAAATACCAACACATCACAATGGGAGCACCTATAGAAACAAAATAGAAATGTGTCTATCCGATCAGGGAGGAGACAATACATACGATTGATTTCAAAAGAGACTAGCTACGTTAATGAAGAAGAGAAGAGTTAATATCTAGTCACGTGATTTACCTCTTTGGAAATAATTCTTCAAAAGCTGATATTCTTTGCGTGCTGTCTTGCGTTTCCTGAAAATGTAGCTTTCTGTCAGCATGAAGTTCACATTTCCCAGGTGGACATCTCCCTCCGATTCCCATTTGGGCCAGATCCTTTCCGTGGGTATGTAGCGTGATTGGTTGTGGGGTTCTTAAAAAGTTGCCGATTCATGGGTACAAGTTTTTGATGACATGATATCCCGCTTGCAACCAGTAGCTTTCACTTCGTTTGCCACGAAGGTATTTGATTGATAGATGTTGTTTAACTCTTGGTATCTCTGACACAGGTTTTTTCAACGGAATGCATTCATAATTCGAGGTGTTCAATATCAACTGCCTGTTCGTGATCTCCAATACTTTTAGTTCACCACAACGTCATTCTCTTGTGAATTGTAAGATAATCGCAAGTCGAACTGCGAAGCCATAATTCATAGAACACAATCTTGTTCGTTTTCTGGCACACAAATTCCATTGGCGTGCCTAACTCCAGATTGATGAGAGCTTTTACTGATGCTAGAACCTGCCAAGACATAAACTTCAAGTGTGATAGATTCACGTATAGCTTTAAAAGCAGCACCTACCTCTTCGCGGACAGTAGGAGCTTCAAAATTGCCTTGAAAAAACGAATACGTGCACAACTGCCGCCACTGCTGCCGATTCGAAGGATTACCTGTGGAGTCTGTATCCCATCTTACCAATGTATTCAACGCCAATGATTCCTCTGTACTAACTTGCAATGGAAAGGTCCCCGAAGAGTTGACACCTAAAATACGAGGCTGACAAAAGCCCTTTTCAGGTCCTAGAACGAACGTTGATTGATAGTTAGAAATATAATCTCACGGAGCGAATGAATCTCTCCCCGAGCTTGGCAACAGTATGAGCTTTCGCTTTCTCCCGGGATGTACTTGTGCTCGAGACACCAGGTTGTTCATCGGAAGTCTGTACCAATTCTCTGTCGGAGACTGCGGGCCGGCTAGCTCCAATGGTTTTGCCACGCCAACCGATCCAGGGCTCGTGCTTTTCGAGCCACGGCATGTCCAGGATCAAGTCGCACTTGTCAATGTGTAGGACTTCGTGCTTTCAAAGTCCTCAAACTTTACAGCCAGGTCCATTTGGACCCCAGGTACGTTAACCACCGTACCATCGGCCAGCCTCACCGAGACCTGTCCCCTGTCATCGCTTTTACACAAAGCGTCGATAAACTTATTGCAATTTCGTGCGACTGTCTGACGTCGAAAAAGGTTGCGACGACCCAGAATCAATTAGGATTCGGAAGGGATCTCCGTATCCCCGTACACTCGCGTATATACGCGTATATATATGGCAATTTCTCGTTTCGAGAGCACCCAGGCTCTCAGTGACTAAGCCATCGGTTGTGTGCCTTCCGCACTCCTACCAAGGGAACTTAGATATTCCCAGTCGAGCGCCCGCCCCTACTGGTGATCCCAGCCCCCTGGCTCTTGAGTCGCGGCTTCTGCCACGGGCCCCTCGAGCCCCTAGGTTTGGAAGGGAACTTCCTTTGCCCTCCCGCAGGGCAGGCAAGTTGCATGTGCCCGAGCTTCCCACATCCGTAGCAGCGGATAGAGCTCTATACGGCCGTACCCAGTTCCATGGGTACCGGCCCGGTGCTGGCTCCGGTTGCTGGAGCTCCCTGCCAGCGCCTGTTGACGCATTGTGCCTACGTAGGAGTACACGCCTGTTTGTGGCTGTACTCCTCTTGGAGGGCGATCTGGATAGCCTCATCAATAGTGTTCGCGTGTACGCGGAACAACTGTGTGCGGGATGGCCCCACCTTCAGGCCATCCATGAACACTGTCACCATGGTGTGTTCAGGTAGGGGGTCCCAACCAGAGATGCAGCGAGCACCCGCATCTCCTGCCTGTACTCGTGCAGCTCACGCTTCGCTTGTTAACAGGCAGGGAAGCGCGACCGCTGGTGATACTCGTAGTTCACCGGAAGGAAGGCGGCGCTAAGCTGTTCGCACAGCTGAGCCCAGATTGTGAAGCAACCCGGCGACGTCGTCTCGCGCGTGTGCGCCCAGGGCTTCGCCCGGCATCCCAAGTTGGATAGGGTGAAAGCGACACGGAGTCTTTAGTCGAGGTGAGAGCCATATCCATAGCGAGCTCTACTTCGCTGACCCAGGAGTGGAGGTTCTCTCCCTCCATCCCTTTAGAGGGACGATTCTTAATCCGAGTATTATTTATCGAAGGAAGGATCAAATTCGCTTGAGCAAATAATAGCCTGTTTAATTATATTCCCTGGCGATTCCACGCCCAGAATCTTGCCGATCAGCACTCAAACACCCTACCTTGTACGCCGTGTGTGTCAATCTCCCAGCATGAGCTCGCGCAGTACTGCCTTACTCACTATGCTTCGTGTGATTGTTGACCACGTCGGTGAGAAGCCAGCAAAGCTCTGATTCGAGCTCTCATCTTCGGTTTTGCCGGGGAAGCTTTTGAGAATATCTGTCTACGACGTCAGACGCTGAATATGATAGGTTGGCATCAGAACGGATCATGGTAACGAACACCTGAGTAATCCTGGATCGGGATCGCATCTGAAGCGAAAATTTATCAAAGACTCGTCAATTGAACTTGCAATCGATGATGTGCTACGGTATCTCCTGATTAAGTGGAGGGCACAGGCCCCGCGCGTAGTTGAGCGTCCGGTAAATGTTAGCACCCTCGTCAATTCTGAAGTTCCGGCAGTGGGTAACGTGCAGATATGGTCATATCCAACTGTACTTACGTTGCCAAAGCATCATATCAACACAAAACTTGATACAAATAAGTCTGCTACGTTTGCCGAGATAATAATTATACAGATAGAATTATGGCTATGTGATGTAGCGAACATCAAGTTTGGCCCTTGGCTGAGTCTAAGGAGCGGTGGCCTACGGTACAAGATTGCGACGCACCAGAGCTCGGCTTTTAAAGCAGCTTAGGAGTGGTGGTCCACGGTACGGACTCGGCTGAAGACTTCTTAAAGGGGAAAGCTGAGTCCAAGGACTCGGCTATAGTACCTTCAGAGTTACCGGAAGAAGATGCGACCAAGCGCAGGGACTAACGACCATCGGGAGAGCCGGGAACAGTCGCTTCGACTGGGTTGAAAGGTCGGTGAGATCTATAACGACTCTATTTCACTAGATATTTGTATAGGAACCAATTAGGAATCAGAAAAGGGGCTTAAGCCCCTAGTATTAAACAGAGCAGAATTTTCTAGGTCCAGAACACGTATACACTCTTCCGGTAAGTCCCTGCACGGGCCGGATTATGTCTGCCGTCAGAACTCGAGAGGCATAGCTTGTAGAGTTCTGACTGGTAGCGCCAAGAGATTAGGTTGGCCCGGGGAAGGGCGTGTCTCGCCAAGCGCGAAGAACAAACCCCGCCGAGCTCGGCGGGTCGGTATACCGTACAGCCCGGGTACCGTTACTCTTTCAGCCGAGTAGCCTTTGCCTCGGCGACCCGTAAAAGCGCTAACGCGCCGTCGTCCATCCTTTGGTGGAGGGCACGGGATACCATATTATTGGCTGGCTTGGTTGGTTGGTACTCGGCGGAAGCGAGACACCAGCTGTCCCGGAAGGGCCGAACCGCTAGGGGACAACCCAGCGCAGGCCAACAAACGCCGACCTAACTCGGCGATTGTTGTGGTTGCGTTATATTAACCCACATCTGACGGATTTGTGCGTTCTGCAATACCACAACAGGTGCCGCGACCCGGGAACAGGGGTGCGCTTGTTTTTCGCAGGTACCAAAGTAACCAAGTTTCGAGCAAACAAGAAGAAGAGAAGAAGAAGAAGAAGAAGGATGACTAAGGGAACGAGCACGCTACGTGAAGATAGCCCGGCGACGGCCAAGGGCTCTCCCCACGCGGGGATAAGCGCGGCGAGTTTTGCCGACTCGGCGGACTTGGCAATTGCGATGACGATGGACGCGACGGCGGACGGATCTCGCAGTGTCCAGTTCGAGGAGGAGGACGCCCAAGGTCATGCAAGTGATGAAGAGAAGGATGAGGAAGACTATGAAGAAAAAGCCGAGCTCGGCTACGTGAAAACGACAGCTGAGCTACTCGGCGAAGTTGGGGAATTATCGCTCCAAGTGGGCCGGATGGGAGTTCCGCGTCCGGTGGAGCGAAACCTGGCTGCTGAATTCGGTGAAGATGCGGACGACGAAGATCAAGGTGTCGCTCAAGGGGAACGTCCGCCCCTTGTTCCGAGAGCGACACGAAATGCGGATACGCCGAGTGCAAACAAGGTGTTAGCACAACTCGGCGGAGAGATGATGAGAGATAGTGAATGGATGAAGTTATTCGCCCCAGTCCCGTTGGCGCAGGTGAGATGGCCATCACTGGGCCCTTTGCTGGCTGGGCCAATGGAGTGGTCTGACACCGCAGAAGTAGCCGAGACGACAATATTGTTGTTAAAAGCAATGGGCTTCCGGGTCACCAGTCGGCCGAGTCCGTGGATTCTAAGTGATTGGAATCTTGACTTGGCTAGCGTGGAGCTGTTACGTTGGAGGGGGAAGCTGAGGAAGGCTTTCGGAGTGCAGATCAAACCCCGGCTATTGACAACTTCAGATGGTGGTTCCCAACTCGGCGGAATGGAGCCTCAACTCGGCGAAATGCTGAGCAAGACCCCATACCTGAAGGGCCCAAGGGGTGGTCAACCAGCGACGAACCCAAACAAGATCACGACGATGAAGACACCCGAGACGAAGAAAGGCGAGCGGTTTCGGGCGACAGCAGGGACGCCGTACTTCGAAGACTCGCACATGCTGAGTCCGAAGAAGAGTCGAACTCGGCTAGGACGCAATAAGTGGGAATCCGAAGAAGATAACTCGGCTGAAGCGGAAGAAGGTTCAGACGATGACCATGGTTACCGCCCAAGCCGAGATGAAACGGTCAAAGACCAGAGCTACCACCTCAGCAACGACAGGGGTGATCAGGGAGGATCCCAGTATCTGGAATTGAGGTCGCATGTCTCCTTGGACAAGATAGCCCAGTTCGACGGCCAGCGATATCGATCCGATGACTCGCTACAATGGCTGAAGAGGTTCATCTACGAAATAAAAGGCACACGTATGCCCCAAGACTCTTGGTGCGAACCCTTCTCGCTCAGCCTCGGCCGAACGGCAAAAAGTTGGTATCGCCAACTCCCGAGGAAGACCCAAACGCGGTGGAACCTGCTGAGCGAGGCGTTCTTGGATTACTACTGCTCACAGTTTGACCAATCGGCCAGGACGCGATACTACTCGGCTAAGCGCAAGGATAAACAGACGATCTGCGACTTCTTGACTCGGCTAAATGGGTATGCACGAACGGCGAAGATCCAGTATGAGCGTGGTGGAGCCGATGCTGCCGACCATGTCGAGCAGTTCCTCCTTAATTGCGGTGACGATGACATCATGGACATGCTGTATCCACTCCAGCTAAATGATATCCACCGAGTCGAGCGGATCATCACCAAGAAGATTCTGGGCGAAAAGCGGAAGAAGCAACGAGATCGGCTAGTTTCAGGGAGAAGCCGAGATGAAATGCGCCGAGATGACCGACGGAACGATCGCCGCCGAGATGATAAACGTGACGGCCGCCGAGATGACAAGAGAGATGTACGCCGAGAAGACCGCAGAAGTGATCGACGCCGAGAAGAAAGTCGGGATCGACGGATAGATACTGCGGATTACGTCGTTGAAGAACTTTACGGATCGACAGGACACACTGAAACAAGCCGTGGTCAATTGAGCCGAGACGCCGGGCTGTACGATTCTGAAGACTCGGACGGATACAGCGCATATGGCCAGGATGAAGACGCCGAGTCGGAGGATGACACGGATTACGTCGATGCCGGGTTCACCAATGACCGAGGCGACTCGGCTAGGACCCCGAGGAACTCGGCTAGACCATTTAGAGGACCGACTGGAGGACGTGATCGTCGGGACACCTCGAGGGAACGCCAACAATATGGGCCTTGCGCCGCTTGCGGAGGCATGGGCCACTCGGCTCACTTCTGTCGGAGACGTTGCAAGTTCTGCAAACAAGTCCACGAAGTCGGCCAATGTGAACTCTTCCGCCGCTATGAAAAGCTGGCTTCCTTCGTGAAAAATAACGTCGACAAGTCCAAAGTCCCGGAAGAACTCCAAGATCTCTACACGCCCAGTGATTTAAACTCGGCAGCCCGCCAACACTGACTGGGTTGGAATTTTCCGGGCTGCCACAGTCAGCTGAACCTGTGGTGGAGGCAAACTTCGTGTTCGCCTTCGTAGGGGAAGCAGGATGGCCCGAGGGATCGGTTGGGACGGACGAAGGAATGAGTGATCGCGATGGTAATGAACGTGAACCCGAGGAGTCGAATGAAGACGACTCGGCGATGGTGAGTGCAGCGGCGACTCGGCGGTATGATGGTGTGACACCCAGACCGCGAGTGGTGAAGTTACTTCGGGGTGAGCGACTCGGCTGGTGGTCGTCACAGAAGTTTGACCGCCGAGTTCGGATGCGCGCACTCGTAATGGGCGCCGTGAATGACAAGCGAGTGAAGATATTGCTCGACACTGGAGCAAACGTCTCGGCGGTGAGTTCTACACTGGCTAGAAGATTGCGATTGAAGCAGTACGCCAGCCGAGACCAACAGATTGATATCCAAGGGATCGGTAAAGACAAGGTGTCAACTACCCACAAAGCGTTGGTAAAGGTTACACTCGGCTGGGAGGTTGTTTACGAGTTTGAAGTATGGATAATACCTCATCACGCCGGGGTCGACCTCATACTAGGCACTGACTTCATGATCCCCGCGGGAATTCGGCTGGATCTCTACAACTCGGCGGCTAAGCTACCCGATGAAGTGGTGGTTCCCTTGCTACGGTCATTAAAGGATACAGATGACCAAACATATGGGTTGCAGACTGCAGATGGGCCTACGGAAGCAGTATGCCTGTCAGACCGTGCAACAGCCGAGTTCAGACTCCGTCGCAGGCAGCCGTGTGAATCGACCCACGAATTTTGGGTGAGACGAACAGATGATTGGATACCCACCATAGTGATGAATGCCAAAGGCAAGGCAACCAGGGTCTATTTGACCAGTACACGGCCAACATCGGTGTGGTGCCCTGCACATTTCCCGGTAGTAATTTGGCTACCGCATGGAATGCTGCCGCCTGAAGGGTACGTGCGATTGAACTCGGCTAAGTACCGGGATTGGCAAGTACTCGCGTACGAATCAGCAATCGACAAAGATTTGCTGTACAAAGAACAGGAGCTGTACGCAGACTGGCTATCCCGACAACCACCAGCTGTCGACCGCAAACCGTATCACTGGCCCAGAGGGGTGAAGGAGAGACCGCCTGAGGCCAAAAAGGGGAAACAATTAACGTGCGCCGAACGCTGGGCCGCTGTGGATGCCGAGGAGAAAGTGACTGACGCACAGGTGGCTGTAGCCGAGTCGAAAAGAATTTACCCGGATGATCAAGATGAGGTAGCCGAGTCGGAACAAATTAACTCGGCTATGGAGCCGCCAGGTGAATGTCGCACTCAGCAAGATGTCATGAGGAAGAAAGGCATGCAGAGTCTCACCTGACTCGGCTAGATATGCCTGACCCCTGTTTGGAAAGTCAGGCCGACTCGGCTAATGAGGCCAAAGACGACCTCGATGTACTGGAAACGACCCATGATGCAGTGGCTAACAACCCTGAAGAAGACCTTCGGCTGCGATATCTTGCTGCAGCAAGTACTAACGACGATGAACCGGTAGCTGAGTCCGATCACCGGTTCACTCACTTTGAGAGGAAAGGAGAGACGCTTCATCTAGAAGATTACGCTCATGAATTGGCTTTCCTACCTGATCTCAGTGAGGAAGTACCTATTGAACTTGACTACAATGGAACCAATGTGAAGTGTCCAACCCACACTCCTGAGCAAACAACTCGGCTGACGGAACTATTGAAACGGAATGAACAGATAATGATATCCAGTGGTAACGCCTTACCTCCGCCAGCTTACGGAGTAGTGTGTGATATTGATGTGGGTGACCACACCACCTATTAAGCAGCGAGCTCGGCGGGTAGCACTGAAATACTTGAAACCACTATACGAGTTGCTCAAGGGACTTTTACGAGCGAAATTGGTGTCATTTTCGAAGAGTCCGTGGGCCTCGCCGATTGTTATCGTGCTCAAGAAGAACGGTGTGGATATCAGACTGTGTATCGACTACAAGAAAGTGAATGCAATTACGATGATTATGGAATATGCGATGCCATTAGTGGATGATTTACTCTCGGAGTTGGAGAAATACCTGTGGTTTTGCTCATTGGACGCGGCTAGTGGTTTTGGGCAGTGATGATGACCAGCCGAGCTCGGCGGGTCTCGGCTTTTGTATGTGCCTTAGGGCACTTTGAGTGGTTACGTATGCCGTTTGGATTGAAGAATGCCCCCATGATATACCAAAGAATGATTGATAACGCATTATGGGGTATGTCCAGCCGAAAGGTGGATGGTCAGAGTTCGCTGAAAGGATCCGCAGAGCAGAAGAGGTAGCGGCAACCCGGCGACAGAGTCAAGGGGGTGACCCAACTCAACCGCCGGTTTCGTTGACCAAATTTGCGGCTGACAACCAAGCTCTAGCCGAGCTCGATCCGCTCCAAGAATTGATTGACAGCCCTGAAGGCGATATGTTTACGTGTGGAGAACCCGACCAATCGGTTTTGACGCCAGTATTTACCCGGCGGTCGTTCGTGGATGACATTTGCTTTGGGGGAGCAACTTTCGATGAATGTCTTGATACCCTGGATAAGCTGCTGACTCGGCTAGCCGAGTGCAGGATCAGTGTCAGCTTTTCGAAAAGCGTTTTTGTGCAGCCCAAGGTGGATTTCCTGTCACATGAAGTAACCTCCGAGGGAATACGAGCTGAACCCAAGAAAACTCTTGCAATAGCCGAGCTCCCATTCCCGAAATCGAAGAAAGGCATCCAAGCATTTTTAGGGGCATTGAATTACTACGGCAGGTTCATTCAGAACCTGGCTGTGTATGGACCAATGCTCTATCAAAAGCTTTCATGGATATTGTGGCGCTTGCCCGAGTGGGACATTGAGATCGCTGCGAGTGCGTACCTCTCGTCGACCACGGTCAATTTTAGCCGAGTACACGGGGATGAATAATGGGGTGAAAGCATTTATCAGACTATCGTGCTATCGGGTGGGGTGACAGATTTGGTGATCGTGGGTGACTCGCGGCTTGCAATCCAGCAATCCATGGGGGTGATAGCCTGCAAGAAGGAAACGCTTCAAGTCGAGTTGGCACGCCACAAAGAATTGACAAAAAATTTGAATTCGGTCAAATACCTACATGTGATACGACTATACAACTCGGCTGCCGACTCAATGGCCACAGAAGCATTGGAAACCCAAATTAGCCGAGTAGTTCTGAATGCTGAACGAAAAGCTGAGTTGAAGACGCTGAATCGGATACCAGAAATTTTGTAATGGCCGGTGACAGCACTGACGACTGCGAGGAAGGTCCGAAAGCGTGTCCGATTACTCGTAGCCAGGTACGCCGAGTCCGTTTCAAAGATGACGAGAACAAAGAAACAAACAAGCCGGTACCAGCAAACGAGGAAGACTCGACTCAGCTGGAAACAACGGAACTCGACCTGAACAGTGAACTCGAGATCCGAAGGCGTCAGCCAGCTAGGCGAATGGAAACCAGTGGTGAAGCTGAGTTCGGGGACACACAGCCGAGTTCACAAGAAACGAAGCCGAGTTGAACACCTCAAGGGCACCAAGCGCCGATAATATTGACCCGGCGGTCGTCCAAGCCGAACGACGGCGACGCATTGACAAGGCCCAAGATGAAGAGCTACGGTGGGCAGATCTTAAAGCTTACCTGAGAGGCGAGCTGAGTCAACTGTCATTTCGCCGAGTCAGAAATGCCGGTAAAGTGGCGGACGATTTTGTACTCAGCGAAGATGGACTGTTATACCGTCATAATCGAAGTCGCCGACGGGGTGGAGATGACGAGCCGAGTCTGAATCTTAGACTAGTGGTTCCAACCACCATGGTCGATGAAGTTCTGCAGAACTGCCATAACTCGGTGGAAGGAGGTCACCAAGGGATTGTGCGGACCTACCACCGAGTCAAGTCTGACTATTACTGGATTGGGTTATATGCTGATGTGGTGCGGCACGTTCAGTCATGCGAAGATTGTTGTACCAGCAAGAGCAAGCCTCAGCTCAGAGGATACTCCCCTGGCAACATCGTGTCAGACCGACCATTCCATATTGTGTCGATGGACTTTGTAATACCACTCCCACGAACTCGGCGGGGCAACACAGCTTTATTACTATTTCAAGATCACTTTACTGGGTTCGTGATAGCGAAGGCGATGGCCGAGACAGGGGCACTGGAAGTGGCGAAAGCATTTGAAGAAAATGTCTTCCGGAGATTTGGTGCCCCGTCACTAGTCCGCCATGACAGAGATCCCAGGTTCATGAGTGAAGTGTTCCAGAAGTTCTCAGAGATGATGCAGTCGAGATCAAGAGCCACGCTGAGTTACAGACCACAGGCTAACGGCCAACAAGAGCGATCAGTGAAGACATGATCCAGACAGTGCGGGTTTATGTGGAAGATCCACTACAAGCTGACTGGGATGACATAGCCGAGAAGATGGTATACGCCATCAACAACTCGAGGGACTCTACTCGGCAGGAGACTCCATTTTACCTGGTACATGGTTGGGATGCGCGATCAACGATGAAAGCTATGACGGAGTCAGTTAGGCATGGTCAAAATAGCTCGGCTGATTTGGCCGCCCCAGCCGAGTGGCGCCGAGAAGCAAACCGACAAAGAGAAGTTGCATTACGTCTAGCAGCCGAGTACCAGTTGAAGGAGAAAGCCCGCCGAGCGAAAGAGCACAATGAGTCGCTGAGCCGAGTTGAACAGCGAGCCACGCCTCAAGCTAGAAGCAATTCGGAAACCACCGAGTCGGGAGGAGCGCCAGCCGAGTCGGTTGAAGCCGCCGCCGAGTCGATGGGAACCACTGCTGAGTCTACGAGGTCGCTGTTCAAGGAAGGTGACCAAGTGTGGTTGTTCATGGAACGAGTGAGGCAAGGGCTCACTAAGAAACTCGCGCACAGATGGCATGGCCCATTCAGAGTGAAGAGGAAAGTCGAGGAGTTCGCATACGAGTTGGAATTGCCAGACAAGAGCGGATATAGGTTCTACCCGGTGATCCATGTGTCTCGGTTGAAGAAAGTGGTTGACGCCGAGAAGAGACCCACGACTCGGCTTGTAGCCGAGCTCGAAGAAGATCAACGGTTCGACTTTGATGAGGAATTGCTCCCAGAAGACAGCTGGGAACCTGACGAAGGCGCCAGTCAGTATGAAGTCGAAGCCATTTTGGACGACGAGTTACCACTATCCACCAGTACATCAAGGAATGAGCGAAGGTTCAAAGTGAAGTGGGTCGGCTATGAAGAGCCGAGTTGGGAACCTTTGTCGAATTTGTCTTGTGGAGGGTTACTCTTTGATTATTTGCGCCAAAAGAAACGGGAAAATCGTCTGCAAATGGTGCAAGTTGCAGATGAAGAATAACAATCCATTGCACTGGAAGAACCCGGCCAGCTCAGTGAAGATAGCAGGCTGAGCTGGGCGAAATGCTACTGCATCAAACTATATATGATTATATGATTACGAAATGGAAGAGATATGAAGATGGAGCTTAAACTAAATTTCCTGCAACCGCGACGGATCTGGAGAAGCTGAGTCATCTGGAAGGTGACTACTCGACGACTGAGCATCGACTGTCTGAGCGGCTGAGGCCAGAAGCTCAATAGCCGAGCTCGTTGACGGAACAGCATTACCAATAGCCGAGTCGGTCACCGCTGGTGGCAGAAGCCCAGCCGACGAAACCGGAGAGTCGGGTCCGAACAGGAAGTTGTGGGCGACGCACCCCTGAGGTTTGGGGACCCAAGACCATCATCCGAAGGCTCCGGTGGTGAGCTGGGCCGAGTTGAACTTACCCCGCTATCGTCAAGATCTTCAAATATGAAGATCCCTGAGCGGTTCGCGCGAGTCGAACTCGGCTCGGCTCTAGATCCACGTCATCATCAACGGAATCCTCAACAACTTGCGGGTCCATGCCTTTTGGAGCGAAAATCATAAACTCTGGTTCCTCGCACGGAAACAAGTATTGAAGGGATGACGAGCCGGGTCAAGTAACCACCAAGCTCGCCAAGGCTCATGGTGATCCACCGCTAGAACTTCCTCAGACCAGAGGGCGCTATCTGGAACCCAAGGTAAATTCACCAGAGGATACAATGGAACAGATGGGTCGAAATACAACTCAGCGTCGGCAAGCGGAGTTGGGTCCCATCCGCTGACCAAGATGTCACAGCCGAGTACAACCCATCCGCAGCGGTGGCAATCAAGGCACGGAGCCCATCGCCTCGACGCTTGCGTTCCAACCGATATTGGGTCCAAACACGATGAATGATCTCGACGAGCTCCTCAGGGAAGATGCTCGGATCGAAAGAAGGATGGAGCCCGATAAGGACACTAGCCTCCACGAGCCAGTGGGTGCGTTCACACATGGCCACAAATGGCGAGTGAACTTGGCTAAATCGGCCGCCGAGCTGGGATCGCCGGATGGTAGATCACCACGGAGCCGAACCCACAGATCACCGAGTACCTCCATCAGTGACGACGGCCGAGCGTGAGAAGTCAGCCGAGTCCGGGCATCTTCCAACACAGTGGGCGAAAAGAACGATGGAGAGTCCGGGAGCATGCGCCTCAACTGCTGGAAGGGATGTTGTGGGTTAAAGACATCCACGAACGCCCGTATCCCAGCTAATGTAGACAACGTCACCCGAACTCGAGACCGAGCACCGTGAGGCTCCATCGGAACTCTCCCCGACTGATGGCTCAAAATCTTTAACCAACAACGCCGAGACCCAGCGTGAAAGAAAGGCAAGTCCCGTAACCGAGCTAACTGGGGAGTGATCCGGGAGTCGCGAGATGCCGACTGCATTGCTCTAGTACGGAGCACAGCGATCGAAACACTCAACTGGGACGGAAGGGTCACACTAGCCGAGTTTGGAGAAGCCCCAGAGCCACCAGCCGAGTTCGGAGGAGGTGCGGGGCTGGAAGCCGAGTTAGCAGCCGCCGGGAACGAGCCGAGACCTTGTGTTTTTTGAGCGGAGCACCAGAATCAGATGCACTCGGTTCCCCCGGTGAGGGCGAGCGCGGGCGCTTAGCTTGGGATTTGGTTCCCTGGTGGCGGTCTTCGCGCTTGCCTTTGCTTGTGCTTGTGCTTGTGCTTGGACTTGGCCTGTGCTGTGCTTATGCTTGTGTTTCTTCTTCCCTTTCCGGTGTTTCTTGGTTGGAGAAGGGGAAGAAGGGAGTCCAGCTGGAGCAGAAGCAGCAGGCGGTCCGGGAGGAACTTGGCCAGCAGCCAAGTAACTCTGGACTTTGCCTTGAGGCGGACCAGACGAAGTCACGACAGGTGCAAGAGGCCCATCAGCCGAGTCCGACTCACCGCTGTTACCGCTGTCACTCTCATCTTCTGACCCAAATAGCTGGGCAAGACGTGAAAGCTTCGCAGTAGTCGAAGCAGGCTCGGCAGGGGCATCACCAGCAGCGGTCGAAGCACTACCCCGAGTCAGCTGCACCGGGTTGATCATCATCCGCCGAGTCGCTAGAGAGCTCAAGCGGGTGCGTAACTGACCCGGATGAACCCGGCTGAGTACCCACAGCCCCGGACAATCCATCTCCAAGACCAAGGGCCAGAGTGTCTGAAGTCCCGAGGTTTTCCAACAACTGGGCATTAACTTGGCGGGCTGTAGCCGCAGCAGTACGGAGAGGGCGACCGGACGGCGATGTTAATCCAGCCGGAGCAGCAACTACTTGAGATGGTACTGCGGGCGACTCTTACAAGCCAAGAGACGAGCTACTGAACTCGGCGGCACTGGCAATGTGCTCTTAGCCGGGCTAGGCTGAGCTGGCGACGACCTGGGACCTTAAGCGGAGCCCCGGAACTCGGCGTGGGAGCCGGAGGGACAATGGAGACTACCACTGAGGTGTGCTCGGTACCGCCATCGCTGGAGGTGTGCTCGTGGACAACGAGGAAGGTGGTGGAGTGCTTGGCGAGTTGACACAGCAGTCGACTCGGCCGGTAAGGCTGCAGATATCAATGCCGCCGAACTTGACTCCACCATAACAGAGGCATCCTCGAAATCATGGTCAGGACTCACTTCCTGGCTTGCGCCACCAATCGGGTCGACGGACGGAGCCGCTTGAGACGAAGAAGTGGAAATCGCCGCCATCTTCCTACGACGAGGGAGTGCCGAGCTGGTGGAACCGTCAACTCACTGTCGGAAGCCGCCAACAAGCGATCGTCCGGAGGCCGATAAGAGCGGCATAGCTTCGTAACCCGTCCTCGCCAGGCATGGCTGGCCATAAGGCTGCAAAGGTGGAAGGGCAACCTTCCGTTTGCGAGGACCTGCAGCTGTA